>MU224570.1:417142-443332 GCA_018584345.1 Thuja plicata | reverse complement strand
AAAGACCCTTTTGGAAATTGAAGGAAGCATACCTTCAGTGTTGTATACAAAATTAGAAAATAGAAAACACTTGGCACAAGTTGAAGATGATCAGATTAGGAACAAGGAGATTGATAACATGCTGCCTCTATTATCAGTACAAGAAAGAGACAATATAATCAAACAACTGAAACCTCTATTGAGAACAAAGATCATATTACTAAAGATAATGGTGAGGATTTATGATGAAGTAACTAGGGAAACTCAAAAGGCACTTGAGAAGATATTATTAAAAAATACTTTTGACTAGCCCCCACCTGCTAAGACAACTTTGCCTACACAATTGGGAATGGATGACAGCTCAAAGGAAATAGAGACTAATGATGAGAAGAGTAAAGAAGACACAACTACTAATTTATATAATTCTAGTGTGGTAGTAACACTAGACCCTTCACAAGATGAGAAGGACCCTTTTGCAGGAACCATGGACACTTCTATTACAAACAAACCTGAAAAGGAAGAGGAAAATAAGGAAGATAAGTAGAAGGAGGATGAAGGATAGAAGACTGAAAAGAAACAAGATGAAAAAGAAAAGGTAACTTCACCATCTAGCTCATTTTTGGCAAGTAGTAATGTTAATGTTGATAGCATGGATGAAGATGAATTGGTGAAATTGGCATTCACCACACTGAACAAAGAAAAGGAGAGATCAACACAGAAAGGAGATAAGAAGACAAAAGTGATTTCAAGAGATATTGATACTATGAATAAATTGCTTCTAGTACCCTTAGTATTCTAGAACAAAGATGATATCGAGAACTTGAAAGTCACACTTGATGAGTTTGATGGCCACTTTGAAAATTTGCTGAAAATTGCAGAGGAGAAAGCAGAGAAAACATATGAAGAAAAGAAGCTGATAAAAGTATGCAAGTCCATCACATGGGACTTAGGAATTGTGAAAAATTGTTTGACAAATGCAAGGAACTAAATTGCACATGGGAGAAATTTATTTGGTTACAATATGAATCCTATTAGACATGTTCAAAATGTTGAAGACTTTATTGCCAAGGAAAGGGCAACCCGTAACAATTTGATGGATGGTTGTGAAACATCTTCACAAACCACTACAGAGTTAGACACTGAAGTGACAAGGATAATAACCAAGATCAGTGTATTGGAGATTGGTAAGGAGAGAGTACTAAACAGATTCAATTTATTGAGGAACTTTATAACTCTGAAACTATCAATACTTGAGGCACATCTAACGGATTTAGAAAAGACTACAGATTCATTGGAAAAAGGCTTACCCATAGACTTGAAGAATGCTGAAACTAAATCATTTTCATTGAATGAATTGATTCACATAAGTCAAATTTTGTTCAAGACATGGAGCTCAGAAGGGAAGATTTTGGAAGATTCCTTCCAAGACATTCTGAAACTGGTAAGCAGGAAATGATACTTATTTATATGAACCTTTGTCATTATTTTCAAAGGGGGAGAAGAGAAGAAAAAAATATATATATATATATAAATATAAAGAAAATAATAAGAGAAAATGAATCTAAAAGAAAGAGAGAAAAATATGGAGAAGAGATAAGGAGAAGAAGAGACAGTTTTGATTGGTTGGAACACTTAGTCATTTTTTTTGTTAAGTGTTGCCATCAATGCCAAAGGGAGAGATTGTTGGCAAGTGATCAGTTTTGGAAATGTGATTCACTTTTTGGTTGTCATTTATGGGAACACATCTATTTTTGAGATCGATTCTTTTGAAGTTAGGTTTTGGTTTGTATAAAATTGACTAAGTATAGAAGTGGGGATATAGTATTATTTTGGATGTCGAAGACAGAGATTGATGACTTAAGGCATGTGAGCTTAAAGGAAGACAATATGAAGTATGTATGACATTTACCTAAGATCAATTTCATTTTGGATAAGTGTACGGTGAGTTATAAGGATTTGAAGCATAGAAGACAATAGGGAACAACAATACAGAGCAGTTGGACAGCAGCGAAGAATAACAGAGTATGACTTGGACTCCAGGAAATCAAAGTTGTATTTTTGTTCTTGATAGTCTATACTTTGACTATGCAAGAGCGCCGACTATCCATTTGATACTTACTATATTAAATGTATTTTGTATTGAAGGAAAACTTAGTACTATTTGTAATATTCACACTAAGATCTGACTTTGTAAAGTTGAGAGATATATATGTAAGAAATTTTTGGTAAATATTATGGATGTATGTGTAGTATTTTATCTGGAAGGGCAGACATGCAAATGGAAGATCAAAGAATGGCAGAGCTATAAAGGAACTATCAAATCATTTGTGATGCTTTTTTGTTTGTGATTGAGAATCTTTTGTAACAGAATTACATTGTAAGAGTTGTAAGCTCAGAAGCCCCTAACAGGGTGTTGTGAACCTTTAATAGGGTTGTTATTCCTCTAAAAAGGAAATGTACTATGTAATATTCAGCTCCTAATAGGGCTAGGTCTCCTTACAGGGACATTATACTTTAGTACATTCTTGTGGGTATCATCCCCACCGGGGTTTTCCCTTGGCCAGGGTTTCCTTGTAAACAAATCATGGTGTTATGAGTATTGTGTAATTTTCTTATGTTATTTCCTGTAGTGAAAATGTATGGTTAATGTTTAAGTTGAGAAGAATTAGTTTAAAGTGCTATTATACTGATTCACCCCCCTATCAGTATAATCCAATCCTAAAAATCGGTTGGGGTGTTAAGTTGACTTTTAGGATGTAAAACCAGAGGTTTGGGGATTTGACTCTTCATGGTGTCTTGTGTGATTTTAAGTGCAAGATCCTTATGATGTCATTTTGGTCTTGATTCATTATACCCAACCTAGTTTGTCCAAACTATCTTATGTGATCTTGTGAGAGTACTTTGATTTGTTATGGTTAATTGAGAACTAGTGTATTCCTGTATGGGTAGGAAGTAGTGCTGAGATTTATGTTATACCTTCATGATTTTTTTATGAGCCTAGTAGGTTAACTGAGTGTATAGAGGGGAAGTGGCTTGCAATGGGGGACAGGGATCTAAGTGGCTACTAGGGTAACTCATTGGAAAGTTACTTAATAAGTGAAAACATGAAACATTAAAGGGGTTTTAAAATTAACTAATAATATATCTGAGTCTCTACCCATGCCTTGAGTGTCATTACATGCTAAGATGGGAGTTAGGATCCTTGTATCCATGAAAAGATTACTGAGCCACATAGAGTCACTTGGGGGCTAGGGTCCAGGGAGTTCTACTCAGTTAACTCAAGGGTAGACTTATGTTATGACACTTCCCTATATACATCTTAGGTTATCCTATGTGTGTCGGTTACCTCTGGTATTGTGTAGATTCCTGATTGTGAATCAGAGAACTTCTAGGCTCTTCCTATGTTGTTATGTATGATGTCTTGTATACTTTTGATGTTGCCTTCGTGTTGTATACCCATGTGAGTGGGCTTGATATTATCTCCTCAGCATAGTGGTAGTGGACCTTTGGTTCCACAAGGTTGGGTGGTAGTAATTCTTATTACCATTGAGATCCAATGGTTCTTCTTCATGTTTGGATGATCCTTGTTGCAGTTCTATCTTCTTATTCTTCTGGAGACTTGTCTAGTTTCATGAGTTGTATACTTGTACCATATGTGTATAATGGTTAACATCCTTTTAGAGGATGTATTTTATTGTTATGTATTATTTCATACCCTGTGACTTGTGCAGTCGATGTTGATTCGGTTGTATACCCTGAGTATCAATTGTATATGTGGCTTTATTATATGAGATGTATATTATTGGACTTGGTTGATGTATCTTTTGTGTTAGCTCTTTATAGTTGTTCTTCATAGATTTGTTTTCTAAAGTAATTCTATGTCAAGGAACCCTAGATATTTGTAACCTTTGTTGAGTTGTGTATATGTGTATGTCATGTGTCTCATTGTATTGCTTTCACTTTGTTATCATTATTGTATGTAAAAAAATTTAAAAAAATTATCTTGCAAATGTAGTTGTATGTTTACGTTAGTTCTCCTTGGTTCCCTAGCGGGGCATTACAAACTTGTTGAGGAAAATAATCATATTGAGAGACTTCATATGAGTAGTAACTTGATCAATGAATATAAAGATAGATGGAAACCTAAAGGAGACATGACTGGTATTGGTTTCAATGAAACTTAATGTTCAAAGAATCAAGAAGAATAATCCGATGCGAATATTGATGGAGAAATACCTAATTTTGAATAACCTAAAGAACATATCAGACCTTTTAGAGGTAGATTTTTTGGTTGTAACAAAGTTGGACACATGAAGAGAGATTTTAGAGGTAAAGCCCTTTTCAAACCTTTTTATGGTTATTGTTTCAACTGTTATTCATATGGGAACTTGATCAATCAAGATGCACACAAGATTACATCAGTGAGAAGACAACATCTAATACAACATGTTATAAATGTAATAACCTTTGGCACATTGCAAAGTATTGTAGTTTGTAGGTTAATTAGAATAGATCACATCCTATATGCTACAAATGCAACAATCCAAGGCATATAGAAAAGTTTTTTAGGTAAAATAGAACTGACAATAGAAGAAGACCACCTCCTATGAAAAATAATATTGATGATACTGGTAACAGTCTTGCAGAGTACATGAGTGAATATGATAGTTGTTTCAGGGAAGTAGAAGATATCAACAGTAATAAGGTATGGAAGGTAAAGGAGTCTAGAGTAAAAAAGGTTTAGGGAGAGTTATTAGATTCTACCAAGTCTTTTCCTGATGCTAACATTGCTATATCAACCTACATGGCCAAGCATGTCCTTAGGAGAGCATTGGAAGAATGCCTCTAAAATTTATCCAATCCCCCAAGTTGAGGAGTAATCTTGTGTGATCCTAGGGAGATCATGTAGAGATGTTTTGGAACACATATAGGTGATCGCATGGTTTTATATATCTAAATACTATGATCGCTAGATTGTTACTCGACTAGTTTATGTGCAGAAATGAGTTTATTGGGAACTACATCATTTCTTCACTCAACAAAGTATAAGGATAATTGATAGAACATAGTTTGACATCATTTGCCAAGAAAATACTAAGGATAAAAAAGTTGAGAAGAAAAAGAGTTGAAGCAAGTATATTGAAAAGTTTGATCGAAGCAGAGATCTTGCATTTCTGTAGTAAAAGCGTATTTAGATCATTTGCAAAATATTTGAAATAGATACGCCTATGATTTTTGATATTTCAGAGAGACCTAGGTACAAATTCAATAAAAACCCTTTCAAATATACTAAGGATGACCCTGAAGGTGTGTTTTCTCAAACACCCTGTGGAGTTTTATATGTCAAAGATTAGGGCATAGATACATTATAAGTATGAAACTTTGGGAGGCAAAGAAATTGCCATAGAGATGGAAAACATGATAGGTAATTATGGAAAGATGAAAGATGAGTTCGTACACCTCAATTACTTAAGCATTGTGAAGATAGATGAACTTCACAACTTTGACAAAGAAGAATGGATAAAGATTATCTTGAGCAGAGTTCGTGACCAATTCATATGGCTTGGAGATCATCCTGTGAAGATATGCAGTGACCTAATTCATGACATTACATGATTGGACAATTCTAGTATAGTATCTGTTTCTAAGAAGAATATTAAGAAGATGGTAGAAACCCTAATGCATACACAATGGGACAAGAGAGAAATGACAGTAAATGATGTATTAAAATAGGATGTAAGATTGATTACTATGATTTTGGGCTATAAAATCCATTATAGAAGCCGACTAAATTTTGTATCAGTAGGTGTAATTTTAATGGCCTAAAAGATGGTGAAGGGAAACATTAAGTATAATCTATGCAAAGTCTTGACACAAAATTTCTTGGAGAATGTAAGGCACATAAAGAAGGACAAGTCTAAAGGATTCAGATTTGGATCTTTGTTGATACACATGTACATTCACATTGTTCACAAATTTCTTGGTATGCACTCTAGAGCATAGAAAGACAACATACCTACTGGAACTCAGATTTCTTAGAGTTGTAGTAGACAAAACAACACATGGGTAGATGGTGAATTATTTGCTATGATCAAAATCATACAAAGAGAGATGAAGGAAAGGGAAAGAATTCCAGAGGCAATAGTGGAAAAATAAAAGGACTCAATCTGTTTCATGGTTGAAACTAATTGTGTATTCTTTGAAGCAGTTATACCTAGAAAGAAATGAAGTTATCCACTAGGATATGAGGTAAGTTCTCAAGTCTTAATCATGCAAGTAGAGCATATTTTAGCTTCAGAAGTTGATTCATCACAGAAGAGATGGGGAAATTATGAGGAGAAATAAGCAAAGATTAGAGAAGAGAAAACTAGAGGATCAAGGAAGAGGAAAATAGAAAATGTAGTAGATGACTTGGAAGCTAAGGCTGAAATAACCAAATAGGAAATAAAATAAATGAGTAAGAAGATGATAGATAGATCTTCTAGGTTGGAGAGCACTTCTACTATAGCCCTTCCACCTCTAGAAGTTGTGTAGGTAGTTAGTCCATTTTCCACTGTGATAGATGTAACTACACCCTCACCACCACAGAAGACATTGCAAGAAGAGATAGGAAAGTTAGTACCTTGAAGAAATACAAGGTCCACTAAACCAGAATCACCTCCTAAAGAAAAGAGAACAGTATGAGAAGACAAGAAAGTTGAGTAGAATACCACAAATGTGAGACAACTTTGGAAATCCTAATATGAAAATGCTAGAGAAGACGATCATTGAGAAAGGGAAGCTTGTTTCATTAATAAAATATAATTATAGGTATGAGGCTTCTAAAAAACTTCTGACTGAAGACATAGTTATTAAACATTTACTTGTCTTTAACAAGAATATTTTAGAGATAGAAGGTAGTATACCTGAAGAATTGTATGAGAAATTAGAGATAAGGAATAATCTGGCATGGAAGGAAGATGAAGTGATTAGAGAACAAGCAATTGAAGGTCTGTTTCCTGTCGTATCTATCAAAGAAATGCAGAGGATATTGAATTAAATTAAACCCCTATTGAGAACCAAAACAAGACTAGTAAAAATAATGGGGGGAAGATAAGATGAAGTTACTAAGGAGACATGGAAAGCTATAGAAAAAGTATTAATGGGAAATAAAACTGAAGACATCTCACAACCTAAGGTTCCTAAACCCAAATCCATGGAGAAGGGAGAATCATCAAGGAAAACTAAGATAAATCTTGAGAAACCAATGAGCGAAGATGGTAGTTAGTATGTGTATACTATGAAGCATCTAGATTTTTATATTTTTGGTGTACCTATGTCATTGGACACTTCACAAGATGTGAATGACCCATTTGTAGAGAATACATACATTGGAGGACTCGGTGATAAGGATATAACAGAGAAAGAAATTCAGAAAAAAAAATGTTGATGCATCGGTGGAGGATATAGTGATTAAGGTTAAAGATTCTTTATCCTTATTTTTGGAAAGTGGAGAAAAATATTTGAGCACTGACATTAAGAACATGAATGAGGATGAGTTTATGAAATTGTCTTGCATAGCATTCAGTAAAGAAAAAGAAAGATCTGAGAAGAAAAGAAACAAGAAGACTAAGATAATGACAAGAGTAGTTGACACCTTGAACAAACTACTTCCAGCACCAATTGTTTTTTCAGGGAAAAGATGATGCAAAAAACTTGGACAAGGCACTTGATGACTTTGACAATCACTATGAGTCTTTAGAGAAGATTTCAAAAGAGAAGGCTGAAAAAAAATATCTCATGAAGAAATTGGAGAAAGTATGCAAGTATATTTCTTGGGACTTGGGCATACTAAAAAGACCACATTAGAGGCAAAAGGTTGTGTTGCACAAGGCAAGAAGCTATACAACTACTTTATCAACCCTATCATACATGTCAAAAACATTGAAGACATATTAGAAAAGGATACATCTACTTTGGATAAGTTGATGGACAGTTGTGAGACCTCCTCACAATCTATATTGGAGATAGACAGGGAGGTATCCAATAGTTTTGAAAAATTGAGTGTCCTTTATACTGAAAAAGGGAGAGTTATGGAAAGAATTGGTTTGCTGGAGAGTTTGATCACTCCCAAGCTATCAATTCTAGAGGTTCATATATCTGATATGGAGAAAACTGCACAAGCCCTATCAGTGAATAAGTATACCAACCTTAAGGCAGTAGAGACCTCTTCATTTGCATTGAATAAACTAATTCAAGCAAGTCAGATTTTGGTTAAGACTTGGACAAAGGAAGTGAAGATCTTGGAAGAATCTTTCTGAGATGTATTAAACATGGTTTAAAACTCTAGTAGACAGTAGTACAATTTTGATACACTCTACATATTTTTTTTGTCATTGATGTCAAAAGGGGAGAAGAGAAGATGAAAAAAGGATGTATGTAAAGAGATGAAGTAGAGATGAAATGTACAAATATCTTTTTGGTATTGACACTTAGTCATTTTTCACTAAGTGTTGCCATCAATGCCAAAGGGAGAGAATGTTGGAAAGTGATGCATTCATGGAGTGATATAATACACTTAAGGGTTGTCATTTATGGAAACACATTTGGAATGATGATTTCTTGAAGTTGTTTAGAGTTTTGGATATGCAGACAACAAAATGACTAAGTAGAGTAAACAAAAATATAAAATATAGCAGTATAGTTTTGGACAGAGAAGATAAGATATGATGCATGGGGACATGAAAGCTTAGAGGAAGACATTTTGGAGTATGTATGTCCTTCTTTTAAATTTGCTTGAGTTTTTGTGATGATCACAGAGAGTTTCAGTATTTTGAAGTAATGTGAAGATAGAGTAACAGGGATACAAGATAGGTAATCAATCGCGATGATTAAGGGAGTATGACGTGGACTCCTAGCGTGCTAAGTTGGATTGTAATTTTGGATTACCTATTATTTGGTAGTGTATGGTTGGCCACTTTGTATTTACTCTTTGAGTATATATTAATTCTATTTTTTAATGTAATAAAGAGGAGACTAAATGATGTTATATATATATATATATATATGAAGAGGTTTTGTGTAAAGAAAAGAAAAGAAGAGATGAGATGATATGAAGTAGATGGAATGCATGGATGCATTGTGATGTAATACATATGCGAGCTACAACTAGAAATATCTAAGCATAGCTGATGCTTGTAAAGTTTACTATGGATAGTTGATTATAACAAAACTATTTCTGATTGTAAGAGCAGTGTGCTTAGTATACCTTTAATAGGGTTTTGTATTCCCCTAACAGGGAAATGTACTAATATAATATTCAGGTCCTAATAGGGCTAGGTCTCCTAACAGGGACACTCTACTTTTAGTGCATATTTGTGGGTACCATTACCATTGGGGTTTTCCCTTGGCCAAGTTTCCTCGACAACAATTCATGGTGATATGATTTATGTTTTGTGTTCTTATGTTCTTTTCATTTCAATAATTATATCATTAAGTTGGAAATTATTAAGTTCTTGTTTAAAGTGTTGCAATACTAATTCACCCCCCTCTCAGTATTACTTAATCCTAAGAGACCTGAGGTAGAATTAGAATTCAATTTTGAACTAGGACCTTCTTCATTATTTTCTTCAATTGTTTCACTAGAAATGGCTCCTTCTCTATTCTTTGGAATAAATAGTTCATGTATAGGTTTCACCATGTTACAATATTGAAAATGATTTGAGTCTCCTCCAATAGTAATTTCCTCACCCATGTATGGAAACTTGATACATTGGTGATATATTTAAGGCACCGCTTGCATTTCATGAATCATTGGCCTCCCATGAAGATTTTATAAGTTAACTTCATATCTAGGACTTGAAAAATGATACCATTATTTATTTGGCCCACTTGAATGAGAAAAAACACCATTCCTTTGGAATACCTCTCCTCCTCATCATAAGACTTGATAGTAATGTGCTTCTTTGGATCAATGGATGATTCAGATAACCCTAAAGCTTTAACTAGACTCAAGGTGAAAATGTTTAAACCAGCTCCTCCATCAATGAGGACTCTTTTGACATGGTGCTTTTGCTTCAAGACCACTATATGAAATGGGAGGTTTGTAGGATGATTTATAGACATGTCATCTTTCTCGGAAAAGGGTAGACAATGAGGTGCAATAAGATGTCCCACCATGTTTTAAAATATATCTTCCTCCAAGTTTTCAGGAACCGTCATTTACACAAGAGCTTTCTCAAATATTTTTTTATGATTAGGCAAACATTTCAATAGCTCCAAGATGGAAATTTATGCTGGTGTCTTTTTCAATTGATCCACTAAACTATAGGACTTCGTTGAAGAATATTTTTGTTTTATCAAAGTGGTTTCTTGAGTAGGACCAAAAGGTTTAGGAGAACTTCCTTGTAGGGTGATCCTTGCTTCTTTCCCCCTAGTGATAACATTAGAGGTCTCTTTACTAGGTTGTTCCTTCACCACCACAACATTGATAGTATTTTCATGTCCTAAAAGGGCATTGATAGTATTATAGCTATGAGTAAAATTGACTTTGTTGTTACCCCTTGAATTATTTCCATTATTGTTATTATTTGAAGATTCGCCTTTCTCATGTTTGAAGAAAGGTGTTTTGAAAGTTGTGTGATCTTAATTATTTTGGGTTCCTTCCCCTTTGATCACTCCATTATCTATGAGGTCTTGTACCACATGTTTCAATTGCATACAATCGTTTGTCTTTTTTCCCTCTATTTTGATGGCATTCAGAATGGTTTGAATCACTCCACCATGATGGTTTCACTTGTGGCTCATAGGGTTGATATTTAGGTAGGTCAATAATTTTATTTGCATTGAGCTTCCTCAACGTGTTTTCAATAGGTTCACCCAAGGGTATGAATTTCCAACTAGGCGATGGAGCAAAGAAGGGTTTAGGCTTGTTAGGCTCTAGGTTATTCCCAAAATTGTTGTTTTTATTGAATGGAACCTTAGGTGCTTGATTCACATTGTTATCTTTGTTTGATCCTTGCGTGAGATTAAAGGTAGTAGATTTTAAGTTGTTTTCTTCCACAAATCCATCATTTCCAAACCCTTTTTAGTGTTCTTGACCCAAAACTGATTGTTATTAGGAGGAGCTCTACTATTATTATTGTTAAAAGCACTCTGATTATTGGAATTTTTGTTGTCTTTGTAGAGTTTGATTTCTCCACTTTTCAATAACACTTCCTCCACTGTGACTCCATTTTCAATTAGATCATGGAAAGAACATGGGAATTGTAATCTCAAATCATAATTCATTTCCATATTCAAGCTATTTATGAAAATGTCCATCTTTTCCTTCTCAAGAACACTTCGAGGGTATCAAGAAAATACCGCTCTCCATCTTTGTAGGAAAACTAAGAACCATTCTCGATCACATTTTGTAGTATTTCATAAGTTAATTATTGTGACTCCATGTTTGATGTTATAGGAATAGTGTGTCACAAATTTTGAAGCCAATTATTTGAAAGTGCAAATACAGGAGGGTAGTGTAGAAAACCACTCCATCGCAGTTCCTCCAAGGCTTCTTGGAAATAATCACATTAAATAAGTGGTGTTGTGCATAAACTCCAAGATCAATGTATAAAATTCCCATGGGTGATCATGTGCATCAGATGCCCCCTTGTATTTTTCATACTTGGGAAAAACTGCATTGGTAGGGAATGGCCCCATAATGAGGGAATTGTCAAATGGGAAAGTACATAATTCTTCGATCGAAAATGGTTTAGGAACCCCCATTTTTTTCATGTTGTTGAATTTGAAATAAATTAAATTATTTATTCATTATGTCTATGGGATTTTCCTCATCTTCTTTCTTTTTGCAATTTATCAACATCATAATCACAGGGAAATTTTTCCCCTGCTTGTGCTAGGTCAACAAAATACTTCTCCCTATCTCTTTCTAGAACTTTCCCCATGAGTTTCATGAAGAATGGATTTTTCACCACTTCATTTACTCTTTCCTCGGTAACCTCCTCATCTTGAGGTTCATTATTACCTCTATTTTTTTCAACACCTTGGTTAGTGGCATCTATATTTCCACTATTTTATTTGTTAGTGGTTTCCTTTTTAACAAGATTAATAAGGTTGGGATCCATATTTCCAAAGGGAAAAGACATCCTTCTTAATTCCACTTATTTTGTAGGTTCAACCATTCATTGTGATGAAGTGAATGTGTCACTTGGGAAAGGAATTATTGCCTCAAATAGGTACCATTAGATTCCAAGGTAGTCTTGATATAATGGGATCTAATAAAATCCTGCATTAGCATGAATTAAATATTCTTGGCGTATCCCTTAGATCAATCCCTAAAAAAAAAATTTAAAATTCTTCAAATCTGAGGGGATTTGACCAATCAAAAATGATACACAGATGGAACTCCCAAAAGGGTATCCAATTATGAAATCCAAATTTGTACAAAAAATTGGGAAATAAACACTGGTTGACCTTCTTAGTATGTACGTGTTGCTTGGGTTGCATACACGTGCTACTTGAATGTTGTTTATGCACTCACTGGAATGATATCACACACTGCTTTGCAGCTTAGTACATGTTGTTTGAATGTTGGTATGTGTTAATTAATAGTTGTACGTGCCACTTGGAAGGTTACCATGTGTTGTTTAAAAGATGATATGTGCTACTTTGATTGTTAGGCCCCACAGGAAAGTTTGGACATGTTAAAGGAAAGTTGGTAGGTGTCAGTTCATTGGGAAAAAGATTTTTGTCACTGTTTGATTGATTTTTTAAAAGTTTTAACTTGTCATCAGATCTTAAGGATGTTTTCTTGTTTGAAAAATGCAGAAACAAACACAACACACAGATAAAATTTTGTTTCTTTACTCCTAAAATAACATAAAGTGTATGTTCTTGGATGTTTTCATAGGTCTTTAACAAGATTAAATTCCAAAAAATTTACCTATGGTCAGATTGGCTCATAAATAATGGCTTTAAAAGGTAATCTTGCTACTTAATAAGTTTTTTACTTTAACTTCCATTTAAACAAATGATGATTTTTTATACCCCCATTACAAGGGCCTCCCACATGCATGAAAACATGATTTTGCGCAATTCCTAAGTATTTCTAGAGGAGGTGAAAATTCTCAACACGGGTTTTTCACCCACCCTTTTGAGGATGAATATGTTTTTATTATAATGGGTTGGATTTACCATGACTAAGATGGTTGTCTCCCACTTGGTTCATTCCCTCTCACCGTCCTCATAGGGATGTACTCGGGAGGCAGACCCTCTATAGTTGTAACATGTTCATCTAAAGCCAAAAAATGATTTGAATAGGTAGGTTTAGGAGCTTGATTCACTGAAAGAGTGAAGAGCATATCCCTACTAATTTCTTCTCTTATAAACACATTTAACAAGGTTAATTTTGACCTCTTGAAAAGGAGGTTTTAAAATGAAGTTTTTCACTCATTCCCTAACCTTTATTATATCCCCAAATCTAAAATGTTTGGCATTTTCATCAACTTAAAAAGTTGAGAGCATAGGCCTAATGTCTCGTTTGGTGAGCAATAATAGGGTTTGTCCTAATTAGACTAGTCTGGAAAATTTGAAATGCCACAAGTTAAGAAAATGCAAGCTTGATAAGAAAAATACCTTTTTTGTGTAGGTAGCAAAGGCTAGGCACTTTTATGAGTGTTTTTCTTTCTTTTTTCACTCACCTAGTGGCGATCATTCCCTCTCCTTCTCCTCCAAAAAATTTAGTCAACACAACCAACAAAGTTAAAGAAAAACCAAATATTCCTAAAGATCTTATCAAAATTGAAGCCTCGTTTAAAGATCCTAAAACAAATTTGATTCAATTTAGAGTAGGAAACTTAATATTGTAAGCTTTTAAATTTTTTAAACAATGTTTATAAAGCTTTTCCTCTTCCTCTAAACTTTCCAAAATAGTCAAATTATGGACTTCTTTTACACATTTTTGATAGAATTCTTACCTCTTTATCCTCCTTGTAGACTCTTTGCTCTGGTTTCTTCACCTTTGCATGTCTGGTCATCTGCAAATCAGCAAATACACAATATTAATTCTCTGTTTTTAATAATTTACAAGCTGAGAAACACAGAGAGCTCTACGGGTCATTTGGCAGGATAATACACGCTTCTTTAAATGAGTTTATGCACTATTTTGCATGTTTGCAAGCAGTACTTTGGAAATTACTACGTGCTACTTTAAATAGATCATGTGTAAAATAACACTTAAAAGGCATTACAAAAGACCAGTATAGGCATCAAATAAAAGATTGCAGGCATTAAAGGAAATATTCCAGGCACTATTTAACTATGTAAAGGTGTTTCTTCTCTGTCAAAGGAATCACTTAAGGTTTTGCACGCATTGAAAGAGGGAAAGAAAAAAAAAAGAAGTGATTCTAAGCATCACTTTGTTGTGCACACACATCAGGATTCATCTCATAGGTACGGCTTTGTTGTCTAAATGCATCAGAATTTACCTCACAAGTATCGCTTTACCTGCAAATTGAAAAATGCAACAACAAAAGATACAAATAAATGCAAATTATGATAAAAATAGAATTTAAAGGATGAAATCCCCACGGTGGGCACAATTTGTGTATATAGAAACTATACCTTCATGAAATAAGTTTGCATACTATCAATTCTATGGAAAGATAATCTAAATTTAAGAAAAGAATTAACAAATAAACAAGAAGCATTACATGGTTCTCTAACTAAGCATGATAATGAAGCTCTGAGCCTTAACCTCCATTAGTGACAGTCCTAGAATGGGAAATTATCATTGATATGCCTAATCTAGCTCTCAAATTCCTCAAATTGTCATGCAATTCATTCAATTTTACTCTCACAATTCACTATTATGATCAAAATTCTTATGATCTCAAAGGGATTTCTCTATAATGTATATGCAATTTCTCATGAATGTCTAGGATTAGTAATTCTCTCAAAATGCTTGGTATTTTTAGGATTTCTCGAGGGTAGGTGGTAGAGTTAAGTTTATCATGATAAAAGCTTGGTTGAGTTGAAGGGTTCTAAATGGTTTCAAATGGAGAGACCATTTAAATGTTGGTCTCAAAGGTTGGGACAAAGAAACAAAATTGAGTGGTGAGGATGTTAAAGTATCAAATGAGTGATCAACATTGCAAATTTTGGAGTGATCCATGTTCTTTAAATTCTTTATTCTCATTAGCTCTTCAATTTCTTGTCTCCTTTGTTGAAAGAAACTAGGATTTAACTAATTCAATTAATTAATTCAACTAGCCATGTAAGGGAATGGGTTGAATTTTATTTTTGACTTAAACAATATAAATAATTGATTAAATCAATTACATAGTTTATTAATCCCTTTTAGGCTTAGATTTAATTAATTTATGTCTTTATTAATTGATCCTTTGATTTTGATTTTTTTAGTCCAATTTGATTTAACTAGTACACCTAACCAAATTTAGGTGTTTACACATTCCTCAACATGTCTTCTGACATTCCTCAAGCTTGTATAACATGAATTGTGCTTGCACCCAAGTGATGCAGGAGAATCTTGTGTTCTTGGAAATCCTGTATCAACCAAAAAAATGTTTGTTTGGATTCGGTATCTTGTTGGAGACTACTCAGTAAAGTGCTTGGTAACTGCTCTTGTTTGTTTAGTTGAAGGTTTTTTGGTTTGTTTCATCAATCGAGCTTAGTTACTTATTTTGGTTGGCTTCGCCGACGGGTCTCAGTGGTTGTTCCTGACTGCTAGGTGGTTTCACAGATTGGTTTTTGTTGCTTGGTAGCCTTTCTCACTAAGTTTATTTTTGGATATTGGATCTTGTGACCGACATGTGCATTTAATTTTTGTAGTGTAATTAATGTTTGGGTCTCTCATTGGGATATGTGTGGACATAAATGTGGGTCCTTTTTGTTTCCTATGTTGGATCTTTAGGATCTTTGGGGCCGACTTTTTTGGTAGCCTTTTGTATAAAAGTAGTGTTTTGTTATTATATTAGGACGCAGTTTGAGGGTACAAGTTAGATAGTATATTTGGATCGAGGTTTTGTGACCTCGCATGTATGAGGACTTTTTGTAAAGGATTTTGAGTGTATTTGGTCATAATCGGGAAGGCCTTACAACCTGACATTTATGAAGTTTGATGAAATAATATAAAGTATGTATTGCTTCAAGTTGGTTTGGTAGTTTGGAGTGACTTTGGCCCTTGTTACTAACCCTCCTTATGTCAGGTCGTATTAGAGTGAAGGTTAGATCTAAGGTTCCTTCTTGTAAATTCTAGTTGGTTGATTTTTTGTGGGGTAGAAGATTGTGATCTAACCTACAATTACAGAGGGTTTCAAGATGGTTTGTGGGAGAGGAAATGCAAGTGCAGGCTTAGCTGATATGATAAGATAGATTTTTGTGACATTAGAAGTTGTTGAGATAGCCCAACATCGAGGAATAAATATTGAGGATGTTAGTGATCATGAATTTGAGGAAGTGAAGGGAGAAGTCGCACCTGCAACTGTGATGGATCGGGAAGAAGAAATATTCCTAAAAGATTTGACAATTTTGAAGTCCACATCTCTATTTAATCTCACTAAGAATGTAACAGAGAAGCAAAAGGTGAAGATTGCAAGTACAAAGCTCAAAGGTCATTCATCCTTGTGGTGGGTGCATCTGTAATTGGATCAAAAGAAGAAGGGTAAAGACAATATCAAGGTATGGGATAATATGATAAACAAGTTGAGAGGAAAGTTTCTACCTTGTGATTAAAAAATTAACCTAGTTAGGAGAATGCAAAGTTTCAAGCAAAAATATAGCTCTGTAAAAGATTACACCAAGGAATTTTACAAATTAGATATCAGATCTAGACATGTTAAGGATGAGGTGGAAATAATAGAAAGATACCTGAATGGATTAAGAAGTTATATACAATATGAGATCAGCTTGGTAAATATGGAGAGTATTGAGGAGGCTTATCAATTTTTCTAAAAGATGAGGAGAAATTAAACAAAATACATGAACAAAGACAAGAGGAAGAGGTGGTAGATTCCCTAGAGGAAGAGGTGGATCTTATGGTGAAAATAGTAGATCTAATTAGGACAAGACAAATCAAGACACACACCAAGACAAAGGCAAGACCAAGTGGAAAGGTGGAAGTTCATTCTAAGGAAGAGGGAACTAACCCTAAGGTAGATATACAAGAAGAGGGATCCAAGGAACTTGTTACAATTATGGAGAAGAGAGACATAGATCATTTGAGTGTACACAGGCAAGCACAAAAGTCCCTAGTAGCATAAATGATTTGGTGTAAGAAGAGTTTATGAATGAACCTAAGAAGGAAGGAAACCTAATGGTCAGAAGAATATTATGGAGTGAGAATAATAAGAAAGATCTAGTAAGAAGGAGTTTTTTCTAGACTAGATGAAGAGTTTCAGACAAAGTTTGGAAAGTGATTGTTGATAGTGGAATCTTAGAGAATCTAGTATCCAAGGAAATGGTCACCAAGTTGCAATTGGAAAGAAGGAAGCACCCAAAACCCTATGATATTTCATGGATCAAAGATGATCATACACTTATGGCTAGTGAACAATGTTTGTGAATATGAAAATTGGAAATTATTATGATATGGTGTTGTGTGATATTTTTCCTATTTATTGTTGTCATATTTTGTTGGGTAGACCTTGGAAATATGATAGACATGCTATACATGATGGAATATTTAATAAGTATACTATTTGGGTTGATGGTAAGAGACAAATCTTATTACCTTTAGTTGAAGAATATGTTGGTAGGATATGCACATATGTGAAAGTTTGTTTGATGGAAGGTAGATAGTTTGTTAAGGATCTAAAGAGAAATTATGTATGTTATGCTTTGATTCCCAACAAATCGAGTGAGAAAACAGAAGACAAAACTCCTAAGGAAGTTGAAAAGTTTGTTAGCGAGTACAAGGAGATCAAATCAGATAATGTACTTAATGGTTTTCCACCAATGAGAGATATTAGTCATTGTATGGATCTAATTCTATGAGCTAGTTTTCCAAAAAGGGCATCACATCGATTGACACCGACCGAGAATGAAGAACTCAACTGAAAAGTTAATGACTTGTTGTAGAGAGGTTTTATTAGAGAAAGTTTGAGTCCATGTGAAATACTAGTTGTATTAGAACCTAATAAGAATAGAGAATTGTGAATGTGTATTGATTCAAGAATTATTAACAAGATAAAAATTAAGTATCAGTTCCCTATACCAAGAATGGATGACATATTGGATTATTTGATTGGAGAAAAATATTTTACTAAGATTGATTTGAAGAGTGGATATCATCATATTAGAATTAGATAAGGAAATGAATGGAAGACTTCTTTCAAGACAAAAGAGGGTTTGTATGAGTGGTTAGTTATGTCTTTTGGTTTAACTAATGCTCCAAGTACTTTTATGAGGTTAATGAACAATGTTTTGAAGAATTTTTTAGGTAAAATTTTTATTGTATATTTTGATGATATTCTGATATTCAGTAAGAATAGAAAAGAGAATTTGATGCATATAAGACTAGTGGTGCAGATTTTGAAAGAGGAAAAGTTTCTAATTAATTTGAAAAAAGTGTTCCTTCATGAAACAAGAACTTGTGTATTTAGGCTTTGTGATTTCAGTTGATGGTTTGAAGATGGATCTTGAGAAGGTTGAAGCTATACTTGATTGTCCTACACCTAAGCATGTCAGTGATGTAAGATCATTTCATGAATCAGAATTTTTTTACCAAAATTTTATCAGAAATTTTAGTTCAATTTGTAATGCTACGACTGAGACAATGAAAGGAGACAAGAGATTTCAAGTGGACACATGGATTTGATAAGAGTTTTGAGAATTTTAATTAGAAGGTTTCTAAAATTCCTCTATAAGCCTTACGTGATTTCAATAAGGTATTTCAAGTTGAGTGTGATGCAAGTGACAGTGCAATACGAGTTGTGTTGACTCAAGAAGAAAAACATGTTACTTACTTTAGTGAGAAGTTGAATGACGCTAAGAATAAATATTCTATGTATGATCAAAAATTCTATGTTATTGTGGAAGCTTTGAATAAATGCAGACATTATTTAATACAGAGTGAATTTGTGTTGTATACTGATCATAAAGCTCTACAATATTTGGGTAGTCAGAATAAGTTGAATCAGAGACATATGAAATGGGTAGAGTATTTGTAAAGTTTCACATTTGTGATAAAACATAAGATTGGAGTTTCTAACCAATTTTTTGATGCATAGAGTAGGATAAGAACTTTGTTGACAAAAATGAGAATTGAGGTTCCTTGTTTTGATGATATGAAGAATCTGTATGAAAGTGACCTTGATTTTTCTGATCCATGGAGAATGTGCAAAGGACCTATTCTAGATCAACCAAGTAAGTATGAAGATTATTTCATTCAAGAGGATATGTTGTTCAAAGGTATTCATTTATTTATACCAAGAGGATCAGTGAGAACCAATTTGATAAAGGAAAAACATAGTAGTGGTTTGGCCGGACATTTTGGTATTGATAAGACATTGAGTTTTCTTAAGAAAATGTATTTTTTCCCTCAATTATATAAGGATGTTCAAAAATTTGTGAAGAGTTGTGGAGTTTGTTAAGTGGAAAAAGTAGTAAGTCAGAATACTGGTTTGTATATACCATTTTCTATTCCTGAGAAACCTTGGAGTGATATTAGCATGGATTTTGTTCTTGGCTTACCAAGGAAAGCAAGAGGTAATGATTTTATATTTGTTTTTGTGGATAGATTTTATAAGATGACACATTTTATACCATGTATAAAACATCAGATGTAGTACACATATCATATCTTTTCTTCAAAGAGATTGTCAGATTGCATGGATTACCGAGGAGTATCATCTCTAATCGAGATAGTAAGTTGTTATCTATTTTTAGAAAACACTTTGGAAGAAGCTAGACACCAAGTTGAAGTATAGTTCTAAATTTCATCCACAAAGTGATGGAAAAATAGAGGTTGTAAAAATAAGTTTGGGTAACTTGTTGAGATGTTTAGCTGGAGATAAACTGAGTAATTGGGATTCGATGTTAGCACAAGAAAAGTTTTCTTATAATAATTTAGTGAATAGGAGTACTAGAAAAACACCTTTTCAAATTGTCATTGGCATGCAAACAAGAGGTATATCATATTTGAGAGATATTACAGGAGAAGAGAAGAGAAGTATTGAAGGAGAAGAAGTTTTTGAGTTTATGAAAACATTGCATGAGGAAGGGAAACATAAGTTGGAGCAAAGTAATTAGAAATACAAAGATAGTGCAGATAGATCAAGAAGACATAAGTTTTGAGATTGTTGATGAAGTAATGGTTCATTTGAAGAAAGGCAAATTTCTTGTTGGAACATATGGTAAATTGAAGATGAAGAAATTTGGTCCTTACAAGATCTTGAGGAAGTTTGATAGTGAAATTGCTTATGAAATAGAATAACCTGATGATAGGGATATATCACCTATATTCAACATTTTGGATTTGTATGAGTATCATGAGGTTGATGAAAAAGTGATAGTGCAGAGTGATTATCCTAAGAAATAGAGAGAAGAAGTTGAACATATTTTGGAAGAAAGAATTGATAGAAGCACCAGAGGAAATAATTACATTAAATACTTGGTAAAGTTGAAAAATAGACTGATTGAAGACTCTAGGTGGATTTCACAATCTAAGTTGGATTCAACTTAGATTGTACTACACTCATGATTCATAGAATCATTTCTTTTAATGCTGAGTGTCTGATGCAAGAACATCTTGGGTTCTTGGCAATCTTGTATCAACCAGAAATATGTTTGTTTTGGTTCAGTATCTTGTTGGAGAATGATTAGTAAAGTTCTTGATAACTTATCTTGTTTGGTCAATTGAAGGTTTTTTAGTTTTTTTCACTGATTGAGATCGGCTACTTATTTTGGCTTGCTTTGCTAGTGGGTCTTGGTGGTTGTTCCTAACTTCTCAGTGGTTTCACCGATTGGTCTTTGTTGCTTGGTAGCCTTTCTCACCAAGTTGGTTTTTTGGTATTGGATCTTGTGGCCAACATTTTCATTTAATTTACATATCATAATTAATGTTGGGGTCTCTCATTCGGATACGTGTGGACCTAAATCTAGGTCATCGATGTTTCTTATGTTGGATCTTTAGGATCTTTGGGGCTGATATTTTTGGTAGCGTTTTATATAAAAGTAGTGTTCTATTATTAGATTAGGAGAAAAATTGAGGGTAGTAGTTAGACATTAGATTTCAATCGAGGTTTTGTGACCTCGCATGTATGAGGACTTTCTATAAAATAATTTGAATGTATTTGGTTGTAACCGAGAAAGCCTTACTGCCTGAAATGTATGAAGTTTGAAGAAATAATATAAATTTATTATTCCTTCTCTCCTTCTCTATGTTTTAAATCTTGTATATTTTTTTTGCAAGATGGTTTAGTAGCTGGGAGTACCTTTGATCCTATTTACTGACCCTCCTTGCGTCACCAAGTTATCCTCAAAACACAGAGACTAACTTTATCACAATTCTTTGTAACTGTTCTGCAAACAATCTTCACCAAAATCATTGTAACTTAAAAAAAATAGAAACATAAACTCAAGTGACCTTAGATATAAGATCATATCTCATCCCTAAACACATCCACATATTTTCATATTCTAAAACATTCGTACGGTATCCGTACACTTCTGACAGTCATCCATGCACCGGTGATAACCAATCTATCTGTCTTCATCAGAAACATATGTTGACATCAATGAAAAAAAATGAATGCCAAAAAATACAATATAATCCAATTCCAACAATCTTCCAAGCCAATTCTAATAGTCATGACATTAGAAGCCTCATATTTCCTTAATGACATCTAAGAGGAGTGGGTTCACCACTGGTAGTGTGAGTGTTGAAGTTTGAGAAATAATACATTTAGAGAGAGAGACCTATCCATGGTCCTAAAAACAAAGAAAATGAAAGGAGTGATCTTTGGGTGTTAGCGCCTTTGGTGTTAGTAATAACTGAGAGAGGGGGGGTGAATCAGTGGCTTCAAAAACTTTTCTTTATTCTAACCACCAATAAAATAAACCTTAGATTATTATGTCCCTTACAAGATGCATGCCATGAAATACTTTATAATAATTAACTGTCTGTCAGTTTTCCTTTTCTAACCTTATTCTCCTTGATTACTGATAAGCAGTAAAACTTATTTACCGACACTCTGTAAATATGCAGAGTATACCGATAAATCCATAAATTAATATGTGAAATGTAAAATAGTAAAGTAATAAACCATACACACATAACACAAGGATTTTAACGTGGAAACCCTGTTAAGGGAAAAAACCACTGGGACTGGTACCCCAAATTTTCACTCTTCCGAAATGAGCCCTGTTATGTTAAAGGTTACAAACACACTATCAGGTGTGACCTTGTTAGAGGATTTTATACATAGAGGTTTTCACTTAGTATCAGGAAACTCAGTTTTCTACCATCCTTGAATCAACCTCCTTCTTAGACTGTAAATAGGCTTTAGGAAAATCTAGAGCTACTTTCATGAATCAACCTTTTTGGCACTCCTTGGGATGTACCTCAATATATAGAAGACTGTTAAGTCCTACTTTGTTAAGAGACTTGATGCTTCAATGGTTAAACTGAAACACAATGACCTGTTTCTAATGCAACTTGAATTGCATATTTTTAGATCTATTTAAGTACATTACCTCTTTGATCAATGTATCAATTCAATTCTTTGTTCTCCACTCTTTCTTCTCTGTGATACTGTGCTTCACTATTTTTTGGTGTCTGCAGAATTCTTTAGCTCTCCTTCAACTTGATTGATCAAGACTGTATGAATTTATCCTTTATCACTTTCTCTTCAGCATCCTCTTTCTATTCACTCCCCCTATTCGTGATTATTTGGAAATGAATTAAGCTTGTCTCTTATTTAGACATGATATTCACCGTTTCTTGATTCTTGATTCTTGGCATGAAAAACAATCCAGCCAATCTGATTTAAAGCATAACTCCTAATTGATATCATAGTTATCTTTATGCCAACTATACAAATCTTCTTTAAATCAATCACTTAACTCTAGTTGAATAAAAAAATGAAAACAACTAGTTAAGTCTATCTTTTAGCTTTTGTCAGCTAGATATTTTGTCATTTTTTAAACTCTCTGTTCTATTGGTCAACTCTACAATTAGTCATCAGTGACAACTGCTAGTTCCATTGGTGTGACTCCAGTCAGCTTTGGGATCTCCATCCATCGAGCATCATTGGATTTTACTCATCGGGAAACTCTGTTCTCAACTCTTCAGGCATCCTGTGATTTTTCTTCATCGGGGAATACTGTCTTCTACTTGTCGGGTATCACTGTGACTTTGGTTCTTTTCCTTTACCAATGATGTGCACTCTGTCAGTGTTATCTTTTGCTTAGTGAATGCTTGACTTTTATGCATTGTTGAAAACATAATCTTTGTTACATTGATTCTCTGAATTCTTTGGCATTTTAAACATGACCGTATAGATGATATCAAGTTAACATCAATGACAATACAAACCATTAACTATTTTAATGTCTTGCACTATCTTCAACTTAACATTATCAAACATTTAATCAGTTACATGTCATCAATCTCTCCCTTTGGCATTTATAGAAACATACAATATTATCACACTATACTATTTCTAATACAATATGAAATACAATTGTTGAGATTCATCAAACTACTAAACAGTTTGTTTTGATAACCGATAAAAATGTTTGACCGCCGACAGGCTCTGTGTTAGCTTCGATTTGATTCTGGCAGTTCTCTATGATTTGCTTGTTCTGATGTGTTGCATCCTTTCCTTGTTTCAATATCTCTCTTTTGACTATTCTTTTTCTTTGATGTCTTTGTCTTGTCAGCAACTCTCCCTTTTGATATAATTTCTCCCTGTTGGAGTAATATGATAATGGATAATCTTTCTTCTTTTTTTGAAGACTGTGATTATATAGATACTTTATTTCCCTTTGACAATAATTCCAAAAAATATTTCACAGATATATGACATTAATGTCAAATAATCATTTTCTTCCATCCATAATATATTCCTTGAATTTTCCTTATCCATCAGCAATAAAACAATATGCTCTGGTGCTCAGTTCTGATATATACCTTCTTGTATATAGATGTAGCTTTGAAGTTCATCCTTTTTTCTTGTATCAACATGAATGATATTCTTATAATATATAGGCTGATGCAGCCTTCAGTCTTTTACTGACTGGTAGACAAGGGTTTGACCCCTAGTCTCTTTCTTAGGTACTCAAATCTATCCTTGGGAAGTGGCTTGGTGAAGATATCAGCTAATTGTTCTTTTGATTGCACATACTCAAGTATTACCTCTTTTTCTTGAACTTGCTCTCTTAAGTAATGATACTTGATGGCAATGTTTTTAGTCTTTGAATGCATGACTAGATTCTTGGAAATGTTTATTGCACTGGTGTTATCACAATAAATAGTCACTAGTTCTAAGATTTTCATATGCACAACTTCTAGCAACTGTTTGATCCATGTAATATTTGAGCAATTTACAGAAGAAGCAACATATTCTTCTTCTGTAGTAGACTTTGAGATGCATCCCTGCTTCTTGCTAATCCATGTGACAAGTTTTTCACCCATAAAGAATGCTCCTCCAGTTGTTCTCTTTCGGTCATCAAGATTTCTAGCCCAATCAGCGTCGGTAAACACTTTTAGTTCAAATTTTCCTTCTCTTTTATACCATAAGCCAAATTCCTCAGTATTCTTCAGATATATTAGGATTCTTTTCACAGCAGTCATATGTGATTCTGTGGGGTTAGCAGAAAATCTAGCAACAATTTCTACTACATGTGCAATATCTGGTCTAGTGTGTACAACATACATGAGTTTTCCAATCATTGATCTGTACAAATTCTGATTTACCTTTGTTGTCTTGTCTTCCTTTGTTAACTTACATCCAGTAGCCATTGGTGTTCCAACTAGTTTGGAATCTTCCATCTTGAATATTTTCAAGACCTCTTTGATGTATTTGGACTGTGTAATGAAAATACCTTCACTTTGTTGAATGATTTGTAGACCAAGAAAGAAATTGATCTTTCCAAGCATAGACATCTCAAATTCTTTGGTCATCTCATCAACAAATGATTTTCATAGCATATCATTTCCTCCAAATATGATGTCATCAACAAATATTTTAGTAATCAAAGTGTTAGCATCAATATCTTCTTTCAAATAAAGATTACTATTTTCACTAGTCCTTATAAATCCAATACTTATTAGATAGGAATGAAGTCATTCATACCAGACTCTAGGAGCTTGTTTTAATCCATACAAGGCTTTGTGAAGTCTACATACCATGTTCCTCTTATCTTGATCTACAAACCCTTCTGGTTGCTCAATGTATACCTCTTCTTCAAGTATTCTATTTAGAAATGTTGACTTGACATCCATTTGATATACTTTGAATCCTTTGAGTGTAGAATAAGAAATTAGTATTCTTACTCCTTCTACCCTAGCAATGGGTGCAAAGGTTTCTCCATAGCATACTAGTCTTTCTTTATTCCTTGTGACTTCTCCATTCTCATTCAGCTTATTCCTGAATATCCATTTTGTACTGATGACATTCTTGTCATCTGGTCTTGGCACAAGTGACCATGTTTTTTTCTTCTTAGTATGCTCAATCTCATCATTTATAGCACTTATCCATTCTTCATTATCTAGTGCAACATTGACAAATTTTGGCTCAAACTCACAAATTAAACAATTTGAGTTTAAATACTTACTTCTTGTTCTTGTACCAACTTTCTTATCTCCTATGATCTGGATTTCTGGATGGTTCCTTCTTATATATCTTGCAAGTACAGATATAGTTCTTTGTCTATCATCTTGATCATTATCCTGATCTTCATTCTTCTCTTCATTACCTTGCACATTTTCTTTATTATTATCCTGACCGTCGGTAACAGTAGCCTGACCGTCGCTTGCAACATTCTATTGTTTTGGGATTAAGCACTATTTCTCAGGTAGAGTGTTGGGTTCTTCACAATATACAAACTTGTTGTAGTCTTTAGTTTCTTTTGTTCTTTCTAGCTCATTCTTTTCTGCAAACTCATCAATCTTTACATTTGCACTTTCAACTATTTTGTTAGAGGCCTTGATAAGACATTTAAAAGCTTTGCTTTTGGTAGAATACCCTAGAAAAATACCTTCATCAC
>MU224570.1:379360-416737 GCA_018584345.1 Thuja plicata | reverse complement strand
TTTCTACCATAGCCTTATACCACTTAAACATCTTAAATGCTTCAGATTTATCTTTTAGAAACATAACTGTCATCATTCTAGAGTAATCATCAACAAAGAGAATAAAATATCTATCTCCATAATAGATCTTTGTCCTCATAGGTCCACATAATTCAGTATGGACTAATTCTAGAATATCATCAGATGTATGGGTTTTACTTTTGAAACTAGACTTTGTCATTTTACCTTTTTGATAATTTTTGCACATGATGTTGTTTGGCTTTGTCATTGTCGGTAAGCCTCTTACATTTCTTCTTCTACTTATTTTTATCATGTTGTCAAAATTCCCATGACACAATCTTTTGTGCCACAACCATATGTCTTCATTTCTAGTCATTAAGCAAGTGGTGTCAGTATCATTCAGATAGAATAAGTTACCTTTAGTCTGTTCACCGGTACCAATCAGTTTTTCTGATTCATTGAAGATCTTTGCCTTCTTGTTTTCAAATGCTACTCTATGACCTGAATTATTTAGTTGAGAAACACTCAACATATTATAATTCAATCCTTTTACCCAATAACCATTTTCACATTTAATCAGGTTATTCAACATTATAGTTCCTTTACCTTCAACTAGACAAGGTGTATCATTACCCATTCTTACTGTACCACCATTATAATACTCAAAAGTATTAAAATTTTCTTTGTCACCGGTCATGTGGTGAGTGCATCCACTATCTATAATCCAGATGTCATTATTGATAACCTTAGATATGAATGCAGTTTCTACATACCTTTCATCTTCATCTGAATTATCTTTCACAGCTACAAATACCATCTCAATGTCTTCATCAGATTCGGTGTCAGTATCTTCACCTTTGCAAGAAGCTAGGTAGCTAGCCATCTTGCCTTTATCCTTGTAGTCTCGGATGTCTCTTCTTTCTGATTGTCAGTAACTTATGTAATCTTTGTTATCACCTCTATTAGATTTCTTCTCAAAAGATCTTTCATTACCTTTGTCATCTTTTCTTTTGTTAGGACATCTTGCAGCAAAGTGTCCAATCTCTCTACAATTAAAGCATACAAGTTGTAACTTGCCTTTGCAATTACCTTTGCCTCTCTGCATTCTCCTTGCCATGAGTGCTTCTATTTCATCTAGGTCTTCTTCTTCACTTTCACTTTCACTATCTCTTCTAGATGTGTGTCTTTGACTTGATTTGCTTATTCTCATAGAAGACTTAAATGAAGACTCTAAGTTTGGTAAGACACTAGATTATCAAAGTTATTCATCTCAAATGAAATCGGTCTACCAATTAAACTATCAAGAGTAACTATGTTGTTTGCTACTGCTCTCATTTCTTGAATAGCAAAAACTCTAATAGCATATATAGGCACTAAGGTTCTTAAGATTTAACTTACCACTATCTCCTCTTCAAGTGTACCTCCAACACCTCGTATGGCATTGACTACTTCATTTATTCTTGTGTTGTACTGTGTGATGTTTTCTCCTTCTTTCATTCTGAGATCATCAAATTTTCCTCTACGGCTTTTTTCCTTGGATCTCAGAACATTTGTATCACCTCCATGTAAATAAGCTTCAGTTTGTCCCACATTTTCTTTGCAGTTTTGCAATCCTTGACATCTTCAAATTCAACATCAGAGAGTGAGGAAGAAAGCTCTATAACCATGCAGTTATGCTCATGCTTCTCTCTCAATTGATCTACTATAAAATCTCCTATAGGCAACACATATTAAGTATCTAAGTATTGAGTAACATCATTACCAATACCTAATAAGTGGAGTCTTATCCTGCTCTTCCATGAAGCAAAGTTGTCTTTGTTCAACTTGGGCACATCTCATCTATTCATCTTGTGATCCTGACTTAGGTCTTGAAACCTTCCTTCTAAGCACACAAGCTCTGATACCAATTGTTAGTAATAAATGAGAGGGGGGGTGAACCAGTGGCTTCAAAAAAATTTCTTTATTCTAACCACCAATCAAATAAACCTTAGATTATTATGTCCCTTACAAGATGCATGCCATGAAATACTTTATAATAATTAACTGTCTGTTGGTTTTCCTTTTCTGACCTTATTCTCCTTGATTACCGATAAGCAGTAAAACTTATTTACCGACACTCAGTAAATATGTAGAGTATAATGATAAATCCATAAATGCATATGTGAAATGTAAAATAGTAAAGTAATAAACCATACACAAATAACACAAGGATTTTAACGTGGAAACCCTATTAAGGGAAAAACGAATGGGACCGGTACCCCAAATTTTCACTCTTCTGAAGTGAGCCCTGTTAGGATCCAACCTTGTTAAAGGTTAAAAACACACTGCTAGGTGTGACCTTGTTAGAGGATTTTATACATAGAGGTTGTCACTTAGTATTGGAAAACTCAGTTTGCTACCATCCTTGAATCAGCCTCCTTCTTAGACTGTCAATAGGCTTTAGGAAAATCTAGTGCTAATTTTATGAATCAGCCTTTTCGGTACTCCTTGGGATGTACCTCAATATATAGAAGACTGTTAAGTCCTACTCTGTTAAGAGACTTGATGCTTCAATGATTAAACTGAAACACAATGACCTGTTTCTAATGCAACTTGAATTGCAGATTTTTAGATCTATTTAAGTACATTACCTCTGTGATCAATGTATCAATTCAATTCTTTGTGCTCCACACTTTTTTCTTTGTGATGTTGTGCTTCATTGTTCATCGGTGTCTACAAAATTCTTTAGCTCTCCTTTAGCTTGATTGATCAGGACTGTATGAAGTTATCCTTCATTAGTTTCTCTTCAACATCCTCTTTCTATTCATTCCCCCTCTTCGTGATTATTTAGAAATGAATTAAGCTTGTCTTTTATATAGATATGATATTCACCATTTCTTGATTCTTGATTCTTGGCGTGAAAAACAATCTAGCCAATTTGATTTAAAGTATAACTCCTTATTTATCTTGTAGTTATCTTTATGCCAACTGTACAAATCTTCGTTAAATCAATCACTTAACTCTAGTCAAATAAAACAATGAAAACAACTAGTTAAGTCTATCTTTTAGCTTTTGTCAGCTAGATATTTTGACATTTTCTAAACTCTTTGTTCTATCAGTCAACTCTGCAGTTAGTCATCAGTGACAACTGCCAGTTTTGTTGGTGTGACTCTAGTCTGCTTTGGGATCTTCGTCCATTGGGAATCATTGGATTTACTCGTCGGGCATCTCTGTTCTCAGCTTGTCGGGCATACTATGATTTTTCTTTGTCGGGCAATATTGTCTTTTTCTCGTCGTCGAGTATCACTGTGACTTTGGTTCTTTGCCTTTACTGATGGTGTGCACTTTGTTGGTGTTATCTGTCACTTAGTGAATACTTGACTTTTATGCATTGCTGAAAGCATATTCTTTGTTCCGTTGATTCTCTGAAGTCTTTGGCATTTTATACATGACCATACAAATGATATCAGGTTGACATCAATGACAATACAAACCATTAACTATTTTAATGTCTTGCATTATCTTCAACTTAACATTATCAAAAATTTAATGAGTTACATGTCATCATTTGGATGGTTTTGTATATTAGTATATTGAACTAGTTTTGAAACCTTATTGTGTTACCAAGGGCTCTACATAAGATTGGTATCACAGCTTAGGAAAAGGATATAAGAAGAGATGGAAAATGGAGAGGGAGAAGAGATCCCTACAAGGATGAATAATGTGGAGTTGGATAAGTTTCTCAGGGAACAGATGGCAGAGAGTAGATCAGTTGGTGTAGGAGCACCCTCAAATCCATAAAGTTCAAGCACACCAGTGGATACAAAATAAAAGGACTAGATTACTAACAGGGATAACTTTAAGAAACCCCCTCCTAGAAAATAGTGTAAAAGCCTGGCGAATCATACATTAATTTAGGGGAAAAATTTTATTGATGATGGCGAATTTTTTTTCCAAATTAGGAAAATAATATAAAGGCGTAGGCAATTTTTTTCCTGCCGAATGAAAATTCCATAAAATTGTGGCGAATTATAAATTAATGTGGGGAAAAATATATAATATATGAGGTGAATTATTTTCTTGTGAAGGTAAAAAAAATATTTGTACTGGCTATTTTTATGTGTTATTTCAAAATATATTTATTTTATTGGCTAATCTATCGTTGATTATGGGAAAAATAAATATTTTATTTGGTGACTCTCAACATATGGGACTCATCAATGCGTCATGTGGTCCAATGCCAACTAATATTAAATGTCTTATTTGAGACCATTTGATTATCATAGATCAATGGCTAAAGTTTAATTTTAGCCCAATTTCATGAAGGAAACAAAGTTTTCCAAGAAGTCACCCAAATAATGACACGTAACATTGTAATTAATGCAACGTGCAGCGAATATGTCTTTTATTTGTTGTGAATATAACTGATCACACATTGGATACATAACCTAATTAGGTATTGTTAAATGTATTATTTGAGACCATTTGATCATCCTAGATCAATGGTTGAAATTTAATTTCAGACTGAATTTCGGAAGGAAACTGACTTCTACAGGAAGTCACCAGAATGATGACACGTATTAAGCCTTAAAAAGTGCACCGTAACCATGATCATTGATTACTACTGGTTATTTTTTGATGTGGACGATGGATAGTGCAATTCTAACTTGTAACTCGTAACTCAAAAAGAAATAAATGCCTTGTCAGTGACATTCTTTAACTGCCATCTTTAACTGTCAATAGTAGGCATGCATTTATGGGAAAGATTTACATTTAGATATGAAAGATTAAGGACAATCAATTTAAATCTCTCACACACATAATGCATTTATGGAAATTGCATTAAATACGATTAAAGAAAGAATAATTATTAATTACTATGTATCTGTGATCACTACTATCAATCAAGGGTTCGAGTCTATTTAAAGAGAATCTGGTTTCTTTCTTCTTCATTTTGCTTTTGGTAGATTAAGAGTCAGAGCTGCTAGTGGTAGAAATTGTGCCTCTGGTTTTAAGGTTTATTTTTTTAGGTCTTTAGGCTTTTGATAATTAAAGATGGATACACAAATCTGTTTGAGATGCACATCCCCAGATGACTAGAGGTCCTTTTTGGGCAATGTCTTAGAAGAAATCCTCACTTCCATTTGTAGGGAGGTTGGTGGCGACACTTTTATAAATTCTATTGTGTTGATGTTATTGGGTCAAGAGTTCCTTGAGAATGTTAACAAATACCACGTCTACATAGACATTACATCCCAATTTTTTGCATCTCTCCTCGACCTCAGAGGACAAAAGGTGGATATGTTGATGCTGTTGAGGAAGGTTTTTAAAGAGAAACTCTTGAAGGACGATATCAATGTTGCTATTTTTGTGGAATTAGGTGTGGGGATCCCTTAGCAAAGAGATATACACAAGCTGTTGGTGCAGGCAGAAATGTGGCCAGACAACCCTTTCTGTTGAACCTCAATGATGAGAAACTAACGTGACATAGGAAATGGGCACAACTTGGGAGGGATTTTCTCCAAAAATGGTTTTACCTTGATGAATTCGACGAGTCGGACTACACATGTCTTGAAAAATTCTCAGAGATTATCCTCTCTAGAAAATTCTACTCAGATGAAAGCAAAGATGAAGATCCCAGATTCTCTAGTTTACCCATTCTCGTTACCCTAGTTTTTTGACAATGGACATGCAAAGTTTCACTTTTTTATACCGATAAGAAGTTGCCTAATAGGTTTCTTTTTTTACTGTACGATGTAATTTTTTGAAAAAAAATTAAAAAAAAATTCCAAGTTCGTTCCAAATTTCTTTTTATGGGTACAAAAAATGATTCTTAGACTTCTCTGTGATTACAATATTTTAATTAGTTTCTTTACCTGTGTATTAGAAATTTAAGTATATGCTTAAGCGATGGATTAGTACTTCCTTTTTTTAAATTTGAAGACTAATATTCTAAATTTTTAAAATGATTAAGTTTCTTTACCAGTCTAGAGCAATTTTTTATTTTTAATTTGCCAATGTGTCATATCAATATGTGATTATAAGATAGAAATAATTTAATTAAAATCTAAATCTGACTACACTATAAAACTAAACATTTAGTAACATTTATTAAATGTAATAACTAATAAGCTGAAGTTATAATTTAAAATGATTAAGTGACACTCACACATGCCCTAGTCACATCAAATGACAAGCCAAAAGTTAATGGGACCCGTGATAGTGCGACAGTGCTAGAGACCGTTGGATGAGCACAGGTCAATGGTGTGCGGTGTATATCAGGCTGAAAGGGAAAAGAACACCATTTCTGCAAACCTATTCCAAAATAATGTAAATGAACTTGAATCATAGTCATAGAATAATTATCACTTACCTTTGCCTCAAATTAAAATGCAGCAATGCAGTCGCAACTTGCCAATGCAGTATTGAGTATATAGTTCCACTCAATAGTCTCAAACTTCTGAAACTTCACTACAATCAAATATAGAGATATCATAGAGATATTAGAATGTTTTTATACTAATCCTTATTTGGAAAATTTGGCGGGTGGCATTAGGTATACAAATATTTGGGCAAGCCTACGCAATTATAACACATCTTTTGTTATTTCTGAGGCGATTATGGGTCGTCCAATACCTTCCCATGATTAATAAAGTTGGCTAAATTACGTCGGATAGAGACACGTGTTCGTAAAATACCAGGCAAATATAGGCTGTCGATTTGGGGTCACTTAGAAATTATAGGCGAATCTTGTAAATTTATGGGGACCAAAATTTATATTCCATTAGAGGTAATGTGTAAGAAATGGAAAAATTAAATAAACTGATGGGCGATGGGCCCGGGCTTTGGACCCAATATTAATAAATGTCGAGCGATAGGGTCAATCCAATATGTGAAAAATATTCACCAATTCCGGGGTCGCCGACATGCGATATTCACCAAATGGTGAATAATTGCCACTAATGTTTTCTTTGATTACTAATTGGATCTAGGATCCAATATTTTTCAATAAGTCGTACTTGTGAGACAAGGAGACACTAGGTATTATTATAAGCCTAAGTTATCTACCTTAGTCAATTTTAGACAAAAATTTGGGTAGGATGGATTTGAATAGTCTGGGCCACTTAAAGAAGATTAAAAATGTTCAAATAACCTCTTTAAGGTCTCTAGTGGAGTCTAGGAGTCAAACTTTGCAAGGATTACCACATTTCACAACTTTTGTCAAAAGTTGTCAATGTTGTCATTTTGCATAATGCAACTTTTGAATTCCATTGTTCACAACCACCTTTTTCAGTTGGAACTGATTGGAAAATGTATTAGAAGGTTGAAAAAAATTACTCTAAGGTTGGAGTGAACCTATCGTAGAATTTCATCTTTCTGATCAATAAAATCAACCATTTTCTCTATAATTTTGACTGTATTATGAGTTGTACAAATAGGTACAGATCCCAATGCACCACTAAAGGACACCAAAAGTTGGCCTAGAGTCTTACTTGAAGTTTTAAACTAGTTTTAAGTATTTTAGTGGAGGGGATCAAAATTTATAGTTTTTTGATCGCTCACTAGTCACAGGAAAGCCCTACCTAGGGTTTCGAGTGGAAAAACCTCTCTCCAGAGGATTCCACCATGGAAAAAACCTAAGCCTTGGTGGAAAGAGGGGATTGAGGATGTAATATAATATTTTTTAGGTCTCAGATATGGAGGAGAATGATGGAGGGAGAAATTATTAAACCCTCTGGACAGGCATCTCAATGTGATAGTCCAGAGTTCTCTATTTGAAGCACAACTCAGCCTTGGAGTGGAATGAAGACTTAAAACCAAGGATTTAGAGGTTTATTGTGGTCCTAAAAATGTCCCAATAGTTTTTGTTTGAAATTGAGATCAATTAAAGACACTTTATTTGTAAATAGAGACCTAATTATTTAGTAGGCCTAAGAGGGATTTGTGTGCTCAAGGATTTGGGTGATTGGTCATAGGCCCTAAATTGGAGAGTAATTACGGAGAGTGGTTTGGAACATCAGAGGGTGAAAAAAAATTAATTTGGTGGAACACCAAGTAAGTTTCTAATTGAAATCATTTTTTTTTCCTTGTAGCCTTTTGTAGACCTTGATGTCGTGATAATGTCTTGAGAGTGGTTCTATGTGGGATTTGTCTTCCATAGCATCTAAAAAAACTATATATCCTTTATGGAACCCTATTCTATCCCTTAATTGTGGGTTCTAGTTGTGTCTTAATAGTTCCTTAAGGGTATTGAAGACTAGTCAAAGTATCTAGTCTTGTGTGTGTGGGTTTTCAGAACTTTGTTAGAGCCCTAGATTGTATAGTTGTTGGATAAGGTCTTGAACCTTTGTGTGATCAATTTATATAGTTTTGGGCTCTTCTCCAAGTGGTATAATAGAAAATTTTATATCTTTGGAGGAAGACAAGTTGTAGACATGTCAGATGGGGGAGAAGATAGTGAACTACCAAACAAAATGACAAATGCAAAACTACTAAGAGTAGTAAAAGAGCATGAAGCAGAAAGGAAGTGGATGAGGCAAGAAGTGGAGAAGCTAAAGGAAAAAGTCAAGAAAGGGAGTAGTGGAAACCCTAGAGTTGAAGAGGAGGGAAGTGATGAAGAAACCCCTTGGCAGGAGGAAGAAGAGATCCCTTCGGACCATAGGCTACTTATGAAGACTTTGAAGTCTATGGACAGAAGAATCATGGACACTAAGCTTGATCTTCCTGTCTAGAATGGAAAAATGAATCCAGAAGAAGTCATAGATTGGATTGATGAACTCACTAGTTTATTTGAATGTGAGGAGATAATAGAGCATCAAAAGATGAAAATATCCAAATCCAATTTTAAGGGATCTTCCCTAGCCTGGTGGAACTTCACTCAAGCAGAGAGTGTGAAGATGGATAAGAATCCAGTAGGCTTATGTGCCAGAAGATTATGAAGTTAAATTTCATAAGAAAAGAAAAATTCTAAGACAAAAGGAGATGGAAATCTTATGGTATACAAAAGAGTTTCATAGACTTTCTATAAAGCCGAAGATAGTGGAACCAGAAAGTTTCAAACCTGCAAGATACATGCAAGGACTAAGGATAAACATTCAAGATGAGTTAAGTTTATGTTATCCTACAACTGTCCAAAAATGCTATCAAATAGCATTGAAAGTTGAAGAAAAACTTAAAAGAAAGCAATAAAAAAGTAGGAGATGAAGAGGACAAAGATATTTTGGCAATATAGGAAGAGTAAAAAAAAGTGGGAGAGGACAAACTTCTAGAAACTTTAGGGAAACCAGTCAAGAGATTTTTTTTGGAGAAAGTAGTTCTAGAGGCTCCTATAGAGGGAGAAGAGGATATTCAAGGGGAATTATTGTATTGAGGAATTAAGGACCTCCAAGATGTCATAGATGTAACCAACCAGGGTGCCTTGCATCCAAGTGTCCAGAAAAGGAAAGCAATCAGACAGAGAGAAGGGAAAACATGGTTAGGGAGGAAGATAACCAAGGAGACCCTACAGATGGATCTTATGAACCACCTGAAGAAGGGTAATTAATCATGATGATAAGGACTTTATTGAAGGTTCAAGCACTCAATAACCCCCGCAGAGAAATAATCTATTTAGAACCACTTGAAGGAGTGGAGACAAGGTGTCTAGAATGGTGATAGATAGTGGGTCTACAGACAACTTAGTGTCTGAAGAGGAAGTGAATAATTTGAATTTGAGAAGGGTACCACATCCAAACCATTATAAGGTGTCTTGGCTCACAAATAACCAACTGACTTGTGAGGCCTCACCCTGACTTATCATAGCTTTACTGCTCGATCACACTTTGATACTTTATGTTTTGATACATTGATACACTTTTTGATTATCCTGACAGAGACTCGTGATATTTTTTTACGATGATGATTATATTGTATGGATTAAATTTTGATGTGGATTACACCTAGAATAGGTGGTTGATTTTGATTATATATGTTTAGATTAGTGAATTGATGAGAATACCAAATCATGATTAGACTTGACTATTTCATGGATTTTATGTCATGGTGATTAAGGAATTATTTTGTTTTAAACATTTCTGTATGAAAATTTAAATTAGGGACTTGGTTCTTCTTATTGGTTAATGTTGCTAATTATGAATTGAAAATGTATATTACATGTGATTTTATCATCTTGGATTAATGATGCTCGAAGTTTAGTGTGCAGGAAAGGGAACCATGGAATTATTGAGAGAATCAGGGCTAAACACATGTAAATTGAGTAAGCCAAGGTTTAATCCAATAAGGGGTTGAAACCTCATTATAATGTGAATCCTTGTTGTAAATGTAATCTGAATGTGTGTTAATAGTTTAAAATCTATGTTGTTGTTTGGACATGTCATTGTGAATTTGATGTGTATTTTGTTTGGTGTCACTTGACACTTGTGTTGTCCAAGTGGATAGTGGCATGTCAATTAGGGCTTGGGAAAGAATCACCTAGCCTTATATGATATTATATTAATCACACTTGTATATAGATGCCTTGTAGGCATCACATCATATTGGAACTCGGATTTGAACCTTCGGGGTACTTTGGAGGGATTAAAAGTGACCCTAGAGTGTATTTTTTTACCAAATTAGTTAACCCTAAGGGGGTACCTTGGGTTGGGGCTATTTTTTACCTATGGGAGAAACCTAGGTCACCATTATGACTCTCCAAAATTCCTAATTTTCAAAAGTGGCGAAAATGGAGATGGCCACATGCATCTAACTTGTCCTGCACTCTTTACTAAACTCACAATTAAGAGGGAAGACAAAAAGGCTAGTTGTCATGTCTCATTATTGCTAGTTCTTGAGTACACTTTTGAGGGTCTTTTTAGAGGGTTTTGAGAGACTTAGTGGGTGTTCACCCACTCTCTAATTTTAGAGACAATTAGGGTTTTGGAAAGAGGAAGGATAAGGATTTGGGCTCTTCTCAAGTTTCATTTTTCCATAACACATTTGGAAGGTTGGTTTCCTTTTCCATGAAGTGCTTGTTTTGTTGCAAGAAGATTTGGATGTTATTGTTTTATGAATATGAAATCTTGTATGGGATTCATGTATGTAATCTTGTATAGTGTTTTAGTATGTAAATTTTGTTGTCATGTGTTGGGCTGGGAATGCATTTGTATTTTTGTATCAATTCTTATTCTTTTGGATTGGGAGTGTTGTTCATGAGAGTTAAGGAATTACTCACCCTTTGGGAAGGGAAGAAGTGGCCTTGGGTGAAGGGGTTAGTTGGGTTCTCCATTGTAGTGAGAGTCTCTTCTCTTGGAGAAGAGGGATAATTTCATGGAGTATGGGCTCCATGAAGCCATATTGTAAATATTATTTTTGGTATAGAAATGGGCAATTGTGTATATGGAAGGAATGTCAATATAGCCTTGGAGAGGCATGGAGAAAAACTCTTGCTGAGAAATTTGAAAATTGCAATGGCATTCTCCTCCTTGGAAAATCCCACCTTCACCCTACTTTAATGGGTTTGGAAAAAATCATTTATGAAACCTTGGTTGGGAGTTTATTGTTGTTTTGTGCATATAAATGTTTTGTGAGAATTTGGATGTGAAATCTTGTTTAGCCTTGGTTCTCCAAGCTCAGGGGTGGCCTCCTTGAGGCCTTGGTTGGGAGGTGAGCTTCCCATGATTTCCCTCATGAAATTTGTAGATTTTTGAAGTCATGAAGATGGTGAAAGAAGCTTGAAAGAAATCTCTATTTGGGGGTAGTTATGTGTAAGCAACTTCAATGTTGCATAGTCACTTATTGTATTGAAATTCATTCTTGTTGATAGTTGTAATGTTCATGTTTGAAGCTTTTCAAGCTAGATGTGGAGAGATCTCTTTCTTTATGTAATGATTCATTAAAGGAAAATATGTTGTATACCATCCAAGTATTGTGTAGATTTATCATCTTGAATATGTGTAAATCTAGATTGTAAGATTACCATGATGTAAAAGATAGAATCTTTAGTTCATGAATATTGCATTTTATTTCTTAAAAGAAAAGAAGTTAATCATCCATGTATAGAAGGATACCCAATATGGAAAGAGAAGGACAATATAATAGTTTCATTCCCTATAATCTTGAGGAATTGTGAATCTTGAAACCTCCATAATGGATGTAAATGTAAGTCTTCAAGTCATTGGAACACTCCATTTCTCCCTTTGAAAGTCTCTAATTCTACCTCCATAGATTCAAATCTCTACAATAAAAATCTCCATTTCAATTGCAACTCTTGAGAGGAAGAAATAACCTTGCTAAAAACAACAAATCAAACTAGTTAGTATGATAATATAGAAATCAACTAATATTATTAGTCTTCTTAATATACTTCCTTTATAAATCAATCCTAATTCACACTATGATCTATTGCAAAAATTGAACCAAGTAAATCAAAATGGAAGAGCTTATATCAAACAAAGCCCATAGCACTTTCCAGATTTAGAGAAAAAATACTCTCTAGAATTTGTATGGGAAAGGAAATATTCTTCTTACCACAGAGAATATTCCTTTCCCAACGTGTTTTCTCCCTAATCAAATTCATAATCTAATCTCACTAGCATAACCATGTAATTTAACCCTTAATCCAAGATAAACTCACCTTTCTTTTACCCTTTGTCGTGCGCCCCACCTTTACCTCTTTATCTCTTGCATTGGACATTGGACTGTGTAAAGTTTTTAATGATTAAATAATTTTGGAGCTCCTTATATGTTTCTTGTACTCCCCTAAGTCTATGCCATTTTCCATGCACCCTTTATGTCTTCTGACATGTCATATGCCTTGTTACCCAAGTCAACTCCCTCTCCCTTCCTTGCAAAATTCTCCTTGGGGGAAGGAGATATGATGGTGGGCCCTGGGAACTTATCATCTTTCCTACTCAAAAACCGTGCCACCTTCTTTATTGTCTCATCCTTTCCATGCAAAATTATTGCATTGGGATGGGGTTAGTTGCGTGGTGGGCCCCCAAACCAAGTTCTTTTTAAGCTGCACTTGCACTTAGAAATTTGGCCCCCTTTCTCCAAAGCATTTTTGGGTTTTGGACTTTGTCATAGAAAATGTTAGATTATTGAGTTAGTAGGTTTAGTTAGAGACTAATTGTTAGATAGGTTAGAATTATAGGTAGATTTTAGATAGTTTAATTCAATTAATTAGGCCCTTTCCTATATTGTTTTAATTCTTAATTTGGTAACATTTTTCTTTACACATAAATTAATTCAATAGTGTAGCATAAATCATTAGGTTAATTACTTTAGTGTTTTGTAGATGGATGGAATTATTAATGTGATTTGATTTTAATTGGTAATGAAATAACTTATTAATATAGTAATTAATCATTTTAAATATATTCTTAACATTAGTTGTTTAGATTATTTTAAAATTGTGAGATTTGTGAATTAAGTTAATCGAGATTTTTGCCTAAAATTTTGGTTAGTCTATTAGAGAAATAGATTTACTCATTTATTCAAATGTATAGTTAATGTTAAATTTTATTTTATTATCAAAAAGGGGGATTATATTACTCTTGTGTTCAAGGGATTAGGAGTTATGCTCGATTTCAATTAAAATTTAATTTAAATTTGAATTAGAGGATAATTCAAATGTCTAAAAAAAAGGTTAATTTAAAGTTGTATGTTAGGGATTGATGGATTAGGAATGCATGTGTTTTCTTCATAGGAGAATAATTTTATTAATGATGTTAGTAGGTTAGGAAATCAGGTTGATTTCAGCTATTATTTTTTAAATTAGTAGTTGTTTGGTATAGTGAAATTGTTATTCAATTTTAAGTAGGACATTTGATAAATGTTTCTTGTATGTTGTTTTAAAAGGAGTAGAATATTAATTTGTCTAGGTTTTGAGTTAGTGGTTAAAGTTGAAAGAAACTGGAACTAGGTTTGAATGGAATTAGATGTAATCTAGGTTTAGAGTTAAGCAAGCATTAGGGCAACCTAGATCAACATATGTTCATGACCACTAACTATCATCTTGATGCTAAACGTAGTTAAACTTAGAATCAGAGTTAGACCAACCTGAGTTAAGCGTACATATATCCGTGGAATAAGTTGATGCTCCAATCCTGCATTTGTTGTGGCAATGACCCTTATTCAATCTGCGTATATACCTTGTAACTCAAAGGTTATCTCCACATTTATATCACCTTTCCAACTCAACCATTATTAGTTGTACGTACTTATGTGTTTTAAAAAAAAAAAAATTGTGTGTGTTTTGCCCTAGTTTTGGGCATGACATGACTCTCATAGACGAACAAGCATGGGTGGAATTCCAACTTGCAAAATATAAAGACAAAGTGCTCTGTAACATTGTCCCAATGGATTCCTACCACTTGGTACTTGGAAGGCCTTGGAAATATGATGTGGAGGCTCATGATGATGGAAGGTTGAAAACCTATACTATCAACTAGAAAGGAGAAAATGCAACTATCTTACCCCTTCCTAATAATGTAGAAGAACAAAAGGATTCTAAATTTCTATTTGTGGGTGAAAATAAATTATTGAAAACTTTAAAGGAAGAAAGAACCCCTTGTTATGCCCTAGTCATTCTACCTAATGATGATGAACCTAAGAAGGTTTAGAATGAAGTAAAACCCTTGAGAAGAGTAGTTCCTAAAGAAGTATCAGACCTACTAGACCTATACAAATACATTTTGACCAAGGACTTCCCTAATCAACTACCCCCTATCAGAGAAATAATTCATAATATAGAATTGATCCCTAGAGAAACTCTACCAAATAAATAAGCTTACAAGTTGACCCCAAAACAGAACAAAGAAATGGATAAAAAAATACAAGAATTCCTAGATAAGGGGTTCATAACAAAGAGGCTTAATCTTGATGAACTATAACTGATTTAATATTTTAAAATGTTAAGTTGATGATCACAGTGGTATAGAAAGTTTATGCAAGACATTAAATCAGATAATGTATTGTATTGGCATTGATGTCAACTTGATATAATCTATAGGGTCATGGATATATTGCTAAAGACTTCAAAGAACCGATGAATCAAAGACTATGCTATCAGTAATGCATATAAGTGAAGTATTCACAAAGTGACTATATACACTGATGGTCAGAGTAAAAGAGCAAAGTCACAATGTTACATGACGAGAAAATGCACAGCATTATCGATGAGAAAAAGTCATAGTGTTTCCCAACAAGAAAAGAACAGAGTAACCCGAAAGCCAGAATTACAGTGTTGCCCGACAGACAGAGATCCCAAAGACAACTGAAGTCACACCAATGGAATAGTTAGTTATCATCAATAACTAACAAAAGTATTGACCGAAATAACAGAGAGTTCAGAAATGACAAAATGCTTAGCTGTCAAGAGCTAAAAATAGACTTAACTGATACTTATCATTTTTTTAATCGAAAGGATAAAACCAGAGATAAGTAAAGGATTTAAAGCTGCTTTGTCCATTTGGATGGAAGATCTCAATGAGATAAAACTGAAGTTTTTTCTTTAAATCTAATTGGCAAGAATTGTGGAACACGCCAAGATCAAGAAAATCAAGAACCTAGAAATAGTGATATCATGTCTATAAAGAGACAACCTAATTCATTATGAATGTGTGGTGAAGGGGAGTGAAAAGACAATAGATGCTGAAGAGATTCTGAAGGAGAAAAAAATCTTCATCCAGACCTAATCAACAAGCTGAGGAAAGAACTAGATTATATAGACACCGACGAATAGTGAAACAATGTCATAGAGAAGAGCAGTGTGGAGAAAAGGTATTGAATTGATTATATTGATCAGAGAGGTAATGTACTTACAATAGATCTAAAAATCTGTAATTCAAGTTGTATGTGTGAATAGATCAATTTAATGTTTCAGTTTAACCATTGAAGCATCAAATCTCTTAACAAAGCAGGACTTAAAAGTCTTTTGTAATTGAGATACATCCCAAGGAGTATCAAAAAGTTTGATCATAGAAAGTAACATTGGATATTCCTGATACCTATTGACAGGCCAAGTGAGTGTTTGATCAAGGATGGTAGCATTAGATTCCCGTTACTAAGTGACAAACTATATTTTAAATCCTTTAACAAGGTCACACCTAATAGTGTGTTTGTAACCTTTAACAGGGTTGGCTCTTAAGTGAGCTCACTTCATAAGAGTACAAATTTTGGGTACCGGTCCCAGTGGGCTTTCCCTTAACATGGTTTCCACATTAAAAATCCATGTGTTATGTGTTTATCTTTTATTACTTTACTATTTTACATTTCACATAAGTTATTCTAGATTGATTGGTATACACTAGTTGTTTACTTTGTTTCTAAATAGAAAGATTGCTTACGCTAAACATACAGAAGAAGGTTTTACAAAGCATTACGACAAGTAGAAATTTTATATAAGTATTTAAAGGCATTCATCTTATAGGACTGAAGATAACTAGAGGTATAATTTATGGTACTAAGTTTGAAGGGTTGATTTAAGGATAAATTTTTGAGGCCACTGATTCATCCCCCCCCCTCTCAATTATTACTAACAATTGGTATCAAATCTTGTGTGCTTAGAAAGGTTTTTTAACATCTGAAGCTAAAGATCACAAGATGAATAGATGAGATGTTCCCAAGTTGAACAAAGACAACTTTTCTTCATATACTCAATACTCAATACTTAGATACTAAATATGTGTTTCCCATAGGAGCACCCAAAGTTGAACAAATGAGAGAGAAGCATGAGTACAATTGCATGATGATAGAGCTTTCTTCCTCACTCTTTGATATTGAATTTGAAGATGTCAACATATGCACAGCTACAAAGTAGATGTGGGACAAATTGAAGCTTGTACATGGTGGTGATAAAAATGTTCTCAGAGCCAAGGAAGAAATCCTTAGAGAAAAATTTGATGATCTCAGAATGAAAGAAGGTGAAAACATCACACAGTACAACGAAGAATCAAAGAGGTAGTCAATGCAATCTGAGGATTTGGAGGTGTACTAGATGAGGATATAGTGGTAAGTAAAATTCTAAGAACCTTAATGCCTAATTATGCTATTAGAGTATCTTCCATACAAGAAATGAGAGCAGTAGAAAATAGCAATGTTACTCTAGACATTTTGATTGGAAGACTGATTTCATTTGAGATGAAAAACTTTCATAATAGTGTCTTACCAAACATAGATTCTGCATTCAAACCTTCTTTGAGAATAAGTAAATCAAGTCATAAACACACTATGAGAAAAGATAGTGATAGTGAAAGTGAAGAAGAAGATCTTGATGAAATTGAAGCACTTAGGAATAGAAGAATGTAGAGAGGAAAAGGTAGATACAAAGGTAAATTACCACTTGTTTGTTTTAATTATAAAGAGATTGGACACTTGCTGCAAGATGTCCTAATAGAAGAAAAGATGACAAAAGTAATGACAGGTCATTTGAAAAGAAGTATGACAGAGGTGATTACAGAAGCAACCAACAATAAGAAAGAAGAGATACCCAAGACTACAAGGAAAAAGGAAAGAAGGCCAGTTACCTAGAAAAATGCAAAGATGAAGATACAGAAACCAAATTTGATGAAGACATAGAGATGGTATTTGTGGCAGTAAAAGATGATTCATATGATGATGAAGAAAAGCATGAAGAAACTGCACTCATATCTAAAGCTAGTAAAAATGATGTATGGATCATAGATAGTGGCTGCACTCACCATATGACCGATGATTTTTTTTTTTTGGGACTTTTGAATACTATAATGGTGGTTCAATAAGAATGGGTAATGACACACCTTGTCTAGTTGAAGGTAAAGGAACTATAATGTTGAATAACCTGATAAAATGTGAAAATGCTTATTGGGTGAAATGATTTAATTGTAATCTATTGAGTATTTCTTAGTTGAATAATTCAGGTCACATAGTAGCATTTGAAAATAAGAAAGCAAAGATCTTCAATAAATTAGGAAGTCTGATTGTTACCGGTGAGCAGACAAAAGGTAACTTATTCTATCTAAATGATATTGACACCACTTTCTTAATGGCTAGAAACACAGACATATGGTTATGGCACAAAATATTGTGTCATGTGAACTTTGACAACATGATAAAGATAAGCTGAAAAAGAAATGTAAGAGGCTTACCGATGATGATTAAGCCAAACAATATCATGTGCAAACATTGTCAAAAATGTAAGATGACAAAGTCTAGTTTCAAAAGAAAAACTCATACATCTGATGTCATTCTAGAACTATTCCATACTGACCTATGTGGACCCATGAGGACAAAGAGTTATTATGGTGATTGATATTTTATTCTCTTTGTTGATGATTACTCTAGAATGATGACAATAATGTTTCTAAAAGATGAATTTGAAGCATTCAAGATGTTTAAATCGTACAAAGAAATGGTTGAATAAAAAATTGGTAAAGAATTGAAATGCTTAAGATTAGATATTTGATGAATTCACTAACTTTTGTAATGAGCATAGAATCAAAAGATAGGTCTCTGCACCAAGAACACCACAACAAAATGTAATTTCTGAAAGAAGGAATAGATCCATTGTTGATTGTACAAGGATAGTGATGATAGAGAAAGACATCACCCAAATCTTCTGGAGGGAAGCTATTAGTATTGTTGTTTACACATTGAATAGAGTACCATTGAAGAAAGACACCAATAAGACACCTTATGAGCTATGGTATGGTTACACACCCTGTTGGTGCCCTAAATTTAGAGAATTTAAAAGTCCCAATCCATTATCAAGAAGAATTTTATCCATACTAAAATAATCAAAACAAGGAAGATTTATGACACAAATAAATAGAACTAACTAATCGAAGCCTACAAAAAATGCTGGAATTTTGACCTTCTACAACGATGATGTCAACAAAGGATGAAGCTGGTCAAATTTTAAAAATCTAAAAATGACCCATTTCATGAAATCAAATTTTCTATCTCTAGCAGAAATACTAGCTTTTCATGAGGTGTTTTGGATTTTCAGCCAAAGCTAAAAATGAAAGTTAGGTAGTTATTTTTTAGTTAGTTTATTATTTTTTCAAAATAATTTGTAATAAGGGTTATGTCTTTTCACCCTAAAGAAGTGTGAAAGCCACTCAAAAACATATATATACATAATGTAAAGATACAAGACAAGACAATATATATTTTAATAGGATAGAATTTGATTACAACTACAACATGGACTTTGATGTACTATTTTTTCAACATTAATAAAGATAAGTGCTCTTCTTTTTATTTTTGGTTATAAGTTATATATTTTTAATTAGTCTTTCGGATATTCTATTTTATAGAGTGTTTCATTGTGTCAAATTCCCTAAGTATCATAATTAAAAATTAATATATATAGTTTAAATATCAATTGAAAGATCTGTGTATCTTCTCTTGTTTTTATCGGTCTCTTAATTTGAGTTAAATTTGATAATATTAGATATATAGATTGATTTGAATTATAAGTCAAGTGGAAGCCTTTGAAGTGATAGTCTCGCTTTATTAAAAGCAAGTTTTTAAAAACTATCCTCGATTGTACATAGGATTGAGAATTTTTTGACTCTATAGCTGAAGTATTTAGAAGGCACTGATCGAATCATTATTTGGAAATTGTCATTTGGTTCATACTTTGTAGTTTGTAGATTATTTAATCATTATTTCAAAAGCATTACTTTTTATTCCTTAGTATAATCCATTGTAGTCAAGCTTTATAGAGTAGAGATTATGAAGAGATTTGTTGCTTTCCAACAAGGATCATACACCACCTTTGGAAGAACTTTGTTTTGTGTACGCAGTTGTGCAACATCGAGAATTTGATTATTTAAGGTTAATTTAGGCCTACCAGCCCTAGCTTGATTAAGCCAAAATTGCAAAGGTATCAAGTGTTGCATCACCATTATACCTTTTAGTTGGCCAAAAGAGAATCCATCATTTTTGGGCACCAACAAATTGGAAACTCTACTGGGGAGTTGTCTATGAAAGACAATTTTGAAGATTACCTAGAAGCTCTGGTGATATAATTAAGACTCTACTGGAGATAAGAACTCATAAGACAGTAAGTTTTTTCCTTCTAGAAAGAAAGTGGTGACTCTATTTAACAAAACATTTCAGTCAGTGACTCTACTTAGGGAGAAGACCTAAAAGGAGATAAGTAAAGTTTTCCTCTTTAACGAGGTGGTGAATCTATTGAAAAGAACTTAATGTATAAAGAAAGAAGTTACTACGAATTCAAATTTCCAGTATGTACTAGAATACATATTCACATAAAGTATCAAACTTTTGTGACCCAAGACAAAAATTTATTATTGAAGTATATAGACCATTGAGTTTTGATAACATCCTTGGTGGTTGGAAAGATTTTCCTCTTAAACTAAAAAAATATGTTTGAAAATTTTGTGGAGATGGATCAGAATCACCAACGGAGCATTTGCAAGAATTTTGTAAATTTATTCTAGATTTTCATATCTATAAAGAAGATGTGATTATGAAACTATTTGTAAGATCATTGACAGATCATGTAGGTTTTCTTTTTAGTATGACACCTGAACAAAGTATATCATCATGGAGAGATCTTGAGCAATGGTTTCTTGATATGTTTCATGATGCAAGTGAAGATGATATGCATTATGAATAGGACAAGATTTAGGATCACAATATGGAAGAGGACTCTTACATGTCTCCACTTGATGCATTTTTTAGCTTGGAGAGATTTGAAGGGGAGTCTTCTACAAATTTTTTTATAAGAACGGTGGACATTCTTTGAGAAATACCTTCAAACATTATGCCTTCAAAAAAAGAAATCATGAGAAAAGTCAAAAATTGGGAATTACATCAGATGATCCTTCTGTAAATTTCCTTGTGTATATATTAGAAGATGATAAAGACAAGAAAAGGGAGGCTATTGCTCAGATTGAACAAGGCCTTGTGCATGATGATTATCTTGGTGAGGAAGATGAATGCACTAGTCATACAGAAGATAAAGAAGCATCCATTCCTGAGAACCATAATAATACTTGTGATGACATGGAGGATGAAAATTTGGATCAAAATAAAGAAGAATTTGTACATGATGAGATGTGTATGGAAACATGTATCAATGACCATGATGATGAGGAAGAAAACCTTCTTCGTACAAGAGAAATTTCAGCTTTGCTAGACATGGAATATCAAAAACATGTTGAGAAGAGTGGTCAATTTGTTTTTCATCATGATAAGAAAGTTAATGGATCAGTATATATTTAGGGAGTACTAGATGAAGGAGATGATAAATTCCAAAAATCAAATAGATGAGATAAAATAGAACAACATACAACATATGAATAGAAGGAAGTTTTAGAAAATAATGTCAATGAAGATATTAGTCTTATTGATGAAACATCCAATGATCCTGATGAAAAATCTCATGAAGGTGTGCCGAAATTTTCTATGTTCCTAAATCCACTGTTTGAAGAGGAAGTAGAGGAAGATAAATATGTGTCCTCTATGTTTTGGAATGCATTATGTGAAGGAGACTTTCTATACAATCAAATCTATCAACATCATGATGAATGTAGCAAGCCTAATGATGATTTTGAAGTTGATGACACTCAAAATATGTATTCAAAAAGTGAGAGATGCATTATCTCATCCTATGAGAAGAAGTTGTATCAAACATGTGAAGATGAGATGGAATCAAACATACATAATGAGGAGAATGTGTTGAATATTAGTTCTAAAAAATTATTGGAGTATCCTATCTGATCAAATGCTTGATAAGAATGAAGTTCCTGAATGTGAGTTATCTCCAAGTCCTTTTTGTGAAGAGAAACAACATCTTGAGTATAAGGAAGATTGTGTATGTAAAGGCATCCACACAGAAGAGATTAATCTAGTTACTTGTAGGGTTGATCAAATGCAAGGGGATATTCTATTTAGCAAGGACTGCAGTGCACCTGCTGACTTCTCTAAGAGTAAACAAAAGTCAAAGTGTGTTAATAAAGAAATGAATATTGTCCATGAGAATGGTGAAATCATATTAGGGAGATCCAAAGTATTACATGATCAGAATTATGTGTTCGATAGAGGAAAGTAGTGTTCATTTTTTGGGGGCATGGGGTCACCCAATTTCACTTTGCATCAGATTAAGTATGGATACTTGGTCTGCTTCTCCAGAGATAGCTGGAATCTCGCTATGCTCATAGAGATTATACGTCCCCAGAAAGAGACACTATTCGTACCCTAAATTTTGAGAATTTAGAAGTCCTAATCCATTATCAAGAAGAAATTTTATCCATACTAAAATAATCAAAAGAAGGAAGCTTTATGACACAAATAAATAGAACTAATTAACCGAAGCCTTCAAAAAATGCTAGAATTTAGACCTTCTACAAAGATGATGCCGATAGAGGATGAAGATGGTCAAATTTTAAAAATCTAACAATGTCCCAATTTGGGAAATCAAATTTTCTATCTCCAGCAAAAATACTATCTTTTCATGAGGTGTTTTGGATTTTTGGCCAAAGCCAAATTCAAAAGTTAGGTAGTTATTTATTAGTTAGTTTATTATTTTTTCAAAATAACTTGTAATAAGGGTTATGTCTTTTCACCCTAAAGAGGTGTGAAAGCCACTCAAAAACATATATATACAAATGTAAAGAGACAAGACAAGACAATATATATTTTAATAGGATAGAATTTGATCACAACTACAACATGGACTCTTATGTACTATTTTTCCAACATTCATAAAGATAAGTGCTCTTCTTTTTATTTGTGGTTATAAGTTATATATTTTCAATTAGCCTATCAAATATTCTATTTTATAGAGTGTTTCATTGTGTTAAATTCCCTAAGTATCATAATTCAAAATTCATATATAGTTTAAATATCAATTGAAAGATCTGTGTATCTTCTCTTATTTTTATCGGTCTCTTAATTTGAGTTAAATTTGATAAGATTAGCTATATAGATTGATTTGAATTATAAGTCAAGTGGAAGCCTTTGAAGTGATAGTCTCACTTTATTAAAAGCAAGTTTTTTAAAACTATCTCCGATTGTACGTAGGATTAAGAATTTTATGACTCTATAGCCCAAGTATTTAGAAGGCACTGATCTAATCATTATTTGGAAATTGTCTTTTGGTTCATAATTTGTAGTTTGTAGATTATTTAATCATTATTTCAAAAGCATTACTTTTTAGTCCTTAGTATAATCCATTTTAGTCAAGCTTTATAGAGTAGAGATTATCAAGAGATTTGTTGCCTTCCTCCAAGGATCAAACACCACCTTTGGAAGAACTTCATTTTGTGTATGTAGTTGTACGACATAGAGAATTTGATTGTTTAAGGTTAATTTAGGCCTACCAGCCTTGGCTTGATTAAGCCAAAATTATAGAGGTATCAAGTGGTGCATCACCATTATACCTGTCAGTTGGCCAAAAGTGAATCCATCCTTTTTGGGCACCAACACACCCAATGTAAGCTACTTCAAAATTTTTGGTAGTCAATTTTATATCTTAAAAGAAGATAGAAATAGAAAACTTGACTCCAAGAGTGATGAAGGAATCTTTCTAGGGCATTCCACGAAGAGAAAGGCTTGTAAATGTCTCAATAAAGCATCTAACAAAATTGTTAAAAGTGCAAATGTAAAGATAGATGAATTTGCAGAGAAGAATGAAAAAGAAAGCACAAAAGAACCAGAGGACTACAACAGGTTTCTCTATAATGAAGAACCTGAAACTCTACCCGAGAAACAATGTATAGCTCCCGAGAAATAGATCATTGCACCTAAGCATCAGGCTGCAAAAACCAACAATCAGGATATTGCTCAAGATGATGTACAAAGCGTTGGAGATCAGAATGAAGGACAAAATGATGATCAAGATGATAGACAAAGAATTGAACCTATACTTGCCAGAGATGTCAGAAGGAACCTTCCATAGAACTAGATCATTGGAGACAAGAAGTCTTGTATGAGAACCAGAAGTAAGTCTCTAAACACAAGATGTCTTATTCGTGATTATGAGCCAAAATCTGTCAATGTTGCACTTCATAATAATGAATGGATTAGTGCTATGAATGAGGAGATTGAGAAGATTGAGAAAAAAAATACATAGACACTTGTACCAAGACCAGATGACAAGAATGTCATTGGTACAAAATGGATATTCATGAATAAACTGAATGAGAATGGAAAACTTACCAAAAATAAAGTAAGACTAGTATGCAAGGGGTATGCACAAGAAGAAGGGATTGACTATAGAGAGACCTTTGCACCCATTGCTAAGCTAGAAGGAGTAATAATATTAATTTCTTATGTTGTATGTAAAGGATTCAAGGTATAACAAATGGATGTCAAGTTTGCATTCCTAAATGGAATACTTGAGGAAGAGGTATACATTGAGAAACTAGAAGGGTTTGTTGGTCCAGACAAGAGGAACATGATATGTAGACTACACAAATCCTTGTATGGATTGAAACAAGCACCCTGAGCCTGGTATGAAAGACTTCATTCCTATATCATAAGTATTGGATTTGTAAGAACTAGTGAAAATAGTAATCTTTATTTGAAGGAAGATACTAATGATAACATTTTGATTATTGAGATATTTGTTGATGATATCATATTTGGAGGCAATGATATGCTATGCAAATCATTTACAATTGAAATGAGAAAAGAGTTTGAGATGTATATGTTTGGAAAGATCAAGTTCTTTCTTGGTCTACAAATATTCAAGATGGAAGATTCCAAACTTGTTGGAACACTGATGAAAACTGGATGTAAGATGAAAAGGAGGACAAGTCATTAGAGGTAAATCAGACTTTGTACAGATCAATGATTGGAAAAATCATGTATGTTGTACATACTAGACCAGATATTGCACATGCAGTAGGAATAGTTGCTTAATTTTATGCTAATCCTAGGGAATCACACATGACTGATGTGAAAAGAATTCTAAGATATCTGAAGAATACCGAGGAATATGGCTTATGGTATAGAAGAGAAGGCAAATTTGAACTTAAGGTCTTTACCGATGCTGATTGGGATGGAAATATTGATGACCGAAAGAGAAGAACAGGAGGAGCATTCTTTATGGATGACAGACTTTTCACATGGATCATCAAGAAGCAAAGATGCATCTCTCAATCTACTACAGAAGCAGAGTATGTTTATGCTGCTACAAACTTCTCAAATATTGCATGGATCAAACAGTTACTTGAAGGTATGCATATAAAAATTCTTGAACCAGTAATTATATATTGTGATAATACAAGTGCAATAAACATTTCCAAGAATCCATTCATGCATGCTAAAACAAAGCATATTGCCATCAAGTATCATTATTTGAGAGAACAAGTTCAAGCAAAGGAGGTGATACTTGAGTATGTGAAATCAAATGAACAATTAGCCAATATCTTCACCAAGCCACTACCCAAGGATGCATTTGAGTACTTGAGAAAAATACTAGGGTTCAGACCCTTGTCTACTGGTCATAAGATGACTAGAAGTCTGCATCAGCCTACATATTATAAGAATATCATTCATGTTGATGCAAGAAAAGAGATGGAATTCAAAGATAAATCTATACATAGCAAGGTATTTATCTACTCTGTGCATGAAAGTTACAGTATTGTTGATAGATTGGGAAATTCAAGAAGTATATTATGGATAGAATAGATTTGTTTGGTATTACTGTCAAAAATATTTGTTTGGCATTGTTTTCAAAGGGAGAGATTATATCCATTATCACATTAAGGTATCACATAAGGGAGATATTATATAAGGAGAAATTATATCCATCACATTATCCAGAGGGAGAAATGTAACAAGAAAGGGAGAGAATTGAGACATCAAAGAAAAGAGAACAGTCAAAGGGAGAGAGTTTGACATAGGAGAAGAACACATCACATCAGAGAAAGAAAGATTCTACATCTATCTAGTAAAGGGATTGAAGACAGAGAGAAAGCTGCAAGAATCAAATCTAAGCTATAAGAGCTTACTGAGGACCAGATATTTGTATCAGTTATAGTACTTAAGATTGGTATTTTGATGAACTTCAACTGTTATATTTCATATTGTATTAGTAATAATATAGTTTGATAATTTAGTGTGTTGCCATCAATGCCAAAGGGAGAGATGGATGAACTATAACTGATTGAATGTTTGAAAATGTTAAGTTGTTGATCATAGTGACATAGAAAGTTTATGCAGTACATTAAATCAGTTAATGTATTGTATTGTCATTGATGTCAACTTGATATAATTTCTATGGTCATGGACAATTTTATAAATACTTCAAAAAAATGATGAATCAAAGGCTATGCTATTAATAATGAATATAAGTCAAGCATTCACAAAGTGACTATATACACTGATGGAGTGAACACTGATGGTTAGAGTAAAAGAGGAAAGTCATAGTGTTACCAGACGAGAAAATGCACGATATTACCAATGAGAAAAAGTCATAGTGTTGCCTGATGAGAAAAGCACAGAGTAACCTGACAGATAGAATTATAGTGTTGTGTGACAGACAGAGATCCTGAAGACAACTAAATTCACACCGATGGAACAGTCAGTTATCACTGATAACTAACTAAAGTATTGACCGACAAAACAAAGAGTTTAGAAATGACAAAATCCTTAGCTATCAAGAGCTAAAAATAGAATTAACTAATAATTATCATTGTTTTAATTAGAAGATAAAGCTAGAGATAATTAAAGGATTTAAAGCTTCTTTGTCCAGTTGGAAAGAAGATATCAATGAGATAAAACTAGAGTTTTTTCTTTAAATATAATTGGCGATAATTGTGGATCATGCCAAGATCAAGAAAATCAAGAACCTAGAAATGGTGATATCATGTCTATAAAGAGACAACCTAATTCATTACGAATGTGTGGTGAAGGGGAGTGAAAAGAGAATAGATGCTGAAGAGATTCTAAATGAGAATAAATTCATCATTCAGACCTGATCAACAAGCTAAGGAAAGAGCTAGATTGCGCAGACACTGACGAACAGTGAAACATCACAGAGTAGAATAGTGTGGAGAAAAGGTATTGAATTGATTATATTGATCAGAGAGGTAATGTACTTACAATAGATCTAAAAATCTGCAATTCAAGTTGTATGTGTGAATAGATCAATTTAATGTTTCAGTTTAACCATTGAAGCATCGAGTCTCTTAACTAAGCAGGACTTAAAAGTCTTTTTTAATTTATATACATCCCAAGAAGTATCAAAAAGTTTGATCATATAAAGTAGCATTAGATATGCCTAATACCTATTGACAGGCCAAGTGAGTGTTTGATCAAGGATGGTAGCATTAGGTGCCAGATACTAAGTGACAAATAATCTTTCAAGTCCTCTAACAAGGTCACACCTAACAGTGTGTTTGTAACCTTTAACAGGGTTGGCTCTTAACTAAGATCACTTCAGAGAGTGAAATTTTTGGGTACCACTCCCAGTGGTTTTTCCGTTAATAGGGTTTCCACGTTAAAAATCCATGTGTTATGTGTTTATGTTTTATTACTTTATTGTTTTACATTTCACATAAGTTATTGTGGATTGATCGGTATACACTAGTTATTTACTGTGTTTCAGTAAATAGAAAGACTGCTTATCGATAAACATACAGAAGAAGGTTTAACAAAGAATTCCGACAAGTAGAAATTTGATATAAGTATTTCAAGGAATTCATCTTATAGGATTGAAGATAACTAGAGGTATAATTTGTGGTACTAAGTTTGAAGGGTTGATTTAAGGATTAATTTTTGAGGTCACTGACTCACCCCCCCTCTCAGTTATTACTAACAAGTACTTGTGCAGTACCTACCCTTTTCGCTCCTAAAAAGGAAGGCAAATCGAGATTGAGCACTAATTATAGAGCTATAAATAGAATCATAATTAGGTATAGGTTTCGTACACCTAGGATAGAGGATCTATAGGATCATTTAGGAGGTGTAAGGTACTATTCTAAGGTGGATTTGAATAGTGGCTACCACCAAATAAGGATTAGGGAGCGAGATGAGTGGAAGACTGCCTTAAAAACAAATGAGGACTTATGAGTGGAGATTTATGTCATTTGGCTTGTCAAATGCCCCAAGAAAATTCACGAGGCTCATGAATGAAGTGATCAAAGCATTCCTTGGTAAATTTTTCATAGTATATCTTGATGATATCCTTATTTTTAGTAAGGATAAAGAAGAAAATTTGAAACATCTTAACTTGGCCCTTAAAAGACTACATGAAGAGAAACTTTTTATAAAATTGGAGAATTGTGTTTTTATGCAAGAGGATTTGGTCTATTTGGGTTTTTGTATTTTAGTTGGGAACATCAAAATGGACCCTGAGAAGGTAGAAGCCATCCTAAGTTGGCCCTCTCCTAGGACAATGACAGAAGTCAGGAGTTTTCATGGGCTTGCATCTTTTTATAGAAAGTTCTTTAGAAAATTCAGTCAACTATGTGCTCCCATACTTGAGACCATCAAAGGGGACAAAAATGAAGGTTTGTGCGGACCAAATATGCAAAAGAAGCCTTTCAAATGTTGAAGAAAAGGGTAATGGATAAACCCATCTTAGTGTTTCCTAATTTTCATAAATTTTTCACCATTGAATGTGATGCTTCTAACCTTGCTATAGGGATTGTCTTGAGCCAAGAAGGAATGCCTCTAGCCTTTTTCAGTGAGAAACTGAATGAATAAAAGAGGAAATACTCCTCTTATGAATTGGATCTATATTCCTTAGTTGAGTCATTGAAGAAATGGAAGCACTACCTCCTACCAAAATAATTTTTCATCTTCACAGAAAACAAAGCACTTAGCTTCTTGAATAGCCAAGAGAAATTTAGCCATAAACATATGAAATGGGTAGAGTCAATCCAAGGTTACACTTTTTCAATTAAACAAAAAAAGGGATTTTCCAATAAGGTGGTAGGTGCATTGAGTAGGAGGACTCTAACAGTGCAAGAAATTAAACTTCAAAGTGTAGGGATTGATTCATTAAAAGACATGTATAAGGATGTTGAGGATTTTAGTGCTATTTATGAAGTGTGTTCTGATTTTTATGAGGCTTACCATGTTGAGTATGCATATTTTCTAATTTAGAATGGTCTATTGTTTAAGGGACACCAGTTATGCATCCCCAATTGTTCAAAAAGGGAAAACAACATCATAGAGAAGCATGTAGGTAGCATGGGAGGACACTTTAGTTTGAACAAGGCATTGGAATAGGTTAGAAGATTCTACTATAGGCCAAAGCTTCAGATGAAAGTAAGGAAGATTGTGGAGACATGCACAATTTGTCAAAGGGACAAGGGCACATCTACCAATAGAGGGTTATACCAACCTTTACCTATTCCTACAAGGCCTTGAGAGACTTGCAGTATGGATTTTGTAATGGGTTTGCCTAGGACACAAAAAGGACCTGATAGCATCTATGTAGTGGTGGATAGATTCAGTAAAATGGCTAACTTCATTCCATGTAAGAGCACCAATGATGCATCATCCATTGCAAATCTATTCTTTAAAGAGATTGTTTGGATCCATCGCTTGCCACAAACTATTCTGTCAGACAGAGATGCCAAGTTTATTGGTCACTTTTGGAGGACCTTCTGGGAAAGGTTAGGGACTAATTTGAGTTTTATCTCTTCTTACCATCCACAAATAGATGGGAAGATAGAGGTTATTAAAAAGTCACTAGGAAAATTTATTAGGTGCTTGACAAAGAAATATGGTGACAAATGGGATTCGGTCCTACCCAAAGAAAAATTTTCCTTCAATGACTCAGTCAATAGGAGCACTAGGAAAACTAATTTTCAGATTGTATATGGACAAAGTCCAAGAGGCATCTTGGAACTTAGAGAACTTCATCAAAACACCAAAGACAGTGTGCATGGTGAACAATTTGCAGAGAGTATGAAGGAGATTCATGACTCAATGAAATTGGCACTAGAGAAAAGGGTAGAGAAGTATAAACAAGGAAATGATAAACATAGAAGGGATGTATAGTTTCAAGTTGGATATTTGGTGTGGGAATACTTGAGAAAGGAGAGATTTCCCTATAGAAAGCATACTAAACTACTTATGAAGAAATTAGGACCTTGTCTGGTGTTGAAGAAACATGGGTTGAATGCCTATGAAATTGAATTTCCCTCACACCTTGGTATATCCCATATCTTTAATATTTGTGATCTGACCCCCTATAAAGGTGATGTGAATGTAGGTACAGAAGTGCAGGTAGAATAAATTCAAGAATATGTTGCATGAATACCCTCCCATGATCCAAAGAAGCTTGACAAGATCTCAGATACAAAGATCATTAAGCACACAAGAAAGAATGTTTACAATAAATACTTAGTCAAGTGGCAAGGGATTCCTAATGAAGAATCTATCTGGATGGATCAGAAAGAGATGCAGAACCATGGTTCAAGCTTGCATGAACTCATCTCAAGAGGACTTGAGATCAATGCACCCCAAATGTATTGTGCAGGGGAACCCTCAAATCCATTAGGTTCAAGCACACCAGTGGATACAAAATCAAATGGTTAGATTACTTATTGGATCTAGGATCCAAATTTTTTCAATAAGTCCTACTTGTGAGACAAGGAGACATTAGGTAATTTTATAAGCCTAAGTTGTCTACCTTAGTCAATTTTGGACAAGCAATTTGGTAGGATGGGTTTGAATAGTCTAGGAAACTTAAAAAAGGTTTAAAATGTTCAAATAACCTCTTTAAGAACTCTAGTGGAGTCTAGGAGTCAAACTTTGCAAGGATTAGAACATTTGACAACTTTTGTCAAAAGTTGTCAATGTTGTCATTTTGATTAGTGCAACTTTTGAATTCCAATGTTCACAACCACCTTTTTCAGTAGGAACTGATAGGAAAATGTATTATAAGGTTGAAAAACCTTACTCCACTATTGGCGTGAACCTATTGTAGAATTTCATCTTTTTGATCAATAAAATCAACCATTTTCTCTATAATTTTGACTGTATTATGAGTTGTATGAATTGGTACAGATCCCAATGCACCACTGAAGGACACCAAAAATTTTCTTGGAGTCTTAATTGAAGTTTTCAACTGGTTTGAGGTATTGAAGTGGAGGGTATCAAAATCTATAGTGTTTTGATCGCTCACTGGTCACAGAAAGGCCCTACCTAGTGTTTTGAGAGAAAAATCCTCTTTCCAGGAGATTCCACCATGGAAAAATCCTAAGCCTTGGTGAAAAGAATGGATTGAGGATGTAATATAATATTTTTGTGCTTTTATATCAAGAGGAGAATGAAGGAAGGAAAAATTATTAAACCCTCTGGACAGGCATCTTAATGTGACTGTCTAGAGTTCTTTATTTGAAGCACAACTTGGCCCTAGGGTGGAATGAAGACTTGAAACCAAGGGTTTATAGGTTTATTGTGGTCCTACACAAGTCCCAATTGTTTTGGTTTGGAATCAAGATAAATTAAAGAAAATTTCTTTGTAAATGGATACCTAATTCTCTATTAGGCCTAAGAGGGATTTGTGTGCTCAAGGAGTTGGGTGATTGGTCATAGGGCCTAAATTGGAAGGTATTGAGGGTGATCGGTTTGGAACATCTCAAGGTGGAAAATAATTAGTTTTTTGGACTTCCATGTAATTTTCTAATTGAAATTTATTTGTGTTCCTTGTAGCCTTTTGTAGACCTTCATGTCTTGATAGTGTCTTGAGAGTGATTTGGTGTGGGATTTGTCTTCCACAGCATCTAAACAAAGTGTATAGCCTTTATGGAACCCTGTTCCATACCTTAATTATGGGTTCTAGTTGTGGCTTAATAGTTCCTTACGGGTATTGAAGACTAGTGGAAGTATCTAGTCTTGTGTGTGTGGGTTTTGAGATCTCTGTTAGAGCCCTATATTTTATAGTTGTTGGATAAGGTCTTTAACCTTTGTGTGATCATTTTATATAGTTTGGGGCTCTACTCTAGCAGTGATGGGTGAGAATAGAGCCATGAGAGAAGAGATAGAAAGGTTGAAGATAAAGATGGATAAGAGGGATGGAGACTCTAGTGAAGATGAGGAATGTGATGAAGAGGAGATCCCAAAGCAGGAAGAGTTGCAAGTTCCTACATACCAGAGACCCCTTCTCAAATCCCTAAAGTCCATGGAGAGAAGTAATTTGGATGTGAAGATGGAATAGCTAGTGTTTTCAGGTAAGATGGAACGTGATTCAATCATGGATTGTATAGAATCCATAAATATTTTATATGAGTGTGAAGACATCCTAGAACATCAAAGGTTTAAGATGGCCAAGTCAAAGATGAAAGGGGCTACATTGAATTTCTGGAACTTCATCCAAGATAAAAGGGTGAAGGAGGGAAACAATCTAATGGTTACATGGAAGAGAATGTCAACATTCATCAGAGATTCATATATCCTTGAGGACTATGAAGTCTAACTACACAAGAAAAGGAAAAATATCAAGCAAAAGGACTTAGATGTAATTTCTTATACCAAAGATTTCATGAAGCTATGTGTGAAGAAGAAAGGGTGGAAAGGTACATGAATGGGCTAAAGTACACCATCCAATAATAACTAAACCTTCTTACTGCTGAGATAGTAAACAAATGTTATCAATTGGACATGAAGGTAGAGGAGAAGTTAAGAAGGAGACTTGACTAGAATAATAGGGGTAGAGGAAGGAACTAGAGAGGAGGTAGGAGTCCTTTAAGAGGTAGAGGAAATGGTTTTGGATTCCAAGGGGATTCTAACCAAGAAATTAATATAAACAATGAAAATAAATAGAGGGGAAAATTTAGGGGAAGAAGACCACCATCAAGAGGGAGATATCAAGGAAGAGGCCCTATCAGATTCTACAACTACAATAAATAGGGGCACATAGCCAGTGGGTATCCAAATAAATAAAGTACAAGCACTTTTGAGGAAAGGACAAACACCATGGTTTAAGACAACTCTAACTGCTAGAGTGTGGCTACATATAGGAGTGTAAATACTCTAGATTACTATGGGTACCCTAAAAGAGGAAAGAGCCTATTGATGATGATGAATTTTTTGAGCAGGTCCATAACTAAGGAACCTCCTAAAAGGAAGTCTATTCTTTAGAACCACTTGTAAATATGGACTGAAAGTCTACAAAGTCTTAATTGATTCTGGATCCATAAAGAACTTTGTGTCCATGGAGATGGTGGAGAAGCTAAAATTGAAGAGGATCCCTCATCCATACCCTTATAAGGCATCTTGGTTAACACAAGGACAACAAGGAGTTGTGGAAGAGAAATCTTGGGTAGAGTTCCAAATTGGAACCTACAAGGATAAATTCTTGTTTGATGTTGCAACAATGGATTCTTGTCATTATTTGGGAGGCCTTGGTAATATGACCCTCAAGATAACCATGATGGCATGAGAATAATATACACCATAGTTAAAGATGGAAAGAACATTGAGTTCCTTCCTTTGGTTGAAAATGAAGAAGAACCCAAGAACAAGGAGGCTAAGGTGATGCTAATGGAGAGAAAAGAGTTTCTAAAAGAAGTGAACAAAGAAGGAGGGCTATGTTTTTCTTTGATCCTTGTTCCCAAGATAGAATTTGTAAATAAAGGTGTTGATGGAAGAAAAATAGAGAAAGGTTAGTGTCACATGAAATTTAAGAGGTTCTAGACAAATACAAAGGGGTCATTCATCAAGGTACGACCAAAACACTTCCTCCTATCACAGACATAACTCACTGTATTAATTTGATCACAGGAGAAACATTACCTAATAAAGTTTCATATAAACTTACCCAACAAAAAAATGAGGAGATATCTAAATAGATTATAGAATTACTCAATTTAAGATTGATTAGAAAGAGTCTTAGTCCATGTGCAGTACCAGTAGTCCTTGCACTAAAGAAGGAGGGTACTTGGAGGATCTATACGGGTTAAAGGGCCGTAATTAAGATCACAATCAGGTATAGGTTCTCAATCCCTAAAATAGAATATATTTTGAATTGTTTGGGGTGCTAAATATTTTTCAAAGATTGATCTCAAAAGTCGGTACCATCAAATTAGGATAACTCCTAGTGATGAATGGAAGAGTTCTTTTAAAACTAATGAGGGCTTATATGAGTGGGAATTTATGCCCTTTTGGCTTGTCAAATGTACCGAGTACATTTATGAGGTTAATGAATGAGGTTCTAAGTGATTTTATTAGGAATTGTTTTATTGTGTACCTAGATGATATATTGATATTCAGTAGGACAAAAGAAGAACACCTACAACACCTAGAGATGGTTTTGAGAAGGTTACATAAGGAGCAATAGGTAATCAATTTGGACAATTATTTTTTCATGTAGGAGGAGATCATTTACCTAGGGATTTTTTATCTCACAAGGTGAACTCAAGATGGATCAAGAAAAGGTAAAATATCTATTAACCTATCCCACACCTAGAAGTTTGAATGATGTTATAAGCTTCCATGGTCTTGCAACTTTCTATAGGAAGTTCATAAGAGGATTTAGTCAAATTTGTGTACCCATGTTGAATACTTTCAAGGGGGGAAAATGTAAATTCATGTGGACAAAAGCAACTGATGAGTCTTTTAAAGTCCTTAAGAAAAAGTTAGTAGAAAAACCAGTCCTAGCCCTACCAAATAGTAGAGACACATAGACTTATTTAGTGAGAATTTGAATGAAGCTAAACAAAAGTACTCATCCTATGATCTTGAAATGTATGCACTGGTTCAGTCACTAAAAAATGGAGGCATTACCTACTTCATAAGGATTTTGTGGTGTTTACTGATAACCAAGCCATAAGCTTCATCAGCAGTCAGTAAGAGTTGAGTCATAGGCACATGAAGTGTGTAGAGACCCTACAAGAATTCACCTTTTCATTAAAGAACAAAAAGGGGATAACCAATAAGGTTGCAGATGCACTAAGAATAATAGTGCTTAATTTTTCTCAGATACTATTGGAAAGTGTGGGTATAGATTCTCTCAAGAATATGTATGAAATTGATAAAGACTTTGGTGAAGTGTATAAGTATTTTTCTAACCTTGATGATAGGTACAATGTGGAATATTATAACTTTTTATTGCAAGAAGGTTTACTCTTCAAAGGTGGATAGATTTGCATTCCAAAATATTCAATAAGGATGAACATAGTAAAGGAAAAACATAGTGGATAAATAGCAGGGCATTGTGGGTTAGATAAGACCCTTGATTTGGTGAGGAGACACTATTTTTGGCCTAGGATGCAAGTAGATGTAATAATGTTTATCTAATATTTATATAGTAAGGATGTAGTTCAGAATGTTTACATGTATGAACAATGTTTTCAATGTTTATATAACATGAAATTCATCTTTTTAGAATGAACTTACAAGAAATGTTCAAGTACAATGATTCATCTTATTTACATACATAGGAACTTGTTTTCTAATTCTATTTAATGTATGCACACATGTAGATTCATATATATTTTCATATATTTCAAATCACATGACATTTAGTGGCTTAGGTCATCATTCATCTAAGAATAGTGTCCATCTAGATAGAAGACATCACATAGGTCTTCTTGAAATACTCATGAGGATAGGGAGAGGACACATCACATTACCATCTAGAGATTGTAGGACACTCTTGCGTAGCTAGAAATTTTTTTTCCAAATTCTATCCTCCTTCCCAATAGGGAAAAGTTATCTTCCATTAGAGATGAGCTTATGTATTTTATTAACCTTTCTATATCATAAAATTCCTATGATGATACAAAAGTTGTTATATTTTATGCCACTTTATCACATAGTGTCAGTGGAACTATTAGATGCAGATAGGTTGATATCGATGTTTCAGTACCCAATGTTAAATTCATGTTCCCCTTTTACATAGAGAAGATAATGGTTAGAGGATATCAGGTCACTAAATGTAAGGATATAGTTGTGGCACCATTCCTATACCCTATATGGTTGGTGAAATATCATATGTGGCAATAAAAAGATGAGCTACCACAATATTTGTTCAAACAATTGTTTGCAAAATTTCATTTAGGTTATGATATTGATTAGACAGATTTTCAGTGACATGATGGGTAGGGTAAGGGGAGGTTTGAAGACTAGTTTACATGGCTATATTATGATGTGCCATAGCCCCCTAGTAAGAGGGAATTGGTGGGTCCAAAAATTTTGGCTCTTCCAAAGGGTTTGGAAACTACCACTGGTGCAGGAGATGTTGCATTTGAGGAGGTGCGGCTTGGCATGTACTCTAGTATTTCCACCATTGTGAATGAGGTTGATGGTATTTCATATGATCACATGGGAAGATATGTCATACATTCTTGTACCAGTCAGGATACTATTGATACTTTAGATCCATTTTATGATTCATGTATTTGTTATGAGCTACCGCCGCCTAGTGACATTGCACAGTTACCTGAGGATCGTCTATGAGGCATGATTTCCTATTTATTGAGTGATCACATTGATTCTTATCATAATTTTTTAATATTACATGGGATAACTCCCAAGGATATATCGGGCTTCATTAGACAAGTACTTGGGAGACCCTCCACTTGTAGCATCCATGGAATTCGAGATGTAGATCCTAGTACTTTGAGGAATGAGTATATTTTTATATGTCCTACAACTCCTCCAAAGAAGACAACAATTGATCCTAAACCTCCTCCACAACAACCACCAATCAATCCTACACCTTAGACAGTAGGAGTTTGGACATGAGATTTTTCATCTCTTCTTATGGATGAGGGTATTTATCTAGATGCACTGCCATTACACTCTTCTGAACACCATTTTTTCTATCTTTGTTTTATAATAATAGGTGCCTTCAATAAAAAACTAAACCATTTGGATATGAGTGTCCATCACCATCCACAATTACTTCTGGAAATTTGTATTTTACTTTTGTGTATCTTAGTAGATAATAATCTACACCTTTTTATTGTCAGGATACACAATGACAACAAGAATATCACCTATACACATGGATCCCATTAATTAATAACAAAAGTAAGATAAAATATGAACATCACTTGTGATAAATTAAAATCAAATAAAAGAACATGCATACACATGCTACTATAAAAACTAAATAGGAAACATGTTCATAATCAGTTGAGTATATAGGATCATGATTTTCTATGTCATTATCATTGTCTTCATAAGGAGTTATTTTTATTAATTGTTTCATTTACCATTGTGGAACAAATCCATTTGCAATATTCTCACATTGACTATTTGTGTTCTTCTCAACACAATCGGCACAAAAGTATAAAAATTATCTTACTTGAATCAATGGAGACTTGTTGTTTCCAGTAGTCATCACTTGATGTAAACTTCTAATACCAATAATTGTTTGAAAATTATAAGGATTAGATTGATCAATGTAATGGCCCCGCTAGGGAACCCAAAAGGACAAGGTCTAAAATTCCAAGAAAAGAAGCTTATACATATATATATATACATATATATATA
>MU224570.1:288072-335429 GCA_018584345.1 Thuja plicata | reverse complement strand
TATATATATATATATATATATATTACACTACACAATCTAACACATCTATATTGATATATATCTTATGAGAACAATGACCAGGAATCAAAGAACAAAACATACTGGCAGGAACAATAAGAACATAATCTCCTGATAAAACATAAATCACAAAATCAACAAAAATAAAGATACTGATCAAACCAAAGATAGGGTGAATTCCCTAAATAGGAACCTAACTCAACAATGTATTCTTGAGATAACCTTATTAATATCTCCACAACAACAACGTTTAAGGATTTCAATGCACACTCAGACTTGTGTAGCCAGGTAGAGATGATGCGTGGTACCTGCATCCTACATCATCAAGATGAGAAAAGCATATACACTAATATATATACAAATAGTGGAAGACAAGGATAAAGAGTGTGACATCGTGTAGATCTCCCATAGAAGTGACTATGACTGCTTCTCCTTATCCTAAAATCGCATTAGACAGTAACGATAACAAAGCATGAGTGTGTTAGTATTGTTAGCTCCAAAGTAATAGTAATCTCATAAATTGAATTCTCATTATTAACAATGTAATCTTGTATCTAAGAAAAATTCCATTAGAATTCCTTTAAATGAAAATCAACCAAAAACTCTAACTCATTTACTAATTTTCATAAATATGAATTTATTACCCAAGCAGATACTCAAAGTGTCTCATCATCTAATCTAAATAAACAAAACATAGAATCCATAATAACCAAATGTAGTAATCCTATCCATATCAAGGCTCAAGTATCCTGTTACTAGGGAAATTACAAGGTTTGAGATATCGTGTTGACCTCACTATGACTTTGCTCCTAGCTATACAAAAAAATCATAGATACAACACATATGTAAAACCCCAGTTTTACCTCACATTATTAAATAAAATAGAGTAAGGGTTAGACCAGATCTAAATATGATCCATCATGATTTGGGGTTATTTCCATAATCAAAATGAATAATTAAATATAAGATCAAAACCATACATAAAATCATAGGTGAACAATTGTAGACATCCTAAATGGACAAACTTGCAACCTTAAATTAAAAGACTAATTTTCATCTTTTAATTAAACATTTCTTAATCATTAATTAATCATTTATTTTCTTCTAAATTCATTGCCCAATTCATCTAATCATATCCCCAAAATTACCTAAATAAATTTTTTTATTTAATTAATTAACCGTAAATTGATTAATCTTCATTAATTAATTAAATTCAATTTCCTAAAGTTTAAATTTAAATATTTAAAATTATTAATTAATTCTTATAATTAAATTAAGTTCATTAAATCAATTTAGTTTAATTCAATAATTCAATTCTAAATCCAAAAAGAACTCAATTATCTCACATGTTGAATACTTTAATAACAAAAATGAATTAAATATTCAATTAAATCCTTTATTTAGTTCAAAAAAGAGAACTCTTGATCACATCTCTGATTGCATGAAAAACTCCACCTACCTCTTCAGTTCAAAAAGGTAATTCCAAATTACCTCTTTAGTGCAAAAGGTAACTCATAATCAGTTGTTCAGTTAACCAAACTTTATCTCCTCTCTCCAAGTTGAAGAGGTGGAGTTTACTGATGCCTTCTCTAGTTCCATTTGATCTCAATCGTTCTTCCTCTAATCTATGGGATTGATCTCAACAGTTCATATCATTTCCATATTGTATATAATCAACCCTTCATAACCATTTGGAGGATTGAGGATTTCAATCTTTTGTAAGCCCTTACTCTGTCAGATTCTTGTTAGAGGCATTCAAAGAATTCTTTTGATCAAAATCAATATCATTTCTTGACACTCCCAAGTCATACAAGTTGTAGATACCAATACTGAGCACCACACACACACCATTTCAGAAGGAGTAGAGAGAGACAATAGAAGATTTGAGCTTTGTTGGTTTGCATTCGTTTGTATTCCTCCTAGATTTATTTTTATTTTATTGTTCATGGATTTGTTCTTAGTATTTTTTATTGCTTACCCCTTGTTGCAAATCGGTGCTACAAACCCCTCGTTAACTTGAGATTATGGAGTAGGATTGGATCTACACATTTTGGTGAACCCAATGTGAATCAAACAACCCAAGAATCGCTTGAAGATGACAAATAGAAGGTTCTGGCCACGGCCGTACGAATGCAAATTTTAATTTTTGTTAATTTTTTGATATCATTGTAATTTTGCAATGGCTTGTATTTTGCCACAATTGACAAATAGCTACCGCAATCGACTAGTTTAATACCGCAATCAATTTGAGGGTTTCACAATCATTTCTCTCATTTTTTAAATTCTTGTTTTCTTGTACTATATTGCAATTGACCGATCTATTCCACAACTGATAGTATATTACCACAATTGAGATTACATTTCTACAATTGACCGATTTGTTCCACAATCACCGGTACTTTGCCGCAACTGAGATTACATTGTCACAATTGACAAAAAATTACCGCAACTGACAGAACTTTAGTGCAATTGCCAAAAATTTACTGCAATCAACAAGAATCATTTCACATTTGTTTAAAATTTATTGCTTTCTACTAAAATCTGAATTTTTCTCTATTTAGTTGGAGGAACAAAACACCAAGGATAGAGAAAAGTGGGCTGAGTATTAAAGGTTTTGAAAGCATTTCTATATTTCATATGTTTTGATTACAAGGTTTTTTGGTACTAACTCATCATTTCATCTTGTGGAATGGATACAGATCTAACAAAGCAACCTAAAATTCATTTGTTTGTGTTTTTAGTGCTTAAAAAGAACATTGTATGAAAACATCTCAAACCTCACTTTTCCAATGTGGTGCTTAAAATTGACATCGTGGTTAAAAAATTGAACAAAGGCAAAAAATCATTCAATTTGGTGCATTAAAATCGAACAATCAAATCATCATCTACTTTGGGCCTGAAATTGAACACTTGTGCTTGTATGGGTGATTATCTTAGTTCACACTTGAAATTTTGGGGTTTAGTCAATTAACCTTGTGTCTTGAGTTCTTGGTGCACTTGCACAAATTTGATACACTAAAAACCTTTATACTTTTTAAGAAAGGCATGTCATGGGAATGCGCTTCTTCCTTGGAGAATGACCTTAAACCCATAATCCTTCCAATCGGTATACAAACAAGACATGATCCAAAGCTCCATTTTATATCTAGCCAAGCTCAGGTGAGGTGTGTTGATGATAGCCTAGATTGGGTGAATATCCCTAATTAGCCAGTATGATCAACTAGGCTCTTAAGTGATTCACACATGTACAAACCGATTGGATAGACTCAACGTACCCTACTACAACCTTGTTAAATAGAGACCTACATGGTTCACCTCTGAACAGGTACCTTATTATAGTGCAAGGGGTTGTATATTTTCCCCCTAAGATCCCCAACATATGTGTTCCAAGATATTGTGTTAGTGAAAGAGATCTTCACTTGCACGACAACAATATATGGCAACGGAAAAAACATCGGCACCTACATTATAAACATTCATTTCCTAGTAGTGTGATGATTGTTGTGTGAGCCAACGAACATCCAAGCCTTGGGCCTATAATATTGTATCTTGCAGCCAATTTTGACCTTGATTAATCTATTTGTCCTTGTTTCAAACCCATGTTAGAGATAGAAAACACTTTGTCTATTGTTCTTGCTATGTGATAGGTTTCCAAAAATGCAAAACCTACATCAAAAACTATCAAAATGAGTCCAACATGTTCAAACTCTAGGTTGTCAACAACAAATGTGTTATGCATTAATAAACCTTGTTCCAAAAAATCACTTTTTACTATAGATTCACCAAATTTGAGATCATTTTTCAGACTGTCTCCTTTTCCACAATTTCCCACATCGTACCACAATTGATAGCATTTTACCACAATCAAGCCCTTTATTTCCATAATTGAGCCTTTTATTACCACAATTGGTGAACATTTACCACAATTGACCTATCATTCTGCCACAATGGTGGAAATTTGCCGTACTTGACTAGAAATCTGAACATTTTTATTTTTACTTGAAAACCTTGGAAATATTCCCCATCTCATGTGAAATATCAGTTTCCACATCCAAGGAAAAAATAAAGAATATTGTGTGAATCTCTAAACATTAAAGAGCATCCCTCTTTGACAGCTCAACTATTGTTAAGCATTGTTATTTCAAAAGTTCAGACTAGATTATCTTGATCCTATTATCTCAAAATTCATTAATCTCTATCAGTGACTTTGTCTCATCTAAAGGCAATAATCAGAATCCATATCTTACAGCACCAAAGTCTTTGAGATCAGGAGAAGTCAAAATCTGTCCCTAGAATTACCCTTGTCAAACATAACTTGGACTCTCCTAGAAAGGTTATCCTTTTTTGTTTTCTTTATATCACTTATTTTAGTTAAAAAAAACTTGGATAACACTATGTTTCTCACACCCTATGGAGGACCTTACACTAGGTCGAAGACTAGAACACAACCCGGTGAGTCCTATATTAACCAATTTTCCTCATGGTAAAAAGAGAGGCAGGATGACCATTTTAGAAACACTAGTCCTCCTCTTTACATTGAGAATATGCAACATATTGATCCTCATAGACCCCAATGTTCCAAGATGTCACAAAGGATGAGGGAAAAGACATAGAGAAAGATACCTATTCTAAAAAATTAGTTGATGTTGTGGTAGAGAGAAACCCCAAAATTTTCCTAGCCATGTTGACTAAGAAGGGATTCAAGCTCCCCGCTTAACTTAATGTGTCAACAAAATACTCATAGAATCCTCTAGTAGGTCAAAGAACAACTCAATCCCCTCAAACGGATACTGTGATATCCCAAATTTTTCCTTTCTCATCATCAGCGATAATTACATTAGTGCAGAGTGTGTCAAACCAAACTAGCTCAGCAAATCAAGCTAGCACATCAGCCACACAAAGCATGATAGGCTCCCAACTAAGTGCACCCTTGGTCACTATTTTATCTCAAGAATCAGCCTCATGGCCTTTTACATCAAGAATTCATGTTGTGTCATCAATTCTGCAAACAAGCAGCAGCCCATTTGTGACTATTCAGACATTGTAGTCTATCCTTGCTATCTTTGTGCTCAATACCTCGCTCTCACATGGATCAGTCTCTATGGGACCAAATTTCTGTCAATGTCCACTCAAGGATACACCTTTGTTTCTATAGGTATCCCAACAAAAACAACAACCCCAACAATGACAAAAACAACATCAATCTTGGACCAATAAAATGCCCCAGTATCAAAATCACACACTGGGAAACCAGTATCAAGTCCCAAGGACTAGATCATATGTCCCAACACAAGGATCACTGAGGTGAAGCCTTATACCTAACAAGGCGAAGAGTTTCAATGCCACAAGTTTTCCTCAATCTCATATAGACATGTTGATATATAAAGTGAAAATTTTATAAATCCAAATGATGGACTTGTAATATCAGGGGAAAACCAAGTCCTACACGACAGAGGATTTGTACCCATACCTATTTGATCACTCATTGCACATGTCTCTATTTCTCACTCACTTATCAGTACCCAAGTTCAACAAATACAATGGTATTACACACCCTATAGAGAATATTAGAGAGCTCATGCTATCTGCATTGAGGTTGCACATGATGAAACCTACCTAATGCGATTGTTTCCACAAAGTCTAGCCAGACCAGAAATGGAATGGTTCTCACATGTACCCCATGGCATTCATTCTTGGGGAGAATTGGAAAAAAAAATCATTTCTCACTTCCATCATAACATCAAATGTAAGGTCAACATCAAGGACCTCCATGACATTAAAAAAAAGATGGAGAATCCTTTGTTAAATTCTTACAAAGGTGGAGGAACACTGCAAACAGAATAGTGTATGATGTGCCTGAACAAGAACTCATAGTCATGTTCGTTGACAATCTGATCCAAAATATATCATTCACCACAATATTTTAGCTCACTCCAAACTTCAAGAAACTCAGTGAATGAGGAGTTTGCTATGAGAAAAACATGGTCAAGAGAGGTATCCTTGCATACCCTCCCCAGACCAACAAGAACAAAAATGCAATGGATAAAGCCAAATGGTGGAACAAGAACAATAATTTTACCAATGATGGTGTCATAGACATAAAGACAGTAAACTATGCTCAACCTAAGGTTTCACTACAAGGAGTACCTATGACAAATCAAAAACTCATGGTGAACACTCAACAATTGAACACTCAAAATCAAACACCGACTATGCAAGAAGAAACTATGTCCAACAACCAACCCAATGCACAACACCCACAAAGGTTTCCATTTCCTAAATGAGACTACACATTGTTAGGGGATTCGATAGATTTAGCCTTGAAAAAATTGATTCAAACCAATACTATCACTCTTCCCAAAATCAGAGAATATGAACATGGTACTGTGAAATCCAAGTGGAGGAATGATAATGAATTTTGTGAATATCATCAGGTAAAAGGACACAAGACACCCAGCTTCTACCAATTGAAGAATGCCATACAAGATCTGATTGACACGTGTGTGATCGATGTCACAATGCCCAATCCAAGGGTACAACCGATCACACAATCTTAAACAATACATTCCATGACCATAACAAAGGGAAAGCCTCCACATCTAGTGGACAATCTAAACAAGTGAATTACACTTGTGCTAACACTGATAGCACTATCAATTTCATTAATCCTTTAGATAGTCATGTGGATACAATTACTATCAGAAATTCAAATGCCAAATGTGTTGTCACCACGAGTTGTTCCAAAGTTGTCTTGCAAGGAGTGCCTTTCTCTTCATCTACACCAGATAATCCTCCAATAGCCTCTAATCCATAAACTATTCTAGTGGATAAGCTAAAGTGCACACCTACCCAGATCTCTATGTTCGACCTCTTGCACATATCCCTATATCATAAGCAAGCTCTAGATCAAGCCCTTGAAAATGCAGTTGTCCCCCAGGACATAACTCTAGAGAAATTCCAAACTATGGTAAATTACATTTCTGCCAATAAGAATGCTACCTTTATAGACCATGACGTGCTACCACAAAAGCCTCTGCATAATGATCCCCTACATCTGCTTATCCAACTTCACAAACACATAATCTGAAGAGTCCTCATTGATGGTGGAGCCTTGTTAAACATATGTAATTTGAAAGTAATAAAAACCTTGGGCTATTATGAATCCAGCATTGATTTAACTAGGAGGATAAATATCAGGGCATATGAAAAGGAGGAAAGGTCATCAAAAGGTATCCTAATACTACCAGTCAGGATAGGCCAAGTCACAAAGAACACCCCATTTCAAATCCTAGACTTGGATTTGGGATATAACATGTTACTAGGCAGGTCGTGGATCCATTAGATGTAAGTTGTCCCCTCAACTTATCACTAGTGCATAAAGTTCCCATACCAAGGGGTAGAGATAATAATTGAAGGAGATCCAAACCCATTCCAATGCTACAACACCATTGGAAGTAGTATAGATAATCAAGTGCCTTCAAATCAGGAAGCAAGCATTCCTTCTGCCTCTGATTCTATTTCCAAAGAAATAAAAAGAAAGTTGGGGAAGATATCAATTAAAAACAAAGGATGTGGTGATTATATATATGAGGAATCTTTTACCATCACTAACATGCCTCAAAATCCTAGATTATATGACATTCCTAAACAAGTTACAATGCTTGAAACTCTGGAACCAGTTCTATTCAAGTATCCACCAACCACATTTGTCAAATGGGGGGACATAGCTAAACATGACCCTTTCAATCTGGATATCAACACTTGGTTGTATCAAGACCCATAAGAAACACCTCAAGCATAGATACCCTTGTCAAAATATGAAGTTGGCTTCACTATGTTGCAAAAATTTGGATATGATGGTACGACTTGTCTGGGGGAAAGACAACAAAGCTTAATGGAAATGTCTTTACCACCAACCAAGAGAAACAAAAGAGGGTTAGGCTATGGAAAAAATAGAACCAGAAATACCATCTGAGACATACCTATAGACCAAGAGAAAAATGTATAATTACACTAGGGAAAAATCTAGAACATGCCCAAATCAACAATATACTCCAGCATTTATTTCCATCAGAAGTAGAAACTTCTTTTCCCAATTGAACCTTAATAAAACTATCTAGGATGAAGAGGAAGTGAGACATCTAAGGAGCATTCTAGCATGAATGATTCCCACAAGTACGAGTGGCTATCCCTCCATAATTATGAGCCAACCATCCCAGACTATTCCCCTCGGCCCATCAATGCTATACACCTTGAAGATATGTTTGACCAAATGACCATCATCACATTCCCAGTTTGTAGGAACTATCATCATGGCCCCATTTACCCAAGAAGATTCATCTCCTCATGAGGACCTTTGTCTAGTCCACTCTGAACTGATAGAATGGGACCAACAAGGACAACCTGACATAGATATTTTTGACAATGATGAATCCATCAAAGACTTCATGGGACTCCAGGAATCCATGCCATCAGGGGACCACAAAGAAGGATTCTCTATTGAACTTGATAGATCAACCTATTATTAGGAGGAAGCTCCTCTTTCCAGTCAAAAAAGAAAAAGAAAAATAAAAAAAGCACAGTCAGTAAGTGAAAATGGCAAGGCACTTTCTCACCTTAAAAATAAGAAAAAAAATAATAAAATACCTATCTTCTGGTGAAAACCTCTCTAAGGTGCAAGAGGATGGAAAGATGGAAATCCTTTCCTTAATAGAGGAAAAGTCAGTGTTACTAGCTGAAGAAATAGAGCTAGTCAAAATAGGTGATGAAAATAATCCAAAAAATATCTATTTGGATAAATCACTTACATTAGAGGAAAGAGAATGGTTCATTATATTCTTCAAAGAAATAAAAAACAACTTCGAATGGTTCTACTCATACATGCCATGCCTAGATCCAAAGCTAGTGTTACATCATCTTCCATTATTACCAAATGCAAAACCTGTCAAGCAAAAATTAATAAAGATGCATCCGCACATTGCATTGCTTCTCAAAGAAGAGTTGAAGAAACTCCTGGATGTAGGCTTCATTACAACAATTCCATATATGGATTGGATATCAATTCTGGTACCAGTAATCAAACACAATGGTCATATCTGTACATGCATGAATTTTAGAGATTTGAACAAGGCTTTTCCCAAGGATTAATTTCCTCTACCAGACATTGACATGATAGTTGATCTAACAGTAGGGCACAAAATTTTTATCACTCATGGATGGCTTCTCTAGATATATAACCAAATCAGGATTGCACCAGAGGACCAACACAAGACCGCATTGACATGTGCCTGAGGAACTCACTACTGGAATGTGATTTCATTTGGTCTTAAAAATGCAGAAGCAACCTATTAAAGGGAAATGACCATGATCTTTCATGATCTAATTCATAAAACACTGGAAGATTGTGTCAATGAAATACTAGCCAAATCAACATTTAGGTAAATGCACCTATAGGTTTTTGGACAAATATTTGATCGAATATAGGAGTACAAGGTCAAACTAAATCCAAAGAATTCTACTTTCGAGGTTACTATTGGAAAGCTTTTGGGGTTCATTGTATCACAAAGAGGCATTTAAGTAGACCTAGAAAAGGTCAAGGCCATCCTTGACATACCACCAGCAACCAATCTAAGGTAGCTAAGGGGTCTACAAGGAAGACTTCAATCTATCAGGAAATTAATCGCCCAACTAACAGACAAGTGTCACCCATTCTAGCACCTAGTGCATAAAGATGTGACCTTTATATGGACAGAATAACATGAGAAATCATTCTAGGCCTTCAAGGATTATCTATTAAAATCCCCTATATTGGTACCACATGTTCCAGGAAGGACACTCCTCATATACATCTCAGTGATGGAGTCAACAATATGAGTTCTTTTGGCACAACATTATGACCAGGGAAAAGAAAGATCTATCTACTACCTCAAGAGAACATTGGTAGGGTATAAGATAAATTATTCAACAATGAGAAATCATGTCTCACAGCTGTCTTTGCTTCACAAAAATTAAGACATTACATATTGAGTCATCAGAAAAAACTCATAGCACACATTGATCCTTTGAAGTACTTGTTAAGAAAAGAAGCTTTAACATGTCAACTCACCAAATGGGTCATGATCATAAGTGAATTCGACATATAATGCATGGATTGAAAGGCTATCAAAGGGTAGGTAATTGTGGAACAACTAGCACAAGTACCAATACAAGATCATGAGCCTATAGTGTCCAACTTTCTAGATGAATCCATTCTCAAAGTACAACCAGCAATAGAGGTTTTGTAGTTATTCTTTGATGGCTCATGTATGAACCATGGTGTAGGAGATAGGATAGTACTCATTACTCCAAATAATGATACAATTCCTAAGTCTTTCAGAATCAGCTTTCCCTACATGAACAACATAGCTAAGTATGAAGCTATAGTCATTGGATTGAAGATAGCTATGCAATGGAGGATAAAGAACCTAAAAGTCTATAATGATTCCCAATTGGTCATCAGCCAAATAAACAATGACTACATGAAAAAAGACAAGAAACTGATCCCATATAGGGAGCTAGTGGAAAATTTGTGAGTTTATTTTCATTTCATTGTATTCAAGTATGTTCTAAGAGTTAAAAACAAGGCAGTGGATGCAATGGCTACCATAGCATCCTTGATCGACATTTCAGGAAATGAAACTAGATTCTAATTTCTTGAAGAGAAATTAATGATACCGGTATATCAAGCTTCAATAACATAGTTAGTGTGCATCCTTGTTGGTCCTTAGTCCCCTTGGTACCATGACATATACAATTACCTAAACAACAATATCCTACCACCCGACCTATCTAGGAACCAAAGGAAGTCCCTCATCTGCCAATCCTCTAGGTACACCCTTCTTTGCACTACTCTCTATAGTAGAAGTCTAGATGGAATTATTTTACAATGTCCCACTTCCATGAAATCCTAGAGAGCCTTGTATGAGGTACATGAGGGAAATTATGGGGCCCACGCAAGTGGCAATAGTATAGAAAACAAGATCATCAAAATAGGATACTACTGGCCCATAGTAGAGATAGATCCTAACAAATATGTTCACAGGTGTCGAGAATGTCAGATTCATGGAGATCTCATCCATGCACCATCTCAAGAGCTCAATCCCATCACTTCACCATGTCCATTTTAGAAATGGGGATTTGACCTAGTGGGTAAGATTACACCAACATCTTCTAATGGTCACAAGTACATCATTGTACCAACAGATTAATTCACCAAATGGGTGGAAGCCATTCCTCTCACCTACATTATAGGTTAGAAAATCTCCATGTTCATACTAAATAACATCATCTCTCGATATAGAATCCCTCAAACCATACTCATAGATCACGGTACACCTTTTCAAAATCAAGATGTTGAAGATCTATGTGAGAATTTCCAAATAATGAAAGGTTTCTCTTCATTCTACTATCCCTAAGTGAATGGGAGCAGAGCTCACCAAAAAAACTATCTTGAAGATCTTAAAGAAAATAGTCAATTAATTAGGGTGAGACATGCATTTTCATCTTAGTCTCGCATTATGGGGATATAGAACTAGTGTGAGAACCCCCATAGGAGAAACTCTATTCTCACTAGTATATGGATCAGAAGAAGCCCTATCCCTCAAAGTTGAAATCTCATCCCTGATAATCTCACTGAAGAACATCATTTCAAATGAGGACTATAGAGTAGAAAAATTTAATGAACTAGAACTATTGGATGATAGAAGACATAATGCACTTAATCACTTACAAGGCTATCATAATCGCCTTAGAAGAAACTATCACAAGAAGGTCTGACCATGAACCTTTGAATTAGGAGACCTTGTCCTTATGGAGAATCAAAAGAACCAAGCAGAAAGGGTAAAACTAGGAGAGTTTGAGCCTAATTGGCTAGGACCCTATATCATTGTCACATCTTTCAATAGTGGGGCATATCAACTGGCGACTCAACAAGGAGATCAGCTCCCTAGTTACATCAACAACATGCACCTCAAAAGATTTTATACTTGAGGCCCTAAGGCCAAAGGCACATCTAAATACCGAGAAAATACAAAAATAATCAAAAAATATAAAAGGTTACCTTGGTGAAAACCTGGCAAACGAGGGCCTTGGAGACAACAAAAAAATCAAAAAATGAGAAAAGTAAAGAGAAACACAATCTCTCTCTCAATGAAAACCTAGAAAACATGCACTATTGGGCATGTATCTTGGTGAAAACCTGGAAAATAGGTGCCAAGTGTTGAAATCCCGCTTCGCCATCAATGAACTCCAAAAGATCAAAGCTTGTGCTCCCCGCATGCAAGATTGAACACCTAAGCTATTTTCAGAAGCACAATCCCCTTTGAGCATCATTCTTATCCATGGTTTTTATTGGTCCACCAACCTAGGGGGAAATGATAAAATCCCTAAAAATCTTAAAAAGTCATAAAAAAAATCCTAAAAAAAGAAAAATGTCCAGAAAAAATCAATTATCATAAAAAAAATTAAATATTGCAAAAATCTCAAGCAGTAATACCAACTCTATTTACAACAAAGTGAAGGATTATCAAACAATTAATTAAATGTCAAAATCATGAGCTTTGCCAATAACTAATGGACTCATATGACTCATCTTTATCAAAAAATCCATGTATTCAAATCAATTCAATTCAATCAATAAATCAATCTTCAAATCAAACAAATAAATTGTCTTACATAGTGACAAATACGCTCAAAAACCAGACATATCAGTCTTATATGAGTCATCCATTCCTAAAACCATACAAAATCAAGTATCAAAAAATCAAGGAATGTTAAATTGTTGACTAGTTCATGTCGTCTATTGTCAGTTTATCTTTCGCGGTTATGTTCTTATTCTACCTAAGGATACCACCGAGTGATGAGAGTAGCTATGATGGATCATGATCTTCTTGTATTTGATTCTTGTTTGTGGAATGTTTCAATTCAATTCTGGGGCAATGCTGATTAAGGATAAATGCGAGAGGCATTGTCACATATCTGGCAGCCGCACAGTTCCACGATCAGAGCTTAACCCTAGAAACAAATTGCACAATCCTTTTTTGTTATCTTCTTGTTTCTACCAATAAAATCATAGTGGTATCTAGATGTTTTGTATCTGTGTGCATCGGATTTTCTATCTTGGTTTTTTATTTTTCAAATTATTCAGAGATAATATCGGTATCTAGATGGTCAATATCTGGGTGCATTTGGTTATGTTTATTTTCAAAATTAGAAATTATACCGGTATCCACATGGTCAATATCTGGGTGCATTTGGTTCTCTTTCTGTTTGGTTTCTCTACTCCTTCTAGTTATCAGAGCTCATAGCGGTATCCAGATGAGAAATATCCAGATGCATTGGATGCTCTTCACTTTTTATAATAAGGTGAAATGATGAACAAAATTGGAAAACTCGACAGCAACTTGGGTCCACCATCCTATCTATCAGTCTAATATATCAATCAATTCCAAAGATAACTTCCCACTAACTTTCTTCTAACTAACACATGCATTTACTCAGCTATTTTTCTGTATAGTAGATTGAATTCATTTATTTTCATAAAAACAAAAATAAAATAAAACATGTGCATACATAGTGATCAGTAATCAAATGCATCCATTAAACATCATCATATAAAGTGCATTCATAAAAACCACCATCCTGCATACATATGTCAATATCATAGGAAAATAAATCATACATCTAAGAGTATGCATAATAGAATTACATAAAATGCATTTTATCATAAATCATCATCATATAGAACCATAGATATAGAAAATAAAAGTTCACATCATATAGAATCATAAGGCTGCATCTCATATATAGATCTCAATATCTGAGTACAAATGAATGGTCGCAAGTCTAGAAAAATAAGGTGATCAATATAAATTTCTATAAATATCAGTATGTCTTGGATATAAATCATCAAGTACAACATTAGAATATAGCACTGCATCGTCACTACAAAAAATGGTACAACAAAATACACAATGAATCAGGAAAGAGTATCAACAAGTGCTACCCCCACCCTCACCACCAAGTGTATAGGGGCTGGCATGTCATGCCCTAGCCTCTAGTACTGTAAAGGATCTCAGACCACACCACTACTCTGGGACCTATGTAATCTACTAGATCTCTGGCAAGCAGTATAACTAGGCACCCACTGTGCAGAAGGAATAGCCTCCTCCTAGTGTCACCGCCAATACTCAATCTCCCTCTGGCCCTCACGACTTGATCTCCAGAACTGATAAAGGGCATCCCTCAATGACAATTCTTGAACACTATCCAAATAAAATCTCACATCTAAGCGATCCTATATCTCTCTCTCCTCTATAGCTATAAACCTAGCCTCTGTAGCCATAACCTGACTCTATGTAGTAGTAACCCTACTCTCCAAAGAAGTAGCTTGCATCTCTGAAGCTGTCAGTCTAGCCCGCAAATAAACTATCTCTTGATTCATTCTCTCCACCTCGAATGGATTATCATCCATCCCACCCATATCCACATCTAAATCACCCTCCTCTCTCCTCCCACTCAATCCCTCCTCCCTAGTGTTGCACATTACCCAAAAATCCTCCTCGCTACTCCCACTCCTGCTAGTACTACTACCAGTACTATTGCTACCAGTGGAAGAGATATACCCTACCTCCTCAATCTCCAAATCCTCCATCTCCTCATCTACCCTCACCTCACCCATGGTGCAGGAGCACCTTTGTCAAGGAGAAACTCGGTTAATAATTCCAAGCTTGGCTAGGCCTATAAGGTCTATTTTGAATGTAAATGTGGCCATTAGAGCCATCCCAATGAATTTCTATAAATGTGTAATGACAAATGAAGTCCTAGGTTTATAGGTATTTGCATAAATGTCAAAAATGCAGAAGTTGAATAAAAGTTGTAACGCAAAGTTCTAAAATTTCATTAAAAGTTGTAAAAGGGATGATTATGAAAGGTATTTGATGGGTCACAACTACCAATTAGTCTATAAATACCAATGTATGGTCAAACCAATTCAGAATAGAAGGAAGGATTTATGTTTTGAACAAGTTTGGAGCATTTTCAAGTTCTTGTTTTGATTGAATTTTCAGTTTCCTTCTTGTTTCCAGGTATTTTACAGCCATGTACAGCCTGGAAATGATGTAAATATGATGTAATTTTATGGTGTAGTAAATAATATTCCTTTTGGATTTGATCTGGTTCATGTTTATTAAGATTTGAACAAGTTATGGTCATTTTGGTGAAAGTTGTTGTTTGCAGATTTGGTACTTCCTGATAACAGTCATGTTGCAACAAATGGTATGAACACATATGGACGAACCAGATACTATAATTGGATTATTTGGAAATATATTTCAATATAATTTATTTCCCCTTTTTTTAGAGTTTTTTTTATTTATATTTGCAGAAGATATAAATATTTTGGTGAAACTAGGTTTTCAGATATTACCAATGGAAGAGCAGGCATTGATTTGGTACTATAGAATGTTTTATCCATTGGAAAATTAAATGGTTTATATATTTGGAAACTAGATTCTACTATGGTTTATTTCAATTTTGTTTGGAGTTATTTGGATTTTTTTTCAGAAAGTTATACAATGCCCTAGATGGGTAATGGTAAATTGGTGGTTGTTTTGGGATAGCAGAAATGGTACTTAGTACAGAGACTGTAATTATTTATTTAACTATTGGATCTTCCTAATTCTTTGATATTTTTTAGAAAACTAGATTATATACATTCCCAATCATGGGATTGGAATAATACCATTTGGTTCAAAATGTATGAGTACAAATGTGCAGGATAGATCTGTGGAATAGATTTGTGAAGTGTTTGACAAAATGCCTCTAAATTTGAATTTGTGATTTGGAACTCCTTTATATATGGACAGATTTAATGTGTCAAAGTTGTTATTGTGCTAAGAGGAGCAACTAGTGATTATTTTTCTTGGAGATAGGCCTTCCTTGTGATTGTGATTTCCTTATTTTGATTGGGTTGTGATAACCTTAAACCATTCATTTGAACACTTGTGATATGTGTTCTTGCACATTGACATAGAGAAGACACTTTTGTTGTTCATTCCTTCAGTGAAGAGGATTTGGGGAACCCCTGTTTAGTCCCACTCCATCTTCCATTGCATCAACCCCTCTCATCAACTCTCTCTTCCAAGACAACTCCTATACATTGCCACACTCTCCTAACTAGCTGAGGTGCTACCTCCTCCTCTATCCCCTCCTCCTCCTCTAGTGAAACACTTAAACCAACCCTCCTACCAATCACATTCCCACCCCTGTTCCTAACTCTCCTACCATCACCACCTGGCCCAGGATCATCTCCATCTCTATCTCGCCTCCCACCACCCTGAACACCATCCCTACCACCATCCCTCCCACCACTCCTACTTCTACCCCATTCACCATCCCTACCACCACCTTGTCCACCATCCCTAATACCACCTCATTCACCACCCCTACTTGCATACCTCCCTCCTCTCTGTCTCTACCAAACCCTCCTCATTATGGTACCCATAATAGGATGAGAAACATTATTCAGAGAAACAGGTCAGTCCTACAGCCACCATGCTTCAAACTAAGGGGTAGTGCCTGCACAAAAAAAAGTTCACTATCAGTACTATACAGATGATAAAATATAAGAAACTAATCAAGAGAGTATCTAAAACAAAGAGAGAATAACAGATAAATAGTATCAAGCATGGAAAATTAAAACTTCTACATGCATCAAGAGTGGTTGATCGCCAGGTCCAAGCAACAGGAATTAGACCCACAGACCCAATCCCCACAGTATCAAGAGAAACTATAACACCCCAAAGAGTAACATCCCATGACCGTTGAGAAAAGTAATAATAGGGGTCTATGACATCCTACTTCTCACTGAACTCATGCAACACCCTATTTGTGTTTTGAAAATCAATCATGTGAATATGATGATTAACACGACCAATCAAGAATCTCCTCTAATGACAAAATGGAAGGTGTGCATCCTCTCCATCCCAAATATGACAATCATTGTAAGGTCTCCAGATGAAATAAGGCATCATGTCCAACTGATGTCTCCAATACATAAAATGCTCTATATGGGACTGAATAATGGCTCCATCATACATAAATACATAAGGTCTCCCCAGAGGAAGATCATGAGCTCCTAATGGCCTACAGACAACAATATGATCCACACCTAGATATGGAGAAGAGTGGCTTTGTAACCAAGTAACTTACCACTAGGTAAGCTACATAGAACATGTGAAAATACATATGAGTGAGCATACATGGACCCCAAGACAAAATAGTATGATCTCTAACCGTACTCTGAAGCATACCGCCAAAACCAATTGAAATGCCATGCTAGCGATGATTGGGATAGAGGACCCCACATATCAGACTACCAAGAAAGGTATTCGATCCATCCAACCCCATGCCAAACCTAGACCATGGGATATCATACAGAACAAACATACCTAACTGATCCTAGGGAAAGCAAACAAAAATTTGCAATACCAAGACCACGAGAATACTCTACAAGATCACCCTGAATAGGAATCTGCAGGATGTGATAAACATCCTCCAGAGTAATGGTGCACTCACCAGTCAGAAAATGAAATGTACAACTATCAGAATTCCATCTCTCTAGTAAAGTAGAGGTCACACCCCTATTGATCATGATCCTGGGCATATATCAAATCTAGTATAAACCTATCTTCCTAAGGACATCACTCTCATCCTTAGAAAGCTGAGATTAATATACTAGACCTATTGGTCTTAACTCCCAGCATCATAGAATAGTCCCTATTAACTACAAAGAACACAGAATAATCACCCATCTATGTCAAGATAGGGAAAAAAGTAGAAAAGTACAAAAACATCCAAGAAGGCAACTTAATAGAGTGATTACAGTAAACAATAAGCAATTGTGGTACTTTTATAGTGATTACAACATACAAATAGAAAATGTGGCACTCAATTCACATTTGTGGTATTAAACATCGACAATTGTAGAACACTTATCAATTGCGACAACCATTTCACAATTACGGAATCTAAACCACATTTGCAGCAAAACCGTGGATGATTGTCACACTTTTACAGATAAAGCATAAAGATAGTTGACCTAAAATACAATAAATGCACAAGGTATAAGCTACTCATCGCAGGTCTTGCGCTAGCTAGCCGACGGAAGGTAGGAACCTAATCTGACATGTGCACGACACAAAAGAGGCCTGATATCGCTCAAAAAGAACTCAAAAAGTGGACAAAGCTAAAGCAAACTCACCAGAAGATCAACAGCTCCAAGAGTGCAAAGAGACAAATGAAAGGCCCTCCAAGATATTTATAAAAGATCCAAGGAAACCCTAATTCCTAAAGGACCCCTATTTTATCGATTTGGGCCCCAAAATATTAAACAACTGGTATCAGGAGCATATTGAAGTATTTTCATGGACGATTAGATACCTAGATAATCATTTTGTAGTATCAACAAATTAATGCTTATGTCGCAATTTTTTGCTCAAATTTTTTGAGGGGGCATAAATACACCTACTATTGTCGAGGCAAGCTGGGGCTAGATCAAAATAGAAGATTCTTTGACACCCTAAAATAGACACACTTGCAATCTTACATTAACACACTAATTTTCATCTATTAAATAATAGTTTTTCAATCATTGATTAATCATCTATTTTCTTCTAAATTCATTCCCCAAATTATCTAATCATATCCCAAAATTAATTAAATAATTAATTTTATTTAATTAATTAACCTTAATTGATTAATTTTTATTAATTAATTAAATTCAGTTTCCTAAAGTTCAAATTTAAATATTTAAACTTATTAATTATTTTTTCTAATTAAATTAAATTAATTTAATTTCATTCAATAATTCAATTCTAAATCCAAAAAGAAATCAATTATCTCACATGTTAAATACTTTAATTACAAAAAAGAATTAAATATTCAATTAAATCCTTTCTTTACTTCAAAAAAGAGAAGTCTTGATCAGATCTCTAATTGCATGAAAAAATCCTCTTCAGTTCAAAAAGGTAACTCCAAATTACCTCTTTAGTTCAAAATGTAACTCATAATCAGTTGTTCAGTTAACCAGACTTTATCTCCTCTCTCCAAGTTGAAGAGGTGGAGTTTACTAATGGCTTCTCTAGTTCCCTTTGATCTCAACCACTCATCCTCTAATCTCTGGGATTGATCTCAATCGCTCATATCATTTCTATATTCTATATAATCAACCCTTCATAACGATTTGAAGGATTGAGGATTTAAAGCTTTTGTGTGCCTTTACTCTATAGGATTCTTGCTAGAGGCATTCAAATCATTTTTGTGATCGAAATCAATATCATTTATCGACACTCTCAATTCATAGACACTTCCAATACCAATATTGAGCACCACACACAAAACATTTCAGAAGGACTAGAGAGAGACAATATAAGATTCAAGCTTTGTTAGTTTGTATTCCTCCTTGATTGTTTGTTATGTTATTGTTCATGGATTTGTTCTTAGTAATTGTGATTGCTTACCCCCCATTGCAAATTGGTACTACTAACCCCTCATTAACTTGAGATTGTGGAAAAGGATTGGATCTACACAGTAGTAAATTAAAATCATAACATACTTAAAGAATCTAAACATTAAGGAGAGCATGAAATCATCCTAAATATATTTAGATATCAATTAAAACATAAGCACCAAAGTATCATAATCAACTAATCATTGATAAGGAGTTCAACCCATAGTATACATACAAATCTGTGAGGTGGCTACATAATCATCAAGGCCCTAAAATTAACATCCATGCATCAGTATAGATGACCACAAAAAGTAACTGAAAGCATCAATAAATTTATTATCACCATTGCTAAGATACATTTAGATCAGGATAGTTTAGATAGGCACCTCAACTAGATTCATATCCACATTGACAAAGGAAGTACAAAGGTTCTTAAGACATTACCAAAGACATATAAAGGTTAGAGGGGTATTACATCCTCCTCCCCTTGGGTTCAACTTACTACTAGAAGTCGGGAGGTATTAAAACATTCATAATGCCCAAATTCTAAATAGTTAGCCACCATTTCTAGAACATAATTAATATTCTCACCTGAAATCATTCTATTTTACAAACCCTATTTTATTACAACTTAATGCATAATAACATGGACTAAGTACATAAAAACTTTAAAAACGCTATTACAATGCCCAATTTTTATGTACAGTCCATATACTCCATACCATTAACCAATGAAAGTATATTTACAATTTATTTTACCTTTATAAACCGACTCAAATTCCTAAAGGTTCATTATTACTTTCTTCCACTACCAACAACAATGTATTAAGAAGGCATGCCTTACAAATTAAAATTCTACTCAGCTTTACAACATCATAGTTCCTATAGTTTGATACAAATATAAGAGGTAAGAATTATAGATAACATCCAATTCACATATATAGACAAAATAATGTCATTATCTATAATATAGGTTACCTTGATCCCACTATACCCTCTTTAGAATGAAATTTCAGTTTATTACACATCATAACCTAGGATTGATTACAATAACAAATATTATTCAATATAGCATGTATTTCTTTGTTATGAATAGGTTCCCAATTTTTCAATCTTTTTACTAAAATATAAGTCCAAAATAAGAGGGGCATAAAGTAATGATATGGGAGGCCATTTCATTTACAAGGGACGTACATTAAAAAAATTACTATTTCAAGTTTACTAAAATTTTAAAATAATCTGAACCCAATACTTACCTTTTACTTCCCAAAAATAACATTTGTTGTATGTTGTGTCATGACTAGCGAAATGATTTTGGCACCATTCAACAATTTTCTTTGAATTCTCTCTACTATTACCTACATAAAAGAACAATCAGTTTAAAGAAAATGGAGAAGCTCCATATATATAAGATATGTAAATTTATGTGTACTTTTTTGCAAATTAAATTCAGAAATAGATATAAACATTGAAAACCATTTGTACCTACAAGTTCATGTTGGCGAAGTGCACACTTCAAACATGATCCTACTCCATCATGCTCTCATTTACCATGTCTACTTTAAAAGAAGTTCCACATAAACTTAATGTTGTGTCTAGCATGTTGCATGGATAGCCAGTTAAAGGCTTTTTTAGACTGAAGTTGTCTTGGAATAAGGTTGTACACATGTATGTAATCATTTAATAAAAAATCAAATTGAAATAAAATATAAAAGCATATAAATCAAGAATTTATATATATATATACTACAATTCAATCAAAGTAAATAATAAATTAAATGAGAATGAAAATCAATAGAAGTATGTATTTACCAGCACAACCATTAGACCAAATCTAGTGTTGTTAATCATATATCCTACTTTCCACATGATCTTTAAAAAATATTGCAAAATAATGTACCACATAGCTCCTATCATGAACCTTATCATCGTTGATATAGAAATGAACCTCCTTGATGATAAATGTATAGTTCTCAGAGAAATCTACAATTGAAAGAATACAATCAGGTGGAAAATAATTTTTGGAATCATAAAATGGTTTAGCTTTCCATCATGCACCATGACAATGTTGGATATGTGGATAAATGATATTACAAAATCTGGTCATAAACTCAAGGTAGGGTAATTCACTCTCCTTCAATGTAATTTTTTTGGATTCATCTTCTGTCTTAGTTTGGTATGTCTCATATTCAAATCTCTTCCACAAAAAATGGCTTTGAAACATCAATATTCTTAGTTTGAAATGGAAATTTCTATAAATATCCATAATCAATGTATGCACTTTTTTTACACTGTACATTGAACTCATCTGAATCTTCTGATTTATTCCATAAAATAGGCTTCACAAATTGTGTCATACTTCCAGGGATGAAATTATTTGGATTAAGTACTACCATATCTTTTTTTACATGATATCAAGTATAGATGAAACTCAACATGATTTTGATAGAAACAAGCTTTGCGTACCTTATTTATGCAAACAAAGCACAAATAAAAATTCTCTGACATACTTTCACATCTAAAAATTATTTCTTGAATGCTTATAACAGATCCATTTTTGTTGTCTCCATAAAATGTTTTGGATGTTGAAATTTCATACCAGTCTCTTTATCTTTCATATGTATAGTGTCCCTTCTATTGGAATAAACATGAGAGTGGCTGGTTGAATATTCAATGAACTATCTTTTTACATCTTCAAAAAATTTCTCTTTTCAAGGAAGTCTAAAACTATTTACCCAATTATTTTCAATATTTTCATCTAACTTATTTCTCCTCCTAATATTTCTTTGAATAGTTCTTCTAGATACATTCATTAATTATGATATTTCTTGAACTTGTCTTCTATGTGACCCCTTACTAGAAATTGTAGTCATCAACTCTCAATGTACAACACTTAAATTGACTCCTTGACTTGTGTCGTTAATAACATTGAATGCATCTTGCAAAACGGGACTCATTTCTCTTTTCCTAAATAACTTGGCAAATAATTGTTCTCTTCCAACCATATATTTCTTTTCAAAATATTCCTCCCACATGTTTTTGTAATGCAATTTAATTTTTGTTTTGGGTAACATGTTCAAATGAAATTTGACTGAAAAGAGAATCCTCATTCATCTCCATCAAATTTTCCATGTCAGTTGAAATATTTCTACCTTGACTACTACTAATTTGTTCTCCTACTTGAGTTGCATCTTCTTGAACATCAAAAATTTCTTCTTCAACATCAATAAGTTCTTCCTAAACATCAACAAGTTTCTCTTGATTACAATTTGCATGAACTTTCATTTTTTCATCCCTTATTCGATCATACTTTCTTTCTCTATTCCTCTTTTTTCCCATTGCAAAAATTATTCAAATTTTCTTTCCAAAAATTGGTTTCATACTCCATAAAACAATTTCTTTAATACTCCTTGAGTGTGAATAAAATTGTTTTTTTTTGTTTTAAAATTCAAAAAAAAATCCTCTTATATATGAGGATAAAGTGAGTGGTCATCCATGTGACGTCTCACGAATCATCCAACACCTACACATTTTCAGCTGAGTAGAATTTTACCAAATCCTACTTAGTCGAATACTACTCGGTTGAGTCATCGTATGTGGCATGTGGCAACCAAATCACCAAAAATTGCAGAATTGTAGAAATTTTAGCTTATGCATCTGATTTCTCCATCAAAACTCCACTTACTAAAAAGACTAAGAATACCCTTTTGTAGAACTCAGAGTCAAGAATAAGGTTGTATGATTTTATAGTATTTCAATTAGAACTAGTATACTAAAATTACAAAATACTACAAGTATGTATATTAACATTCAAGAAAATGTTGATTCGGAAAAAAAAATAGTAAATCATATTAGAAATATTTAAAAATTGTATGGAGAACTATAGGAGAGAGTCTTCTTCAAGAATATATAATTTTTTTTTATTGGTATAGATTTGATAGGGGAAATAAGGTGGGAGATGAAAACTATCAATTTTGGGTAAGTTCAACTTTGAATTGTTATAACATAGAAAATATACATCAAAAACCAATCTTTCTTATTTTTTGCACTGGCTATACATGTCATCTAAAACATATTTTGAAATTAGAGGAAAAAAAATATTATTTATATATAGTTTTTTGGTGGGAGGTAGAACCTCTAAATTGCAATATTTTTTAGCAATTGAAAATTTAACTTTTAAAATTAAAAAAATATATCAATTCTTATTCATATTTTTTTAAAAAGAAATAGACATAAATTTCCTCCATTTTTACACATTTCATTAGTTTACATCATCTTCAAATTCCAAATAGAAATGTAACTTATATGTTGTTGAAGTTGAACTGTTTTGGTGTTGTTAACCTTTTCCTTTATAAAAGTGTGACACATGTTTGTACTTTTACACATCACTCTCCTTCACTTTTTTTTATCGTGTATTTTATGTCATGTTATATAATCATGTACAAAGGCAATGCAATCTCTCAAAAATAGAGAAAAGGAGAAAACCACATGGGAGAAAATTCCCCTCCAAAAGAGAGATGAAAACACATTGTAGTGCCTCTCCTATTTGAATTCTACATGACATATTGATGGATGTGCCTTTGACTTTTCATGCTCTTATTGTGTAATCATATTGGACCTTTGTAAGTTTTTTACCTTAAGGGTGATTTGAATTATACCGTAGTATCGGTAGTTTCTTTATACTTGATTGTGAGGACCATTGTGATGTTGCTGGTTTTATACCTAATTCGTGACGACTTTATTTTTCTTTGAGATAGTTATTGTTTATCCTATGTGACTGGTTGATCTGATCTTGTGATGTGGTGACAATTCTTGTGTTATGGTTTTATGTTGGTATTTTGAGATGCACCTAGTTTATTTTATTCTTTTTCTCATTCCTGGGATTACTACTAAGGTTATGATGTGAGAGATTATTTCACTAAGGTATGTGTTCTGATTAAGTAAAAATAGGTTTTACAAGGACCCGAAACCTTTACAAAAAACAAAGAGTTCAGCAGGTTTTACAAGGACTTGCAACCAAGAGTTTAAAGAGAGATAAACATAATAAAGAAGAAACAACTATGCCTGAGCATCATAAAAGAAAGGAACAAAAAAACAACATTCTGAACATAAAAAGTCCCAAAGAAACAACAGAAGATAGCAAGGACAGAAAAAAACCCAACCAGGAATTTGATTTTATCATGATGATATTCTATGAGTACCCATGAGATGGGATCTGGTGGTTGCACTGTGTGATACATTTGTTTATCACACCTTATTTAGGGTACCGCAACATTGCTTATTTATCTATAAGATTATGTTATTATTTGTGTTTTTATCATATCTACATGATAATGCTTTGGGATAATATGTTATGATGATTATCATAGATTCCTGTTGTACATTGTGCCCATTATGTTGTTGGATATATCAGTTGTTTACTTCAATTGATTTATGTTCATATTTTTGTAAAGTGATTTATTTAAATATTTTAAATGTAAATGCAATGTTAATTTAATGATATGAAGTTTACTTATTTACCACACAATTACTATGCATTATACCCTTTGTTCCTGTACGAAGTGAGGCAAAGTCATAGTCACTCATTCATTAGATCGACACATTGTATCGCTCTCTTTCATTGTTTGTTATCCAGTATTTTATGTGCTTTGACTATTTGTATCATGAGCATATGCACTTGATATTTTCTTATTTCAGTGAATAGGTACCAGAAACATTCCGCCTAAGTTGCAGGATTTGAGTGTTTTTATATCCCCAGTAATGGCACAAGAGATAGTAGCTTTAGCCTTTCATACTGAGCTAATATCGACTCTCTATGAATGGTGTATCCATAATTAATTATTATTCCCTCTAGTATGTGTTGGTAAATCCAAATTCATATTTCATTTGTGATTGACCAGTGACTACGTATGCATTTAGAGTTCCCATAGTTGTCACGGAAGGATTTAATTAAAAACGTTAATTTTAATGTGTCGAGAATTTTTAAATTTATTTCATTTATCAGCTAATTTATCATAGTTGGATTTGTTAAGATTAAGTAATAGTGAGAGGGGGTGAATCAGTATTTTTTTTATTGGTAACAATTTTTATATATTGATAATAAGAAGAGGAATTACATCATAAGGTCAATTGCAAAGGTTGGCCAATGGATTACAAACATATAACATCCCTACCCCACAAACATATATAGATGTTTTACAAATAAAAGGGCATTAACACCCTACCAAAAAAAAGCATCCAACACCCAAAAGATCACAAAAAAGCATTTTAACTGCCCCAAAAATGGCATCGTCCACCTCTGCCAACCCTCTATGCTTAGTGTTTGAACCACTGTGTCGCCTCCTCCCTCAAGAAATTGGGGATGGTTTGGTCATCTTGAATTGACCTTGGCGTGCTAGTAAGACTAGTTCCCTAGCAACTCATGCTACCCATTTCACTTGTGGCCACCTCTTTCTGAGCCCTCCTTTCAATCTGGTGTCGCAGCAGTTGTCCTAGAGCTGTCACACTTTTGTGAGGTGTCAAATTCATGAATCCCCTCCTTTCCTCACTCTGTACCCATATTTTCTCCTACAGGAAGGCCACAATCTTCTTCCACCCTTTCTCAGCCTGTGGTACATGCACCCCTTGTGGGTTTGCCGAAGAGAAGACGACCAGGGGTTGAACCGAAGTATCCCTTCCCCCGTTAAGCCTCCATGGTTCTTGTCCCATTTCCAGTCTTTTCCCTAGAACAACTCTGTCCACAATTTCCTCTAGCCATTGCGGGTCAACACATGTTGCCACTACCCTGATGAATTCCTCCTTGGTCTCACCCACTATCAATTCTAGTGCCACAAAGAGAGAAGCTGCATCCAAATTGGATTGTCTCCTCCAGTAGGAATCTAGATACACCACACCAAACATTTTTTGGATGCCATCCATGAACTCTGAAGCATCAAACATGAAAATATTCCTCAGCTACCTCACCATGATCTTCCACTCATACGAATACGTCTGACAATCTAATTCAAGCGCAAAGTTTGCCTCCATCTCCTACTCTACACTAAAAAACCTGTGAATTTCTCTGCCTTTCCTTCTTGAAATCACATCCTTCGAACACTCTAGAAGGATTTGCTTTGCGGGGTGCCAATAAATAATTGCAATACTATTACATGCAATGACATTATCTATCCTGAGTGCCATCGAGATTAATGGTTCATTAGTACTCCTTCATAAATCAGTTAAGATGCTTTAATTGGGGTTTTTATTTTCTTTTCCTCTTTTTATTCCAAGTTGAGACTTCTAAAGTCTTCATGAATTTCATACTGATTCCCCAAGGCTACATTTGCCCCATATTGGTAAGCTTTTTGGTCACCTTATTTGCCTCTCGGTAGATGTGGGAAAGCTTAAAGTCCTCAAACTCCTGTAAAAGACACCTAATCTTCTTGATGTGTTTGTCAAGATGCTACACTACCAGCTTTCCTCTGGATATTCTATTGGTAATTATCTCTGAGTCCCCTTCAAGGTGCACTCTGTGAATTCCCAATTTGGATCCTAAGACTAAAGCCTCTTTAGCCAATACACATTCAGCCACATTATTCATACCATCCTTCAATCGTTTGGCCACAAAAGTAAGAGTGTTTCCCTGATGATCTCTTGCTATACAACCATAGCCAAAGCCCCCCAGGTTTCCCCGATTGGCTCCATCAAAGTTAATTTTCACCCATCCTTCCTCTGGTGGTTTCCAAGATACCTTCTTCCTTTTCTATTTAGGAATAACCCTTAAAACCCCATTACCGGGGAGGGGGTGAATCATTATTACAACACTTTAACTTCAAACGTAACAAATTCAAACTTAATAAAGCAATTACTGACAAAACCATAACATACACATAAAGTAAATAACTAATAACACCATGATTTGTTAACGAATAAACCATGGCCAAGGGAAAACCCCATTGGGAATGCACTAAGAGTATAGTATCCCTATAAGGATACCTAACCCTATTATGAGTTGAATATTAAATTTACTATATATCCTTGTTAAAGGATAGAAACCCTATTAGGGGTATACAAGGAACTCATTGCTCATACAAAACAAAATTATATGTTTCAAAGATTTATCAATATAAACTATACAAGCATATGCTATGCTCAATTAGTCCCAGTTAAATCTCACATAATCTATTATCTTATTCTGACATCACAATGAATCTATTTGTACCACACACATCTTTGCATCATAAAATAACTTCACTTATATACTCGATCTCTAAGATTCTTCTAGTCGACTCACAAGTCATCACAAAATGTGTCCAACACTTAACCAAATAGAAAATAAATAGTTAGTGATCATACATTTAAAAAATATCGTAGGATCAAATCCATATCCAAAGTAGCACTTCTGGATTCCCAAAAATACTCCCTTAATCATTGCAACCACTCATTTTCCCTGTATGACTACTGTATTGTCTTCGCACAACTTCAACAAGTTGTAATTCTTTCTATTCAACTCCAAAATCTAAGAAACCTTAATTGAAGGTCATTTACATACCATAGAACATACCTCTAAGCTCTTAGGTATAAATACGCCACATACTATTCTCGCTAATCAAAATTGTGTAACTATACCCTGTCAACTACTTCCTGGACTTAGTCATTTTTCATAACAGAATCTTCAAAAATGAAATGCACACCATGCGACCATGCCAATATGTACTATTTTCATAAATGAAAAGCCTTATGCAATAATAATCAAGCCCCTTGCCAACAATCTCCCCCTTTTGAATTGATGGCAACACTTAGTCAAAAAATGACTAAGTGCTCAATACCAAACTACTAACTATACATTTTTCATACTTATTACTCCCCCTTTGACATCAATGGAAAAGGTATACTCAAAAGTTTTTCTATATACACATGAAAATTTCATAACTGCACATCAAAAAATCATACCATGTGAATTGTAACTTGGAAAGAGATTTCCAAGATCTTTGCTTGTGCTATCCATATTTTCTCCAAGATCTAACCAACATGAATCAACCCATTGACAAAAAAATGAAATCTCCACATCCTTCAATACTGTAGGTAAAGATTCATCAAGAGACTTCTTCATTGTCTCCATATTAGCAAGGTGTTTCTCTAGAATTGATAATTTCAGAGTGATTAGAATCCTCAACACACCAAATCTCCCTAACACTCTCCCATTTTTAGTTTCAAGCACACTAAATTTTTCCAACTTGGACACTTTGTTATCTATCTCTGCAATAGTTTGTGAGGATGACCCACAAATTTTTACCAAATAATCTAATGTCCTTTTATCATTTTCAATAATATCTCCAATTTTATTCATGTGCTTAAGAGGATTTATAAAGTTGATTTATAACTTCCTCCCATAACTTTTCCAGGATTTGGTTTCAGCAATAGTGGTATCTAGTAAACCTAAATCCCATCTAATTGACTTGCATACCTCATCAAGTTTATTCATCATGTATTCCCTTTCAGCTTTAACTATTGTGTTATTCTCTAAAGAGTCAAAGTGAACATCAAATTCATCAAGGACTTTCTTCAGATTGTCCACTGTATCGTTTCCTTGAAAGGTGAAAGGTATGGGCATAATATTTATTTTGTCAATTTCTCTTTCCAATACCTTTGAATTCTTCTTTGTTCTCTGTTACGATATTGCCTTACCCTTAGCAATGGCTATGAATGAAAATTTCATCAATTTATCCTCATGCATGCCATCAAAATATGTATTTAAAGGTTTATCATTACTTTCCAACAATAGTGTTGAAGAAACATGAATATATTTTTTTTTCTTGCTCTGCTTCAACCTTAATTTCATCTTCCTTCTTTTCCTCAAATGAACTTTCTTTCAATTCTTCCTTAGTAGCTTCTTCTTTCTTTAAGTAATAGTATCAAAATTCCCTTTAAAAGGGTCACTAATATCTTGCAAAGTTTCCAAATACACAGGCACACCAATAACAAAGAAGTATTCTTGCTTAACTGTGCTCAAAAATTGTCTGCTATCAGCTCCATCCTTAGATGATTCAATGTTTATTTTTTTAGGTTTAGAGGAACCTCCTCTCATAATGGTTTTGGGCTTTGTATCCTTTTTCTTAGGAGGTGAAGGATTTTTTGGTTTAGATTCCATTATTACATTATCAATAGCTTTATGGGTATCCTCTATAACCTCATCATACGTTCTCCACATAATCTTTATCAATCTTTCTTTTACTCTCAATAGTGGCTTTATGGTTTTCAATATTCTCTCATTTTCATCATATGAAACAAATGGTAGCATATCATCTATGTCTTTTATTCTTATCTATTCATCTTCTGTAAGTGATAATTGCTACCTTATTTCCAAATTTTCATACAAATCCTTAGGAATGCTACCTTCAATTTCAAGTAGATTATTTTTTAGCACTAGCATATGATTAATGAAAATATCTTCAATCATAGTTTTATCATTCTCATCATACCTCTCATAGTATCTAGGTAATTTATTTATCTTTCTTTGATAAACAATTCTCTTTTCTAGCATCTTTAGATCATGTTTCCAAAGTTGTCTCTCAGCTGGTTTAACTTGTGTTGCTACTTTAATTTTCTCTTTTGTTTTCTACTCTTCTTTCTTCTCTTCATCTTTCTTCATCACTTCATTCCTCAATTTTTTAAGGAGATAATTTATGTTTGGAGAACCTTGTCCTTCTCACAAGAAACTCTATTGCTTTCTTTTTCTGCGATGTCCTCTTTGGTGTTGTAGGAGTGGTATCAGGAACATCGACCACAGTAGCAGGTGGAATAGTAACCTCTATAGCTTCGGGAGGTCGAAGGGTTGCAACATAATTTTTCACCAACCTAGAAGCTCCTTCAACAATCTAATTTCTGGCTTCTTTTGTCTCATCTTTTCTAATACTTGCCTTCTCTACAATATTATCAACTACATTTTCAACTTTTCTTTTCCTTGCTACCCTAGTTTTTTCTTCTATGATTTTGGCTGAATTTTCTCCATATTTTCCCCATCTTTCTTTAGAACAAACAATCTCAAAAGATAGAACATGTTCTAATTTCATAGTAATAACTTCTACATTGACCTAATAACCTGTAGGGTAAATCCATTTCTTCCTAGTTCATCTACCTCAAAGCATACACAATCAGTTTTGACCATGAAAAATATTGTATCTTTTTGTTTCTCAACAATTGCCTCAAGAATTATTACTCTTTCCTTCATTTTCCTTTGAATAATTTTGAACATGGAAAACAGTTCTCCATCTACACAAGTGATAGTCTATCTCCTATAACTATTTGTAACTTCAATACCATTAGGTTCATTGTCCTTCCATGTCTTAGGGTGCATTCGAGGAAATTTGTAAACTATATGAATATAGATATGTATCAGTAGAGATCCAAACTTGAATGCTTTTGATTTGTCTCGTGTCATTTGCTTGACATTCTCTAGGAATTTTTGCCTTAATACTTTGTATAAGTTGTATTTCACATTATCCTTCACCAATTTATAAGCCATCATTATAATGCCTGTAGAAACTAAATTAAGTTGACTATTATAATGAATTTTATATCCCAAAATCATATAAATCAACCTAACATCTTGCTGAAATATGTCAGAAATAGTCATTGCCCTCTTGTTCCACTTAGAATATGTTAGGGTTTCAACTTGTTTCTTTGTGTTCTCCTATGCATCAGTGATAATGCCAGTATTATCCAACATAGTCACATCATGAATCAACTCACTGAAAAATATTACCAGTTATCTCACCTAACCATAGATTTGGTCATGGACTCTGCTAAGAACAATCTTAATCCATTCTTCTTCATCAAACTAGTAAAGTTTTGTCATTCACATAACACCAAGGTTTTTTAAATGAGTGAACCCATCATTCCATTTTCCATCATGATTAATCATTTATTTCATCTCTTTGTAGATTTAAAATTCTCCCAATGACTCATACTTGATTTGTATTGATGCCCTAATGTCTTTCACATGAAGCACGTCATAGGGTGTGCAAAAATGGGCCTTCAGGGTCATCTTTTGTGGACTTGTAATCGGGTTTATTAAAATTGTACCTTGACCTCTCACTCAAAAAAAAATATTAATGAAGTATCCATAATAGACAAAGCTCATAGTAGATCAAAATCTTTTTTCTTGATAAATTAGGGTATTCACACTCAGCGATCATGAAAAATGCCCTAGCTTATTTTCTTGTTCCTCTGGTCTCCTTTAGTTTAGCTCGAATGATGACTAGAAGTGTTTAGTGTAAATGAACTTATACATAGTTTTCCATAGGTTGACACATTTCCCAATGAAATTATAAGTCTTTAAATGATCTATTCATCCAATTTTATAGTGATCATTCAGTATAGTTTGTATAACTAAGCGATCTCGGATAGAGAATCAAAACTAATCATATTTATTGTCCATAAGATCACATCATCTTATTCTTCATATACAGGGGATGGATAGATTTTTGTTATTTTGTGTGGGATTGATCAGGTTTTCTACATTCTATCTTCTTGTGTCCATATTCATAGCATTTGAAGCAATAACCAGAAAAGGGCTTATAAGGAGTCTTACCTCTGCAATCCCTCTTCATGCGAACAACTTTTTTACATCCAAAGAATCTACCTCAGAAAGGTTTTGATCTTCTCTCTAAGTTCCTCTTTTTGTATAGGATTTTCATGTCGATTAGGTGTCTCAACTGATTTTCCTTCATAATGTCTTTCTTGAGGATGTCATCATTTGGCTCCATCAAAGCCAACTCCTATCATGTCTCCTTTAGGATTTTTTCTATCCCTTTGTTCATCAACCTTGTCACTGTTCAAATGATGTTTTTTAATGTGATTCTTTGCATCAACAAGTTCTCCCTTAATGATGTGATTATATCTCTCTAATTCTTGATACTTGATTATGTAATCATCAAGTTCAAACTGCATCTTTCCCATCTATACATTTGCACTCTTCAATATTTCTTTATGTTTTTTCGTTTCATCTTTCTCTTGTTGAATATCTTTAACCATATGACTAGTAGTAAATTTGTATTCATGTTTCAACACTTCTTTTTCTTTTTCAAGTTGTTTATTCTTATCAGATGAATAATTATTAGATTCTTCTTGTATATTTTCCATAAGATCTTTCCTTTGGTTCCTAGAAATTTCAAGTTTTTCCTTAAGCTTATTTATAAAACCCTCAACTCTTCTCAATTTGAATTTCAATTTAGCACTGTCATATTTTTCCTTATCAAGGTCTTCAATTGCTTCCTCAAAGCTCTCTTCCAAACTTCTTAAATCCATCTGGATCTCCCTAAAGATGTTAGGCTTTCTCTCCAAGGGATACAAGCTCTTATACCAATTGTTAGGATTAAGTAATACCGAGAGGGGGGTGAATCAGTATTACAATACTTTAATTTCAAACTTGACAAATTCAAACTTAACCAAGCAATTATTGATAAAAGAACATACATGCATAAAGTAAACAACTCATAACACCATGATTTGTTAATGATGAAACCTCATCCAAGGGAAAACCCTAGTTGGATGATACCCTCAAATAATGAAATAAGAGTATAGTGTCCTTGTAAGGATACCTAGCCCTGTTAGGAGTTGAATATTACATTTAGTACATATCATTGTTAAAGGATAGAAACCGTATTAGGGGTATACAAGGAGGTCACTAATCTTACAAAATAAAATTGTATGTTTCAAATATTTATCAATATGAACTATACAAGAATCTTCTATGCTCAATTAGTTCCACTTAAATCTCACAACATCTTCTATTTGATTCTGAAATCACAATGCATCTATCTGTACCACACATATCTTTGCATCATAAAACAACTTCACTTATATACTCGATCTCAAAGATTATTCTAGTCGACTGACAAGTGCATCAAAAAATGTGTCCAACACTTAAGCAAATAGAAAATACATAGTCGGCGATCATACATAAAAAAAAAAGGGTAGGACCCAATCCAAATCCAAAGTAGTACTTCTAGATTCCACAAAATACTCCCTTAATCATCGTGACCACTCATCTGCCATGTATCACTACTACATTGTATTCACATTACTTCAACAAGTTGTAACTCTCTTTGTTAAAAACCAAACTCCAAGAAACCTTAACTGAAGATCAATTACATCCCATAGAACATACCTTTAATCTCGTCAGTCTAAAGGTATCACATATTGTGCTTTCTAGTCAAAACTATGTAACTGTATCATGTCAACTGCTTCCTAGACTTAGTCATTTTTCATAACAGATCTCTGAAACTAAAATGCACACTAAGAGACCATGCCAATAAGTAGTGCTTCTATAAATCACAACCCTTATGCAATAATCATCAGGCCACTTGCCAACAAGATTCTAGTTATTGGAATCAATTTTATTTAATTTGCGAAAATGGTATATTGTCGTTAATAAATAACTTATTTTAAAGTCACTTTTGAAAAGTGCATTATATTGTGAAAGTGATTTCATTTCACTCACTTTTCACTTTTAAGTTGTGATAATTTTATGGATTTGCTCCAAATTCGCATAGGAGAAATCATACTTTAGCTTGTTGAGTGAAATATGGGTATCAAATTTGTGTGTGGAGAGGCTCATTGGAATTGTTGGTTATATTTCCAGTTTTGAAGCTTGCTAGTAAAATTTTTGAGTTCTCAGTCAGTTTCCTTCTTTAAAGGCCAAAATTGTGTCTAGTGCTAATAGGAATCCCTCTGCAAATAATGGTCTTTAAGCCTAAAAATAAGAGAAGTATGTAAAACCCTAATTCCTAAGTCATTTTTCATGCATATCCAAGAGAAAAACCCTAGTTCTTCAAAATTGCTTCTATTTCGCAGTTACTTTTTCAGAAAATACCAAGTCGCTTAGTTCATGTGCCTATTTTCATATTGTACATGTTGGTCATGATGTTTCTTTAAGACTATAAGAATATTCCATTTTCTTTAGATACTTGGCAAAATTCTTTGGCCGCGTTACCGCAAAGAGAAAATAATATGCTTTCAGTGTTAAGGAGATTTCACGTGGGTCGTTGATGAAGATCTTTATCCTTTGGTTCATGGAAAGTCTTTTTTAAAAACCCAAAGTTAGAAAGTTCTTTGGCAACTTTGAGATCATTCAGTCACGTAGTCTCGAAAGATAATCAGAGTTAGAAGTTGAGTTAAAGAAGGGTTGAAGTTTCATGCAGTCGCGTGATCATGAAAGAAATAAGAGTTAAGTCAAAAGATACGAGATTAAGCGATATCTGTTGATTTTCAAGATAATCTTGCGGTGGTCATGAAGTCTCAGACTAAACTCTTCAGTTAAGAAATCTTAAAGTGACATCAAATTCATTCATTCGTGGTGTCTCACAAATAAACCAAGGTTAAGAGATAAGTTGAATACATTCAGTCGCAAGATCTCTTTTGAAAGAAGGGGTTAACTTAAAAGCTATGAGATAAAGTGACTACCATCTAATTCAAGATGGATTCTGTGGCCAGCATTAAGTCATGAGATGAAAGTTTAGATGGATGAAAGATTAAGAGATCCTGTGACGATCGTCAGATTAAATCAATATCTAAAGGCTAGGGTTCAATCTCAAAAGAAACCTTGAGTCTGATAATTCTTTCAACGACAATGAGATCTAGTTAGTTGTGAAGTCTCAATAAGAACTATGGTTGATAAAGGTTAAGTAAGCTCAAGTGAAGTTTGCAGCAAGATGATTTGAACCATTAAAAAGAAAATATCTAGTGGATAGCAAGAAGTTGCTGATAAAAGTCAAATACTCAAAGAAAGTTCAGCAATTCAGCGATGGTGATTACGATTTGAACATGTGTCTAAGTCTTTCAGAGATCTAAGGTTGGCATAAAGTCTCAATATAAACTAAAGGTTAAGAAACTTTGTAGACACCCTAAAATGGATAGGCTTGCGACTTTACATTAAAAACACTAATTTTCATCTATTAATTAATGATTTTTTAATCATTAAATAATCATCTATTTTCTTCTAAATTCATTCCCCAAATCATCGAATCCAATTCTCAAAATTAATTAAATAATTAATTTTATTTAATTGAATAGCTTTAATTGATTAATTATCATTAAATTAATTTAATTTAATCAAATAAAGCAATTCTTAATCAAAAAGAATTCAATTATCTCACATGTTGAAAATAATTAATAGATAAATGAATTAAATACTCATTTATCTTCAAAGAGATAACTCCAATTACATCACATGGGTTACTCCACCCATCTCTCCAATCCACATGGGTAACTTCACCCACCTCTTCAGTTCCAAAAGGTAACTCATAAATAGCTCTTCAGTTAACCAAACCCTATCTCCTCTTTACCAAATGAAGAGGTGGAGTTTACTGAGGACCTCTCCTATTCCTTTTGATCTCAATCATTCATCTTCCTATCTTTGGGATTGATCTCAACCGTTCATTTCATCACCAATTCCTATATAATAAACCCTTCATAACCATTTGAAGGATCCAGGATTTCAAGCTCTCGTGCACCATTACTATGTCAGTTTGGTTCTAGCATTCAAGCCATCTTGTGATCACACACACACATTTCAATTATCAAATTCTCGACACTTCTCAAGTCATAGACGCTGCCCCGCCAATACTGAGCATCAAGAATAGCGTTTCGGAAGAAGTAGAGAGAAACAATAGAATCTTCAAGCATCATGGGGATTGCATTTATTTATCTTCCTTTCTCTTTCTTGTACATTTTATTTCTCATGATTCTATTATTCATTTAGTAGTCATTGTATACTTGATTTGCATTCATTTATGAACCTTTGCTACTAACCCTCGCCTTTGGAAAGCTATGGGAACCAGAAAGAGAGGTGTACATTTTGGTGAACAGGATGTGAAACATCTGTTAAGCCCTCTGCATGATAGTCCTGGGAATATGACATGAAACATCTATCAAGGCTATAGGACGATGCTGCAACTAGTGAGCATCATACTATGGAGTAGTGCCTACAAAAGATAAGTCAACTATCAGTACCAGGGCAGCTATACATAAATCTCACAATAGGATATGAGCATAATCAATAGAGCAGAAGGGAAGTACATAAGCATAATAAAGAAAGACAAACCTGGATCAACAGTGGTTGAACACCAAGTCCATGCAATAGGGAACAACCATAAGAACTCAGTGCATGCAACATCGAATGACACTACAGCACCCCATACACAAGCATCCCTTGATCACCGAGCAAAGTAGGCGTAAGAATCAGACACATCCTGCTGCTCTCCGAACTGACGTAACACCCTGTCAGTGTTATGAAAATTGATCATATGCACATGATTGCTCACACGGCCAATCAGGTACCACCGTTATTGACAAAAGGGGAGATGGATGTCCTCCCCATCCCAAACAGGACAATCTCTATAAGGTCTCCAAATAAAGTATGGAATCATATCTAGTTGCTATTGCTAGTAAGAAAGATGGCCCAAATGGGTCTGAACAATAGCACCATCATACATATATACATATGGCCTATTGGCTGGGAGAGCATGGGCACCTACAGGACAGCAGACAGCAATGTGCTCCCACGCCCAAATTTGTAATAACATGGTGCCACAACCCAGTGACTTACCATCAAGGTAAGCCACATACATCATATGGAAATGCATGTGCGCCAACATGCATGGGCCCCATGCAAAAAATAGTATGGTCTCAGACCATACTCTAAAGAACACTACCAAAACCAACAGAAAACCCACGCTGACGCCGATTGGGGCAAAGGAACCCACAAATCAAACTACCTAGCAAAGTGGATAGTCTATCTAAACCAAGTCTGAATCTCGACCACGGAATGTCGTAACCTCCGGCAAGCCCGATCTGATCCCGGGGCAGTCCAGTAAGCTCAGTCAACGTAGGAACACCAGTGCGAGTGGAGTACTCCACCAACTCGCCCTGGATAGGGAATTGGAGGATGCGATACACATCCTCCAAGGTCACAGTGCACTCCCCAGTGGGTAACTAGAAAGTACAAGTCTCTGAATGCCACCGCTCTACAAGAGCTGAGATCAGACCCATGTTGGTTGTGATCTTAGGCATATAGAAGATCCAATATAATCCCAGGTCACGAAGAACTGCCTCTCATCCTCTGAAAGCTGAAACTTGTACACGAGTCCTGCTGGCCTTGACTCTCGACACCGCAAAATGTGCCCGATGAACTGCACAGAGTACAAAAATAGAAAAATATCAGTGTCAGATATTAAGGACCATAACAGAAGCTAAAAAAGATAGATAACAGGCAAAGAAATCAGGCAAATAGTGTTAAAAAGTCAATTGCATAATAAACATGGTCAACTGCGGTACTTTTATGCGATTGCGGCACTCAAACTACAAGTGCGGAACTCAAACAACAATTGCGGCATTTTACATAATCAAGTGCGACACTTTTATCAAATGTGGCATAGAACCTACAATTGTGGCATTTAAACCATAATTGCAGCAAAACTGCAGTCGATTGCGGCAAAGGTAAATTTTTTTTTAAAAAGTACAAATTTTAAAAGCAATAAATAACATAATAAATGACATGCAAAGCGAGAAAACTCACTGGACGTCCAGAGCCAGGAGGTCGACGGTTTGAACGGACCCGATCAAAAATGTGTACGACACCTAGAAGACCCGCCATCACTCAAAAGAAGGAAGAAAAGGAAGCAGAAAGCAATAAACAAACTCACCAAGAAGATCAGAGCTCCAATTTGCAAAGTGACAAATGAAGAGATCTCTTAGCTACTTATAGGAGTTCCAAAAACCCTAATTTCTCCCAGGAGCTCTGAAATTCCTTCCCGGTCCCCGAAAACTTCAAAGGTCAATTACCGCGACATTTTAAACTATTTTTCAGATCCGTCAGCTACCTAGTTCTACAATTTGCAGTTTCAACAAATTAACGCTCGTCTCGCGACTTTTTACTCAAATTTGTTGAAGGGGCATAAATACACCTACTAAATGCTGGGGCAAGCTAGGGAAAAATTAAAGAATCTTTGACACACTGTGACAAGTCACATCACATCAAAGAGGGGCAAATGTAGACACCCTAAAATGGACAGGGTTGCGACTTTACATTAAAAACACTAATTTTCATCTATTCATTAATGGTTTTTTAATCATTAAATAATCATCTATTTTCTTCTAAACTCATTCCTCAAATCATCGAATCCAATTCTCAAAATTAATTAAATAGCTTTAATTGATTAATTATCATTAAATTAATTAATTAAACTCAATTTCCAATAGTTTAAATTCAAATATTTAAACTTACTAATTAAATTCTTCTAATTAAATTAATTTAATTTCATCAAATAAAGTAATTCTTAATCAAAAAGAATTCAATTATCTCACATGTTGAAAATAATTAATAAATAAATGAATTAAATACTCATTTATCTTCGAAGAGATAACTCCAATTACATCACATGGGTTACTCCACCCGTCTCTCATGTCCACATGGGTAACTTCACCCACCTCTTCAGTTCAAAAAGGTAACTCTTAAATAGCTCTTCAGTTAACCAAACCCTCTCTCCTCTTTACAAAATGAAGAGGTGGAGTTTACTGAGGACCTCTCCTATTCCTTTTGATCTCAACTGTTCATCTCCCCATCTCTGGGATTGATCTCAACAGTTTATTTCATCACCAATTCCTATATAATAAACCCTTCATAACCATTTGAAGGATCCAAGATTTCAAGCTCTCATGCACCATTACTCCATCGGTTTGGTTCTAGCATTAAGCCATCTTGTGATCACACACACACATGTCAATTATCAAATTCCTGACACTTCTCAAGTCATAGACGCTGCCCTGCCAATACTGAGCATCAAGAACAACGTTTCAGAAGAAGTAGAGAGAAACAATAAAAGATTCAAGCATCGTGGGGTTTACATTTATTTGTCTTCCTTTCTCTTACTTGTACATTTTATTGCTCATGTTTCTGTTATTCATTTAGTAGTTAATGTATACTTGATTTGCATTCATTTGTTAACCTTTTCTACTAACCCTCGCCTTTGGAAAGCTGTGGGAACCGGAAAGAGAGGCGTACAAATTCATTCCATGACTTTGAGATAAATTAATTCATGAATTCTTAGAGTAAACTGTAGTTAAAGACAAATCTAATGAGATTACATGCAAACTGTTGGATTAAAAGTTGATCAAAGGGTGGTCGTGAAGTCTCAGATCAAAAAGAGAAAGTACAAAAGGGATGTGAGATTTTGCACAGACCTACCAATTGAAGGAAAATCTAGTGATGGTAGCGTAATCTCAAAATAAACTTAGAGTTAGTGAAATATTAAAGTGACTTTGATTTTGTACAGTCGCGTAGTCTCTAAAAGGAACTAAAGGCTTAAGTAAGAGTTATTCAAAGCCTTAGTTGCAGAGTCTCAAAAGGAACATGAGTTAAGAGAATTCAAATAGCAATTAAGTGATGAACATTGATCAAGATGTTGATCATGTCATGATCGTTAAGTCTCATAAAAGAACCAGAGCTAAAGTAAACTTTTAGTAAAAAAGAGATCATACAGTCACGTAGTTTCTGAAGGAAACAAGAGTAAAAGAAAGGTAAAATATAAGGTTTTCTTTTGTGCCATGTTGTATAGTTGTCAGCCAATCAGAGCATAGAGATTATGAAAGCATGTTTAAAGAGTTTCTTAGTTGTGATGAATGAGCCAATCATATCAGATCTTGATCTAATTTTGAATATAATAAGATTTTAGTTGAAAAATAAATCATTCAAAATTGATCACCTATTAGTTTCAAATGTCGCAGATAGATAGAAAAATTGATATCACAGTACATAGAAGTAATAACAGAAGTGAGTGAATTGCAAATCCATGATTTCAAAGTAAGGTTTGTGCATTGATTTCTCTGAATAAGTAGGCATTACCATTGATTATTTCATTTCATCACGAGTTTCAGTTTTTAGAGTGAAATTTGCATAAGTGATCAGTATTTTCAAGAGAATAGAGTTATCTAGATTTGCAAAATGAAGGAAGAGATTTGATCAGTTGCAATTCAAAAAAGACAACATGAGAAGAGCGGTGAGGGTTTCCTTAAATAATGACAAGAGAAGATCTGATGATGATCTCAAGGGAAAGATAAATTACTCAGAGGAGTTCATACAACTCCTTCTAGGCTCCAATTGGGGAAAAAAGGTAAACGACGAGTACCTTGGTGACAATTTTTCTTATATTAGAGATGAAAAAACACTTGACTGTTTAGGTTATCACTTGTTTAACTATATCCACAAGAATAACACAATGGTCTTGTGCCTGTGTCAAACCCTTGGACGTCTATATTAGCAAAAATAGTAGTGTTAGTAATAACTGAGAGGCAGGGTGAATCAGTGGCCTCAAAAACTTATCCTTAATCTAACCACCAATCAAATAAACCTCAAATTATTATGTCCCTAAAAGATGCATGCCATGTGATACTTATAATGATCAATTGTCTGTCAGTTTACCTTGCCTGTCCTTATTCTCCTTGATTACTGATAACTAGTATAACTATTTACCGAAATACAGTAAATATGCAGAGTATACCGATAAATCCAGTGTTAACTATGTAAGATACGAAAACAATAAAGAAATGAATCATACACACATAACATATGAATTTTTAATGTGGAAACCCTATTAAGGGAAAAACCACTGGGACCGGTACCCCAAACTTTCATGGATCAACCTTTTTGGCACTCCTTGGGATGTACCTCAATATATAGAAGACTGTTAAGTCCTACTCTGTTAAGAGACTTGATGCTTCGATGGTTAAATTGAAACAAAATGACCTGTTTCTAATGCAAATTGAATTGTATATTTTAAAATCTATTTAAGTACATTACCTATCTGATCATTGTATCAGTTTCATTCTTTTGTGCTCCATACTTTCTTCTCTGTGATGTTGTGCTCACTATTCATCGGTGTCTACTGAATTCCTTAGCTCTACTTTAGCTTGATTGATCAGTATTGCATGAAGTTGTTCTTCATCGATTTTTCTTTAGTATCCTCTTTTTATTCACTCCCCTTAATCCCCTTTTCATGTGATACAAAAATGAATCAAGCTTGTCTCTTATATAGACATGATATTCACTGTTTCTTGATTCTTGACTCTTGATTCTTGATTCTTGTTTCTTGATTCTTGATTCTTTATTCTTGATTCTTGATTCTTGACATGAAAAAAAATCCAGGCAATTTGATTTAAAGTATAACTCCTAATTTTTCTCATAGTTATCTTCATGCCAACTGTATAAATCAACTTTAAATCAATTACTTAACTATAGTCGAATAAAACAAAGAAAACAACCAGTTAAGTCTATCTTTAGCTCTTGCCAGCTAGATATTTTGTCATTTTCTAAATTCTATGTTTCGTCGGTCAACTCTTTAGTTAGTCATCGATTACAACTATTAGTTCTGTCGGTGTGACTCCAGTTAGCTTCAGGATCTCCATTCATCGGGCATCATTGGATTTTTACTCATTGGGAAACTCTATTTTTAGCTCGTCGGGCATCCTGTGGTTTGCTTCGTTGGGAAACACTGTCTTCTGCTCATCGGGTATCACTGTGTTTTTTCTTCTTTGCCTTTACTGATGGTGTGCACTCCGTCAGTGTTTGTATGTCACTTAGTGAATACTTGACTTTTATGCATTGTTGAAAGCATAACCTTTGTTCCATTGATTATCTGAAGTCTTTGGCATTATATAAATGACCATATAGATGATATCAAGTTGACATCAATGATAATACAAATCATTAACTTATTTAATACCTTGCATTATCTTGAATTTAACATTATCAAACATTTAATCAGTTACATGTCATCAATCTCTCCCTTTGGCATTGATGGCAACATACTATGTTATCACACTATACTATCTCTTATTCAATATGAAATACAATCATTGAGATTCATTAAAATACCAATCTCTCCCTTTTGTCAATAGATAAATGTCTGAACCTCGGTAAGCTCTATTTTAGCTTAGATTTGATTCTTGCAGTTCTCTTTTCTTCTAATGTGTTGAGTCCTTTTATTATGTCAATTTCTCTCCTTTTGACTATTCTTATATTTTGATTTATTTTTCTCTTTTCAGCAACTCTTCCTTTGTATAAACTTTTTCATACAAACTCTCTCCCTTTGGATATGATCTCTCCCTATTGGAATAATCTGATAATGGATAATCTTTCTCATAAGAATGTGATAATATGGTTAATCTCTCTCCCTTTGACAACAATGCCAAACAAATATTTTACAAATATCTGACATTCATATCAAATAATCATTTTCCTATCCATAATATATTCCTTGAATTTCCATTATCCATCAGCAATACAACAATAATATCTGGTGCTCAGTTTTGATATATGCCTGTCTGTATATAGATGTAGCTTTTAAGTTTATCTTGTTGCTTGCATCAACATGAATGATGATCTGATAATATGTAGGCTGATACAGCCTTCAGTCATTTACTGACTGGTAGACAAGGGTTTGACCCCTAGTCTTTTTCTGAGGTACTCAAATGTATCCATGGGTAGTGGCTTGGTGAAGATATCAGCCAATTGTTCTTTGGATTGCACATATTCAAGTATCACCTCTTTTTTCTGCACTTTTTCTCTTAAGTAATGATACTTGATGGCAATGTGTTTATTTTTTGCATGCATGATTGGATTCTAGGAAATGTTTATTGCACTGGTGTTATCACAATAGATAATCACTGGCTCTAAGATCTTCATATGCATACCTTCCAGCAACTATTTGATCTATGCAATATTTGAGAAATTTGCAGTAGCAGCAATGTACTCTGCTTCTACATTAGACTGAGAGATGCATCCTTTCTTCTTGCTATTCCATGTGACAAGTTTGTCGCCCATAAAGAATGCTCCTCCAGTTGTGCTTTTCCAGTCATCAAGATTTCCAACCCAATTAGCATCAGTAAACACCTTAAGGTTAAATTTTCCTTCTCTTCTATACCATAATCTGAATTCCTCAATATTCTTTAGATATCTTAGAATTATTTTCACAGCAGTCATATGTGATTCCCTGGGGTTAGCAGAAAATCTAGCAACAATTCCTATTGCATGTGCAATATCTGGTCTAGTGTGTACAACATACATGAGTTTTCCAATCATTAATCTGTACAAAGTTTGATTTACCTCTATTTTTTTGTCCTCCTTTGTCAATTTACATCCAGTAGCCATCAGTGTTCCAACTGGTTTGGATTTTTCCATCTTGAATATTTTCAGGACCTCTTTGATGTATTTGGACTATGTAATGAAAATTCCTTCACTTTGTTGAATGATCTGTAGACCAAGAAATAACTTGATCTCCCCAAACATAGACATATCAAACTCTTTGCTCATCTCATTGGAAAATGATTTTCATAGCATATCATTGCCTCCAAATATGATTTAATCAACAAATATTTCAGCAATCAAGGTGTTAGCATCAGTATCTTCTTTTAAATAAAGATTAATGTTTTCACTAGTCCTTACAAATCCAATACTTATTAGATAGGAAAAAATTCATTCATACCAGACTCTTGGAGCTTGTTTCAATCCATACAAGGCTTTGTGAATTCTACATACCATGTCTCTCTTGTCTGGATCAACAAACCCTTCTGGTTGTTCAATGTATACTTCTTCTTCAAGTATTCCATTTAGGAATGTTGACTTGACATCCATTTGGTATACCTTGAATCCTTTGAATGTAGCATAAGCAAGTAATATTCTTACTCCTTCTAGCCTAGCAATAGGTGAAAATGTCTCTCCATAGTCTATACCTTCCTCTTGTGCATACCCTTTGCATACTAGCCTTGCTTTGTTCCTTGTGACTTCTCCATTCTCATTCAGCTTATTCCTGAATATCCATTTAGTACTGATGACATTCTTTTCATCTGGTCTTGACACAAGTGACCATGTTTTTTTCTTCTCAATCTTCTCAATCTCATCATTCATAGCACTTATCCATTCCTCATTATTTAGTGCATCAATGACAGAGTTTGGCTCAAACTCACAAATTAAACAATTTGAGTTTAAAGACTTACTTCTTGTTCTTATACCATCTTTCTTATCTCCTATGATCTAGACCTCTAGATGGTTCCTTCTTACATATCTTGCAAGTACAGGTATAGTTCTTTGTCTATCAGCTTGATCATTATTTTGAGCTTCATTATGTTCTTCATTACCTTGCATGTTATCTTGATCATTATCCTGACCGTCGGTATTTGCAACCCAATGCTCAGGAGCAATGATTTGTAGCTCAGGGGCCCTACATTGTTGGTAGGGTAGAGTGTCAGGTTTCACATTGTAAGTGAACTTATTGTAGTCCTCTGGTTCTTTAGTGCTTTCTTGTTCATTCTTCTCTGCAAATTTATCTATCTTTACATTTGTACTTTCAATAATTATGTTAGAGGCTTTGTTTAGGCATTTGTAAGCCTTTCTCTTGGTAGAATACCCTAGAAAAATTACTTCATCACTCTTGGAGTCAATTTTTCCATTTCTATTATCTTTTAAGATATAACATTGACTGCCAAAAAATTTGAAATAACTTACATTGGGTGTGTATCCATACCATGGCTCATAAGGTGTCTTCTTGGTGTCTTTCTTCAATTGTACTTTGTTCAGTGTGTAAAGAGAAATACTGACAGCTTCCCTCCAAAATATTTGGGTGATGCCTTTTTCTATCATCATTGCTCTAGCACAATCAACTATTGATATGTTCTGTCTCTCAACAATCCCATTTTGTTGTGGCGTTCTTGGTGTAGAAACCTGTCATTTTATACCATGCTCATTAAAAAAGTTAGTGAATTTATCTGATATAAACTCACCTCCTCTATCTGATCTCAAACATTTTAGTTCCTTACCACTTTGTTTCTCTACCATAGCCTTATACCATTTCAACATCTTAAATGCTTCTGATTTATCTTTTAGAAACATAACTATCATCATTCTAGAGTAATCATCAACAAAGAGAATAAAATATCTATCTCCATAATAACTCGTTGTCCTCATGGGTCCACATAAATTAGTATGGACTAATTCTAGAATTGCATCAGATGTATGGGTTTCACTTTTGAAACTAGACTTTGTCATTTTACCTTTTTGACAGTTTTTACACATGATGTTGTTAGGCTTGGTCATTGTCAGTAAGCCTCTAACATTTCTCTTTTTGCTAATTTTCATCATGTTGTCAAAGTTAACACGACATAGTCTTTTGTCCCATAACCATATGTCTTCATTTGTAGCAATTAAACAAGTGGATTCAGTATCATTCAGATAGAATAAGTTAATTTTTGTCTCCTCACCGGTACCAATAAGATTTCTAGATTTATTGAAGATCTTAGCCTTTTTTTTTTCAAATGCTACTTTGTGACCTAAATTATTCAACTATGAAACACTCAATAGATTATAATTCAATTTACCCAATAAGCATTCTCACACTTTATCTGGTTATTCAACATTATTGTTCCTCTACCTTCAACTAGACAAGGTGTGTCATTTCCCATTCCTACTGATCCACCCTTGTAGTATTCAAAAGTCTCAAACTTTTTCTTATCACCGGTCATATGATGAGTGCAGCCGCTATCTATGATCCAAACATCATTTTTGCTAATTTTAGATATGAGAGTTGTTTCTACATACCTCTCTTCATCATCATTTGAATCATCCTTTATAGCCACAAACACCATCTCGATGTCTTCATCAGATTTAGTGTCAGTATCATCATCCTTGCATTTTGCTAGGTAGCTGATCTTCTTTCCTTTCTCCTTATAGTCTCGGGTATCTCTTCTTTCTGATTTTTGATAGCTTCTGTAATCACCTCTATCAGACTTCTTTTCAAAAGATTTGTCATTACTTCTATCATCTTTTCTTCTGTTAGTACATCTTGTAGAAAAATGTCCAATCTCTTTGCAATTAAAACAAATAAGTAGTAATTTACGTTTTTATTTACCTTTGCCTCTCTGGATTCTTCTGGCCATAAGTGCTTCTATTTCATCAAGATCATCTTCTTCATTTTCACTATCACTATATTTTCTCATAGTGTTTTTGTGACTTGATTTACTTATTCTCATAGAAGTTTTGAATGCAGACTTTATGTTTGGTAAGACACTATTATCGAAGTTATTCATCTCAAATGAAACCAGTCTTCCAATTAAACTATCTAGAGTAACATTTCTATTTTCTACTGCTCTCATTTCTTGAATGGAAGATACTCTAATAGCATAACTAGGCAGTAAGGTTCTTAGAATTTTACTTACCACTGCATCTTCTTCTAGTACACCTCCAACTCCTTGGATAGCATTGACTACCTCTTTAATTCTTGTGCTATACCGAGTGATGTTTTATCCTTCTTTCATTTTGAGATCATCAAACTTTCCTCTAAGGCTTTCCGCCTTCGCTCTCAAAACATTTTTGTCACCACCATGTACAAGCTTCAATCTGTCCCACATCTACTTTGTAGTTTTGCAATCTTTAACACATTCAAATTCAGCATCAGAGAGTGAGGAAGCAAGCTCTATCATCATGCTATTATGTTCATGCTTCTCTCTCATTTTTTCAACTGTTGGTGCTCCTATGGGCAACACATATTCAGTGTCAAGGAATTGAGTAACATCATTACCAATACCTGATAAGTGGAGTCTTATCTTTCTTTTCCATGAAGCAAAATTATCTTTGTTCAACTTGGGCACATCTCGCTTGTTCATCTTGTGATCTTTGGCTTAGGTCTTGAAACTTTCCTTCTAAGAACACAAGCTTTGATGCCAATTGTTAGTAATAACTAAGAAGGGGGGGGGGGGTGAATCAATG
>MU224570.1:268148-281395 GCA_018584345.1 Thuja plicata | reverse complement strand
GTGGGAGTATATATATATATATATATATATATATATATATATATATATATATTAGTTCAAATGTAATCGCTATGTGTTAAAAAATGAAGTGAAAAAGAAAAGACAGAGTAGAGCAGAATGTTATACAATTAAAGATCTATGTGAAGAAACAGAAGAAGACTATGATTCACTAGAACTGATCAAGATAGAAGGTCTACTTAACAGTTCATTATCAGATATAGTGTATATCTTTTTTCCAGAAGGTTGCATCCTTCACCATCTGAGCAGTGAGCTCTTGAATAGTGAGTCCTCACTGTAACACCCCAAAATTGGCACCTTATAATCCTAATCAATTTTGGTGCGTTCCTTCAATTTTCTCATCATCGAAGTCCTATTATACTAGGAAAATTCTCCTCTTAATTGACTTTAATTGACTGAGTCTCAAATGTAGAAAACCTAAATTTGCATAAATCAGACATTATATTTAATTCCTAAATTATCAAGGTTTATTAGCTAAAAACCCCTAAGATTTATTGATTTATTCTAAAGTCCTAAGTTCTTTTAAATTAAATTAATTCCACCCCCTTTAGCTAATATACATAAAAGGAATTGAATAGTTATTTAATTGATTGGATGAATTATCCTCAAAAGGGAATTCCATAATTCCATGTGAAAGGTCACTCATGTGGCAATAATCCATCCTTTTAATTAAATAATTCATGTCTTTTTGTCTCAAATGGAAATGAGGAGGCCACCGTTTCTTTTCAAGAAACTCTTCACCCTCTTTCTATGGTTTTCTATAAATTGGACCCCTTTTTCTTCATTAAGGAGGATGATTTTTGAGAGTATCAAATCTATAGTGAAATTTGTATTAATTGTTTTCATGCTTTTGAGTTTAAAGTTCCTAATTAGATCAATCTCAATTTCATTTCTCAAGCTTTCTAGTTTAAATGCAATTTCAATTCTAGATTAAGAGCATTTGAATTCTAGATTAATTGCAATTTCATTCCATAGAGTAGTTGCAATTTCAATTCTAGACTAGTTCCATTCAATTCCATAGATTAATTGCAATTCATTTCTAGATTAAGACCAATCTCATTTCATAATTTAATTGTAGTGCATTCATGGATTAATGGCAAATTCATCTTCTTTCATGCTTTAGAAATCCTCCATGTTAGCAATGGTTAGGTTGTTGGCTCTCGTTCTGAGAGTAAATTCGACATCCCCAACTAATTAGGAGGCAGCAAGTCATTTCAATTGAATTTGCAGGATAAACAATTCATGTTTGTCTTTGTGAATTGAACAATTGAGTAAAGACTATGCTGAGTTTGTGCCTGATTTAGAGGTCACATTCAAGCCCACACATTTTGGCGCCCACCGTGGGGCAGAAAAAATGATTCATGGCCTCATTTTTGAACTTTTTCACTGTGATTTGGGAACTCTCTCGTACGTCCGTACTGCACTGGTATAGAGTATTGCATGAAGTTTTGCGTTGAGCCGCGTGATGTTTTCCTCTCTATAGCACTTTTTTGCACAAATAAACAGAAAGGTCACGCACTTCGAAGCACTTGCTCATGTTCAGTGAAGTACTTTCTCATGTGAACTTTAGCAGACAGACACTTAAATTTCACAATTTATAATCTGCTATTTTTATTTTCTGACATCTATTTTCTGCTGTGATTTTTCTATTTTTGATTTCTACTGCAGCACAATAGTGTTTTCCAGGTTTGCTTGTCAAAGATCAAAAACTTTCTAACAGTTTGCTTGCAGGACGATTGTCAAAGGCATAATTAAAACGTCATGTTTGTTTACTATTTTTCATTCACATAGTTTAAATAAGGCTTTGTTAAAATTTCGTAAGGATCCCGATAGAAAAATAGGGGAATAGGCTCTTCATTACATGGAAGTGATTCCCATGGATGAAACCGAGACCCAGATGTTGCTAGCATGATGTATACTTGGGGAAGCAAAGCAAGATAGTGAATCTTTAGCACTTCTACTTGTTAGGGGATTATGCTCTTCTCTCTTTGAGAGAATCAGAAACCCAAAGGCTTATGGATTTGGTGGAGTGAAACTATCTCGATGATGAATATGCTTGATGTGTTTGGGTGAGGTGAAAAGGTAGAGAAGTATGCTCTTCTCTCTTTGAGAGAATCATAAAATCAAACCCTTGGATCTGAACCAAGTTGTGTCACCTTTAGAGAGCCTGCCAGAAGTTGAACCTTCGGGAATGACCCAAGTGAGTACACACCTTTCGTCGGTGATTCCACCTCACTCTAATAAAGTCTTCTTTGTTGTAGTCTAAAGAATCCAAAGCCATGGTAACTTCTTTCTCATGATTTCAACTATCATCATGAGAAAGCCTTGTTTGTTGTACAGAGCGGCGCCACTCCCAGCCTTGCTTGCAAGGGTGTATGACTTACAAGTGTTGGTGTGGCTGCGAGGCCCCAGCTCTGTATCAGAGGCACTAAAAGTTATTATGAATGGAATCCTAAACACTCTTTTAGTTAGATGCCTAACCGATTCACCTCCGAAAGGAGACATAATCTGTGCACAGGGAGAGGGTAGAATCTCTCCTCTAGATTCTTGACATAGGTATGCACCCTGATGCCTGAAGTGGTATATGACACTGGCCCCTGTTTAAGGGTAACCTTCAAACATATATACTTAGTCCTTGGAAACACCAAAAACATGTGCACTCTTTCGAGGGTGACACTGCTGTGTGAGGTGCACGCATACGCATAAGACAGCAAGGCACAGATTTTGTCTTCTCAACCAATTTTCTTTGTAGGGATAACTGAGTGTTTGTTCTTGAGTCTTAAACTGTCTGAATCATCATCAAACAAAGAATCCCATTATTATACCAGGGTGCTTTGTCCTTGGTAGAATTGTTTGCGACTACTGCTTGTGTCACCACTACTTGATTGAAACTTTGTGTCTAAAAATGAGTGCTTGTCACCTTGAAATAGAGATTTCTGATTTGTATCATCATAAAACTATCTCGAACCTGAAAATTTTGTCAGAGAATAGTTACTGTTGTGTCTCAAAATCTGGTTTTATCTCAAAAACTAAGTCCGTTTACTGAAATTTGGTCTTTTCTCGCGCAAACTTTTAGAAACCTGGCACTTGCTTGTGTGAGCTGGCACTTCCTCACATGAAGTTTAGCACTTTCTTGCATGGTGAAGAATTTCCTCATGCAGATCTATAGCCTAGCATCCAAAATAGTGACCTTTTTCCCGTTAATTGGTGAACTTTCTACCTGATCTATCTTTTGTCTGGGGTTTGATTGCTTATTTCCTCGTTGTCTGCAGTCTAAAACTAGTTGCTTTGAGTTGCAAACTGACTGATCCTTACTCAAACTTGTCTTGTCTCTTTGTCTCCATCCTATCTTTTGTGTTTTCATACCTTGCAACATGATCATCATATCTCAGCTTTTCTAGCCATACTCTCGATGACTCATGTCGGGTGCATCTCACACCTTGGTTGTTCTAGCCTATTACCTCTTTTTCAATATCCCTAGATATAGAGTTCTGAGTCAGATCTTAAGTTTCCTCTCATATCAGCTTTGTCTATGCCTATTACGACTAGGAGTGGTAATATTTTTCCCATACACAGTTCCAGAGTAGGTAGAAGTAAACCTTGCAATCAAGGAAAAGGTCATTCTGAACCCATTATTCAAGTTGATAATCAAGAGCGACCCTCATGTTCCTCTTCCCCGTTTAGTATAGATCTGAGTCCTAATCATCAACCAATGCTTCATTTTTGTTCTAATCCATTGTTTCAAGATCAGCATAATCCATTTCTTTTAGATCAACTAGGCTTCAAAAAATCACCTGTTTGGGTTGATCCTATTAACGATCATCGTTTCCTTAGTGATCCTTTTGAACACTCCAATCCTTTTGATTCACTGAAGAGCACATTGGCTATGAGTCCTCCACATGATACTCGCACTAATACTAAAGGAGTGCACACAAAACAGTATCAAGTTGACAAGATGACATCTCCTTTTGATTACACACAAGGTCATGACCAATCCCAACATGAACAAGGTCATCAAGAAGAAGAAAATCACCAAGGTCAAGATCAGACTTATAGTATTTATGAAATCCTTGGAAATGATGATGACCCCATAACACAAAATAACATAGATGCAGCAAAGTCTAATAAATCTCTCATCAAAATGATGGAAATACTCCTCGTGGAAGATAAAGAAAAATACTTCCTAGATTTGGAAAAACAAGGGGTCAAGTTACCTGCAAACTTCCAAGTGGAAACACTTGTAGCTAAGGAAGAGGAAAGTGAGACCTCCAAGTTGCATAGAATAATTCAAGACATGCAAGGTAAAATCAACCAACTTATGAAAGACAAGGACAAACCAGCACAACAGTTTACAATGGAAAGTATATGTCCTTTTCCGTTTGATAAGAGTATTGTTATGCCACCTTTTCTCAAAGGTGTAGAACTCCCCAAATATGACAAGTATCTAGGTACCACTGATCCTCAGGATCATTTAAGATAATTTGGTTCCGTATCAATGGAGTTTATACATGATCAAACATTTTTGATGCGTCTTTTTCATGAAGTTTGGGTGGTCCTGCCATGGAGTGGTTCTCATGACTGCCCACTGGTATCAAGACTTTTGACGAGATTGCCAATTTCTTTATGCAACATTATTCTCACAATATTCAACATCTTCTCAACATAAGGGACCTTTTAAACCTTAAGCAAAGGCAAGGGGAACCATTCTTAATGTTTCTCCAAAGATGGAGACAACTTTGCACAAAGTACCCTCGCAAAATACCCGAGTCCGAGAAACTCGATATATTCTTAGATAATCTCACCCCTGATTTCAGGTATCAAGTCCAACTTCAAGGTCCCCTTAACTTTGATAGTATGATAAAACAAGCTATGAGAATAGAAGCATTCATGGTTAGAAAGGTTAATTGACCTTGAATAAAGATAAAAAACAAAACTCCTCATCCTCCAACAAAGATAAAGGGAAATTTTCCAACAAAAATAGGGATGTTGTGAATGATGGGGTGGTCAATAACGTGACTTCAACTTCTTCAAAACCGGTCTTCAATCTCACCTCTGGTATACAAGAAACCAAAGCTATTGAAAAGGCTACAAGAAATAGTCAATAGCCTTCTAAATTTTCTGGCCATAAACCTTGGGAAGTGCGACCCGAGCGTGAGTTTACTTCTTTGGGAGAACCGCTTGATGTGGTTTTCAAAACTTTGGTACAAAATCAGATTCTTTCTCCTTTGGAGAAACATCTATATGATCCACAAACATGACCTCATTGGTGGAATGAGAATTCTTATTGTGACTACCATCAAAAAAAAGGTCATAAGACTGCTACATGTCTCCAATTACGTCATAAAGTCCAAGATTTGATTGATAACAAGGTTGTCATTGTGGAGAATCATAAGAAGAATTCAGATCATCAAGCTTTTAAAGATCCCTTTCCTTGTCATGAGAAAGGTGAATCCTCCAATGCTTAGAATAATAATGCCAAATTTAATTATTCACATACCACTTACGATCATGTTATCAACATGATTGAACCAGTGGAAGTGGAATATTACAATATGTTTACTAGCAAGGGAAGTGGGAATACTTCTAAAACTAGAACCCAATTTGTCTTGAGAGGCCCTAGATCTTGATTATCAAAATCTAAAACATCTTGAGATTATGCGAACGTTGTTATTAGATCTCAAGCTAAAATCACTATCAAGGGTCCTAACCCTCTTGCTGCTACATTCGCGCTAAAAAAAACTGCGGATAAGACTGTTGTTGGCTCTGCCACCAAGACCACGAAGGTGGTCCCTATGCCTCCTACTGCTGGTTATAGCATTCTTGACCACCTTCAAAGGACCGAAGCTCAAATAACTATTTTTGAACTATTGAAGATATCGCCTGCTCATAGGAAGATTCTAGACAAGGCTCTCACAGAAGCTAATGTCCCCAAAGATATCAATTTAGATCAGTTTCAGTCCATGGTGGGTCACCTGACTTCACCACATTATTTGTCCTTCTCTAAAGAAGATGATCACTCAATTAGTCACTCACACAATGCTCCTTTCCACATAGAAGTCATGATAGGAAAAGAGCTAGTCTGCCACGTCCTCATTGACAATGGTGTTGGTCTTAATATTTTCTCCGCTCATTTTCTTGCTCAGCTAGGGTATGGAAAGGATTGCATAGATTCTCGCAAAATAATTACCATTAAGCCCTATGATGAAGAAGAGAGAAATTCTAAAGGTCTAGTTGTGCTACCCATTCGGGTTGGCCCAGTTGAAAGAGACGTGACATGTCAGGTGCTAGACCTTCCTCTTGCATATAATATCTTGCTAGGGAGACCGTTGATCCATGAGATGCAAGCGGTTCCTTCTACATACCATCAGTGTATCAAGTTTTCTTTTCAAGGTGCAGAGGTGACATTTCCCGCTAGTATGGGCTCTTCTTGTAATGCGCTCAATCAATCAGCTAATAGTCTTGTTCCAACTAATAGACAATACATAGAGCTCTACGATGCCAAGCTTAGAGATATGGAATAGACCCTAAAAATAATAGACATAGTCATGGTGCATATCAAATAGAACCCGTGCTATCTTTAGCAACTCTACATCTATCTCCCCGTTCTTATGGGAGACCTTCTGAGAAAAATAGATCTTCTACTACTCCTGAGGTAGTTTATGACAGTGTCTTTGTATGGTCCTCTACACAATTAGAAGATGAAGATGAGGAAAGAGCTATTAAGGGTTGGATTTGTAAAGGAAATAATGTAGCTGAATAGACTTCCCCAGCTTGAGAACTAAACCCCAACAATGAAGGTCTTAATATTATGAAACTTTTTGGGTACAAGGGGAGTGCCCCAATAGGGGTAAATGGAAATGGGTTGTTGGAACCTATTCAAGCTATAGGTCAAAAGACAAAAGACACCACTTGTTTAGGTTTCAAAAAGATCTAGTTTCATCTAGGGATCAATAAATTTCTTCCAGAAGTAGAACCTACACCAAAACTGTAAGGTACAGCTACAGTTGACACCATAGAAGATAGCATGGATGAGGATTGTTTTCCTTATCCCATTCCTCCAGACTTGGCAGCATTCTTCATTGAGTCAGATAAATTTGTACCGCATGTCAGTACAAGGGAGAGTGATAGCGATTCTAATAAAACCACTCCCCTTGATGCACTAACCTATGAACAATGGAAAGACTTGCAAGATCCTAACTTCCAAGGTGAAAGATATGTACCACCAGAGTTTCAAGAATAGTTGGCACGAGAATAGGCTGGTATTGCAAGAACTCCTAAACCTTCATGGTGCAAGAACCCAAGTCAGAGTTTGGATACAGACTCTCGTGAGTATGAGTTTGATAGTTACTCAGAAGGATCTTATGAAAAACTTCTCGACGTAAGTGAGGGGTCTAGTGAATGGTCTAATGAGTCTGAGTCTATGAGTGTTAACAAGTCTTCTACTTCGGTTGTTAGGGATCAAAAGGATTCAAACACACCTTTAGATGAGATTGGTTTAGCTTTCAGCTTGCTAGTTAACACTTTTGATGACAATACTATGAACGCACTTGAACTTGTCACATCTCTTTCCCTCTGACATCCTGAATTAATAGACTGGAATTCCCCTTCTTCATCCAGTGAAGTCCTTACATTCCAGAATGATTATACTCTAGCCTGCTACCTTCATGTTGTGGAACCCATGACATCCTCCACTAGTGAAGAAAGTGTCAACATGACTGAGGCTGACATCAAGTATCATAGTCAGAAAATTAAAAGAAGAAAAAATAGGCGCTCTAATGGTGAAAACCACATTGTGGCAGTATCAGAGCCAAAAAAAGTAAAAAGAAAAGACGTATCCGAAGGTGAAAACCTCTCTGAGGTGCCTAAGGATGAGATACTTGATGTGCTTCTCAGTCACTTCCAGGAATTTTCATCAGTGTTAATTGAGCCAACTCAACAGATAAATTTGGGAACATAAGAATATCCAAACATCATTCATGTGGTCAAGTCATTGTCTATAGAGGAACTTAAGGAATTCACAGAATTCTTCCAGGAGAAAAAGATAAATTTTGCATGGACTTATTCTGACATGTTGGGTGTGGATCTTGATCTCATTATGCATCATTTATCAATAGCTCCAGGTGTAAAACTAGTTAAACAAAAACTTAGAAAGATGCATCCGCTTGTGGCTTTATTGATCAAGGCAGAATTGGAAATAATTCTCAAAGATAGGTTTATCCGAGTGATTGATTATGCAGAGTGGATCTCTAATATAGTCCTAGTGACTAAACATGACAAATCTATCAAGGTCTGCCCTGACTATAGAGATTTAAATTTGGCATGTCCCAAAGATGATTTTCCAATTCCCAATATTGACATGATCGTGGACATGACAGCAGGATATGAGATGTATTCGCTAATGGACAATTTCTCTGGCTATAATCAAATCAAAATTGCACCAGAGGACCAAGAGAAGACCGCTTTTACTTGTGCATGGGGTACGTTCTATTGGAATGTTATGCCCTTTGGTCTAAAAAATGCTGGAGCTACTTATCAAAGAGCGGTCACTATAATATTTCATGACATGATGCATAGAATGATGGAGGACTATGTGGATGACACACTTGCTAAAAGAACAGATAGAAAGAATTATCTCACTTATCTAGGTCCCATACTAGATCATGTGGAAAAATTCAGGTTGCGTCTTAACCCTAAGAAATGTACATTTGGGGTTACTTCAAGAAAATTATTGGGCTATATTATATCTGCTAAAGGAATCGAGGTGGATCCAGCAAAGGTACAAGCTATAATGGAAATGCCTCCACCTCGTAACATCAAAAAAATAAGAGGTTTCCAAGGTCAGCTCTAATCTATTAGGCATTTCATATCATAGCTAGCTGACAAGTCACAACCATTCACCAAAACTCTGCATAAAGGTGTGACTTATGACTGGAACAAAGAATGTGAACAAGGCTTTCAACAGATCAAGCAATATCTAGCGAATCCACCCATATTGATGCCTCCTATTTAGGGGAAGATTTTGATCTTATATATCTCAACAAAAAAAACATCTTTGGGTGCTCTCTTGGCCCAAGAAGATCAAAATCATAAAGAAAGAGCCATTTACTACATCAGCAAAACATTGGTCTCTTACGAAATGAATTATTCTGTAATTGAAAAGGCTTGCCTAGCAGTGGTGTTCACTTCCCAGAAGTTATGACACTACATGTTGGCTCACACTACAAGGTTAATCACAAAAATTAATCCATTGAAATACTTACTTAGGAAAGATACCCTCACAGGTAGACTAGCTAAATGGGTCATGCTCCTTAGTGGGTTTGATATTGAATATGTTGAGAGGAAAGCCATTAAAGGATAGGTGATTGCAGATCAGTTAGCAGAAGCACCCATTACAGATCATCAACCATTGACAATGGAATTCCCAGATGAGTCCATCATGCTTCTTACGCATCAAACATGGACAATGTTCTTTGATGGTTCATTCACCCAACAGGGGTCAGGAGCTAGAATTTTGTTTATCACGCATCAACAGTATTCCTTACCAAAAGCATACAAAATGATGTTTCCTTGTACCAATAACACCCCTGAATATGAAGCTTTGATCAATGCGCTAAATATTTCTATTGAATGGTGAGTGAATGAACTAAAAGTCTTTGGAGACTCACAACTAGTTATCAATCAAGTGAACGACATCTATCAGATGAAAGATGAAAACCTAGTACCGTATAAAAAGATGGTTGATAGGCTTAAGAAATACTTTGCACATGTCACTTTTCAGCAAATTCCCAGGGTGGATAATAAAGTGGCTGATGCTATTTCCACTCTAGCTTCTATGTTACAAATATCAAAGAATGATTTCAGACACGAGTTCCTAGTGGAGACGTTATGCTACCCTGCCTATGACTCCCCTGACTTCCGGATGATCTGTTCAGTCATTGGACATGATTTGTCTCGCTACCACCACATCTACTCTTATCTCTATGACCAAATTATTCCTGACACATATACTAGAAATGAAAAATGACGCCTTATCTGCAATGCTTCACGGTAAGTCATCGTAGCAAATGACTTGTATAGACAAGGTCTAGACGATACCCTCCTTAGGTGTCTAGAAACTGATGAGTCCAAACTCATGTTAGAAGAGGTACACAAAGGCATTTGTGGTTCTCACTTGAATGGTCTGACACTGGCTCGTAAACTTATTAGAGCTGGTTATTATTGGCCCGATATGGAGAAGGAAGCTACACAGTTTGCCAAGTCTTGTAAACAATGTCAACTCCATGGTAATTTGATTCATGCTCCAGCCAAGGAGCTTATTCCTTTCATCACTGCTACAGATTATTTTACTAAATGGGTTGAGGCAATACCTCTCAGTGTAGCTGATGGAAAATTTGTAGCTATGTTTGTACTAAACTACATTATCTGTAGATATGGTGTACCATCCTCTATTATCACTAACAATGGAGGATAGTTCAAGAATAAAGATCTGAAAAATTTATGCACTAAGTTGAAGATCATTCAACATTGGTCTTCTATTTATTACCCCCAAGGTAATGGGTAGGCTGAAGCTTCCAACAAAACAATTCTCAAGATCCTACACCGTACGATACACAAATCTGGATGAGATTGGAACCTCCAGATTAATCTGGCTTTATGGGCCTATCAGACTAGTATAAGAACTCCAATAGAGGCCACGCCCTTATCTTTAGTCTATGGTGTAGATGCAGTACTTCCTATTGAGGTTGAGATTCCTACCTTGCGAGTCTCTCTAAAATGCCTCATTATTGATAATGACATTAGAATATCTCGGCTACAAGAGCTCAAATTACTGGATGAACGTCAGAAGGTGGCATTCAACCATCTCAGAGAATATCAAAAGAGGATATCAAAGAGCTATAACAATAAATTTTCACCAAGAGACTTCCAAATGGGTGATCTCGTCCTGAGAGAGAACCCTAAAAATCAGCAACAACGGAGTCAGAAGGGAAATTTTGAGCTGAACTGGCTTGGTCCTTATATTATTACTATAGTATTTGCATTTGGTGCCTATCAGCTCTCCACTACAGAAGGTGAACAACTCAAAGAACCCATCAATGCTCTTCACCTAATGAAATTCTACGGTTAAGATATCTTTTGCATGCTCATGTACATATTTTATTCTGAAAAAATTCCTAAAAATTGAAAAATGTCGTAAAAAAATGGTCATCTTAGTGAAAACCTGGCAAACAGGTGCTTTGATGTATCTATTATCCTAGTGAAAACCTCATTAATAGGCACCTTGATAATACCAAAAAAAAAGAAAAAAGAAAAAAATACAAAAAATTAAAAAAATAAAAAAGAAATAAATAAATAAATAAAATGAAAATACAAAAAAAGAGAAAAAGAGAAAAATGTGCCATTCATGAAAACCTAGTAAACAAGCGTCATGGTAGAAAAAATAGAATTTCTGCCAAGATGGTGAAAACCTGATAAATAGGCGCCTCTTGTTTCATAATGCTTTATCTTTCACAGCATCTCTTGGCTTTCTCGCAGTTGCTCTTCTGCTTTCCCGCTTCAGTTTGCTTTCCTGCTTTAGTTTGCTTTCCTGCTTTAGTGTGCTCATGCTTCTTCTTTCTGTCATCTTTGAGATTTTACTCAAATTCACATGGATTGAAACTGGTCACACTTGGGGGCATGTTCCTTGTCTAGGGGGCATTGTCTTATCTTTTTGGAGTCTACCTCCTTTTGCATCAGTCACCAGTGGATCTTATTGCATCTACCTACCGATGCTTCATAGCACTTCGTCTCTTCTTCAGACTCTTTTCCACATCAGTCACCAATGGTTCTCACTGCATCTGCCTACTCATTCCTAGATCTTGTTATCAATATTTATGCTTGAGAATCTCTCTCACGATAGTCACCAGTGGTTCTCACTGAGTCTGCCTACTGTCGCTACTTCTGAGATTTCTCTCATCGTCTTGCTATCTGATTATTCAACTTCAATCCATTCATTACTTGGGGGGCATGGCTCCCCATTTTCATCACTCTTCGGTTTACACTTGAGTCAATAATATTGTTAAAGGACAACTCTCTACTGGCACAAATTGGTGTTTCTCAACACCTTAATCAAACAGTGTTTTTCAACACTCTCTTTGGATACATCTATATTTTGCAACACACATCGAATATCTCACGACATAAACATCTCTCGATAGAAATCAAACACATTGCACTCACAAGCATAATGGTGTCTTTCAACACCCTAAACATAGACACATTCGCAAGCCTTGAAACATACTGAGATATGATTGACTCTTTCTTTGTATTCTGTCTATTCTTATGAATTTCACTAATATTTACTTTGTCTACTGCTTGTTGGTGTGGTTTCGATGATCCGGCAATGTCAAATAAATGAGGTGTATGTGATAAGAGCTTCTGTATTAATGTGGAAAAGCCTCACATCCCTTTAACTTTTTTATTTTTATGCCAAGGGGAGGTTGAAACTATCTCCTTGACTGTTATTGCTATGTTTGTTTACTTGTGAACTCTTACTATATCAAACTAGAAATAATGTTCAGGTCACCTTGGCTATTGTGCCTCAGTGCTTATGTTCATTTCCTACATTTTATCCAATGAAAGTCATATTCATATTCTTATGGTTGCAGTGGCACCAGTAAGGATTGTATTGACTCTGATGATCCAAAAGTACTCGATGATTATAAAATATGATGAGTTCAACAACCAAGTCCTAGGATTGCATTTATCTTAGGCTTGCATTTGCATTGTAAGCTTGCATTCACATTTTAGGCTTGCATCATAATAGTTTTGATGCTCTCTTCATTCATCTTCTCATTCTTCAAGGGTCCTCATCTCTCATCATGGCTTCCTCTAAACTGCACAAGTGTTCGGTCCTCGCTCTCGATCTTCATTTGTGTTTTTTTGGTTAGTACATGTTGTATATTGTGATATCCTACATGAGATGATTAGTACCATTGCATTCATTTCATTACATTAATTTCCAAAAAATTCATTTCCATACATTCATTTGCATTTATATATCAATGTACATCCATTATAAGCATAAATCAGATCATACACATCATTTATCCATCTAACATCTATAATAGCATTTTCATACATCAATAAAACATGTGCATAAACATTTGCATATCCATCCATGGCATACATTTCTAATCCATACATCTAATCATATAGGAAATCATCTCATAAAACATACACATCTAAAGCAA
>MU224570.1:257565-268098 GCA_018584345.1 Thuja plicata | reverse complement strand
CATATCCATCCATGGCATACATTTCTAATCCATACATCTAATCATATAGGAAATCATCTCATAAAACATACACATCTAAAGCAATATATAAACATGTACAATGATGCCAAAAAATTGAGCTCATATACATATCGATCGGTCAAAATGTACAAGGGTTCTACTCGAGCACAATATGTCAAAATGGTGGTACAATATGAGTGTCAATGTATCAATCTAACCACTCGAAGGAGGTGGAGGGGGTGGCATACCCTACTATTGAGGGGGTGGCATACCCTGCTGCTGAGGAGGAGGAGGTCCCATAGGAGGTGGTCCCAGTGGAATGACCTGTGCACCAGTATACTCTGTAAAAGGATGAATCTGATCTACTACCTCAGGAACTGCAATAGTGTATGTAGCATAGTAGTAAGAATCCCGAGTAGCCTCGTATCTCATCTCCAACTATGATCTATCTAGTGCCTCTCACAACTCCTGGATCTCTCGGTCTTGCTCTGATATCTGTGTATCTCGACTGATCACCTATGTATGGAGCTCGTCACGCTCCCTCTGAGACTGTCAGGCTCTCTCTCTGACTCTCTGGAGAGCCTCCTACAACTATGCCACCTGTCCACCTACTGGTGGATCAGTTGGAACATCATCACCCATGATGGTATCATCTACCTACTCAGTGGTCCTATCCTGACTGCCACTGGGCCTAGCACCTGCATCTAATCCCATTGGTCTAATAGTAATATCAGTTTGATTCATCCTCGGTCATACAACTCTCTCCTGCTACCATAAAGGTGGCTACTGTACTTTTGGAGGGACCTATTGTGCCTGCTATTGTGGTGGTGGCTGTACCACCTGTTATATCAACACAAATGGAGCTATGAATCTGGGGAATGGATGCGCTAACATGTGATCTCTATATGCAGGTGTCACACCTACATTCGTCACTATGGACATATAATCCCACCTGGCTGGTGGTACCCGGGTGTCTATCATACTGCGGCCCCTATCAAGCTATCTCTTCCATCCCTTCTTTGTCTCATCGACTAATCAGGCATATGTACAATACTCTAGAGACACATCCTGTGGCCTCCCAAAATGGCACAATACGCACGTAAGCAAGAAACACTCAATGACGGTAATGGTACATCCTATCAAAGGACGTGAATGAAACATGTATGATAACTCATGGTGAGCATCATCCCATACCTCAGTGGCTTCCCAAGGTCACCATATGACTGTGCTCATGTCATCTATCTAAGATCTCCACTGCTCAGTCTTACCTACCGCAGGTTGGGTCATCAGTCCTACATACCTGTAAATATACGGCTCTAAAGGCTATCATGTATCATGGAATATTGGCCTGCATACAAGAAGGTGCTCCCTGTCCTAGATCTATAGTAAAATGACTCCTACCACCATGGTACGGGCACCTCTATACATGATCTCATGCATCTCATGGTACATCTGAGTGAGCATGCACTCGCCCCATCCAAAAGTAACTGCAGGTGTGGCCAGCATCTTTTGCAACATAACTCCCCAGTCGCACTCTAATCTGTGCTAACTATGATCAAGAACCAAATGAAAACTTAGAAACAGTGCTAGTACAACTGTTAAGGGATGATCTCTGCCATAGCTGCGTATCAATGCCTCCCATGAGATGGCCTGGCCCATCACTAAATCATCTTGAAAATGGCTCTCAGATCTTGTGTACCCTCTTTAGGCTATGTGTTGTACTCCACACGAGCTCCATGGAAAGGCACTCTGAAAATATGGTATACGTCCTCAGGAGTGACTGTCATCTCCCCCTATGGCAAGTGAAAGGTGTTCATCTCCAAATGGAAATGCTCAACCAAGGCACCCAGTAATCCGTGATTTACTCGAATATCGGGTACATCATAAAGGTAAGTCAATCTGAGCCCGTCAATGTGGGAACCATCAGCATCTGATAATCTCTGAAGCAACTCACCCATGACAAGATGATGTGATCGAAAAGCGATGTCAGGGATGTCAACCTGCAAAGTAAGCAACGAAACTGGATCAGTACCTCAACATGATGATTTTCAAAGCAAAGACAACAACTACAACTATGGACCTATCCTACACATAGTTTTGAGATATTGCAACTAGCTGACTCTACAACACAAGAAAATGAAAACTTTTGAATTTTAACCAATTTTCCATGTGAGAAAACTCTTTTCCCATGTAAGGAAACTCTTCTCCCGCACAAACTTTCTGACTCGCACAAGGCGAGATGTGTTCCAGCATGAGATTTCTGAAATCTCGTGCGACACAAGTGCATTCTTCACGTGAACTTAGGGGAAGGGCCTGTGCAAGGAACCCCTAACCCGCATGAGGAAAGAGATCCCTCACATGAAAGGTGACATGGGCTGGTGCAAGGAAATGGTTTCCTCATGCGATCTTGGACACAACAACTTTGAAAAGGCCTAAAAGCATGCTAAATGCTAAAAATTGATAATTTTTTTCTAAAATATAGGATCAAGTTGCGATTACTTACAGGTGTGTCATACTTTGTTGGTTAGTTGTGTCATTGGGAGCACTCAAATTGGTGTGTGTGTGTACGAGAATACTATCAATGTCAGCTCGAGCCCTCACCATCGCTAAAGTCAAAGGTGAATAATGACACCCTCGGCTAAATGGACCATTCTGAATCCATTTTCGAGATCGAAATGAAAATCTGACACTACTAAGTAGCTCAAAATCATGTTTTAAAATTTTGGGACTGACGCAATTGGACGCTTGTACAGTCAATTTTCTGACGTCGCATCTTGTCAAAATTCTCTTGTGTCATCATTTTCTTGACTTCTGTAATCTTTTCATCAAATTGAACTCTAGTCAATTCTGGTCAACTATGGTCAAACCTAGTCAGTAGGACTCCCTGATCACTCCAAATCAATTCTTTCTTCTCTTGATCTATCTTTGGATCTCCTTGGATCTTCAATCTTTCTTTTCTTTGTGATTTCTCGCTCTCATCATTATGATGTGTCATCTTTCGATTTCACTCCCGAGGGGGCAAGATGATTGCATCATTGAATATTTTTGCATTATTCTCGAATCAGTCTAATCTGAATCAAAAGTCCCCATCACTAGGGGCATCTCATCACTTGGGGCATATTCAATTTTTTGTACCTTATGGTAAAAATTGGATATTCCATGATCTTGAATCTCTAGGGGCATCTTGATGTCTCGCATCTTGTCATCTTATCTTTCTAGGTATCTGAGCAATCTAACTCGGATCCTCAGGGATCAAGCTTTGTTCTGGAGATGATTCTTGAAATCTCATTGGGTAATGGGGCAATCTAACCCTAATTCCTAAAAGTTACACTTCATTTTGAAGATGTCTCTCAAAAAACTCTTTAGACCGTTATCTAGGCAATCTAACCTAGATATCAGAGGGCTAACCTTCATATTGGGGCAATCTAACCCTGATTCTGGAGATAGTCCTAGATCTTCATCATCTATTAGTGGACATTGGGGTAATCTAACCCCGATTCTGATCTTCTCTCAGATGATTCTGCTTGTCAATCTAATTGGTGTCCTGGCAACCTAACCTAGACTTCCGATATCTTCATCTTCACTTCAAGCTATTTTTTGAATCAATGTGCTGCTCGCACATCAATTCAAAGAGGGGCAAAATGTAACACCCCAACATTGGCACCTTATAATCCTAATCAATTTTGGTGTGTTCCTTCAATTTTCTCATCATCGAAGTCCTATTATACAAGGAAAATTCTCCTCCTAATTGACTTTAATTGACTGAGTCTCAAATGTAGAAAACCTAAATTTGCATAAATCTGACATTATATTTAATTCTTAAATTATCAAGGTTTATTAGCTAAAAATCTCTATGATTAACTGATTTAATTCTAAAGTCCTAAGTGAAAGGTCACTCATGTGGCAATAATCCATCCTTTTAATTAAATAATTCATGTCTTTTTGTCTCAAATGGAAATGAAGAGGCCACTGTTTCTTTTCAAGAAACTCTTCACCCTCTTTCCATGGTTTTCTATAAATTGGACCCCTTTTTCTTCATTAAGGAGGATGATTTTTGAGAGCATCAAATCTATAGTGAAATTTGTATTAATTGTTTTCATGCTTTTGAGTTTAAATTGCCTAATTAGATCAATCTCAATTTCATTTCTCAAGCTTTCTAGTTTAAATGCAATTTCAATTCTAGATTAAGAGCATTTGAATTCTATATTAAGAGTATTTCATTTCCTAGATTAATTGCAATTTCATTCCATAGAGTAGTTGCAATTTCAATTCTAGACTAGTTGCATTCGATTCCAAAGATTAATTACAATTCATTTCTAGATTAACAGCAATCTCATTTCATAGTTTAATTGTAGTGCATTCATGGATTAATGGCAAATTCATCTTCTTTCATGCTTTATAAATCCTCCATGTTAGCAATGGTCAGGTTGTTGTCTCTCGTTCTGAGCGTAAATTTGACATCTCCAACTAATTAGGAGGCAACAAGTCATTTCAATTGAATTTTGCAGGATAAACAATTCTTGTTTGTCTTTGTGAATTGAACAATTGAGTAAAGACTATGCTGAGTTTGTGCCTGATTTAGAGGTCACATTCAAGCACACACACTCACCCCTAATAGGGTTATTTGTAAAAGACTCCTAACAAGGTCCAACCTTTGACCAGGTCTCTATACTTATTCCATTGTAAATAAAAACTCCTAATAGGGTTACAAAGTCTTCTAATAAGGATCATTATAAACTATTACAGTTATTTGTGGGTGTTAATTCCCACTGGGGTTTTTACCTAATTTGGTTTTCCCTGTGACCAAAATTGTGTTGATCAAATTTGTGTTATCTTATTGAGTATATATTAAAAGTTTTCCTATACTTAATTGAAAATAATTGAATCTTGTAGATAACTAATTCACTCCCCCCGCTCTCTATTATCTCTTGGGACTATTCCTAACACCTAGAATTCTATATGATGTACATTTTCTATACCTTGTGTAGAGTCTTAAGGGTTGATAGTGGAAGAGAGAGAGAGAGAGAGTATCATCTGATATGTTAATGATAACTTTCGATTTGTAAAGTCCTTATGTCTATAACGATTATGATTACATTCAATATGTTATTGATAAAATGCACCAAGGACTTGTGGATGTATAGAAGATGGTAGGAAGCCCTAAATTCTTACAGTATTCATTGCTCATGCATTTGATTTTATTCTACAATTTTAATGTCATGGATCAGACTAATCTACAACTTAGAACATTTTATCATGGTCAATCCAACCCTGTGCAACTTTGGTTGATGGTATACAATTACACATCCAGAGAGAATAAGTTATGTGCTTTTGAGAACTAGGTAGTATTCCCCTATTGAGAAATTTAGGAGTCAATGTGACTAGGCTTCCAATTAAGTTATTGCAACTCCTCAGGCCCTGCAAGTTTGTGGATAAGTGGAATGGAGATCACAACTAGGGAGATTTCTATTATCATCATAATTTCACTCTAATTAGAGTATATGGTTTCTCCCAACCACCAAACATTTTTCCATACAGAGTACCACCTAGAATTGTTATCATGGAGTTTATATGGCAGCTCATGCTGATAGATAGGGACCATTTGGCTCCACATAGGAAATGAACATTCACACTGAGGTAGTTTATTGCTTCTGATTTTACAATTGGTAAGAGGGCCCATGATGTTGTGAATGGATGGTTGAGGCATTCCAGAATGAATGTAGCCTTATATAGATACATTGATACAAAAGGTTTCATAAAAAGTGCCAAGAAACTTCTAACACCCACCATTGTAATTATTAAAGAACATCATCCATGTGAGGAGTAGTACTTGATCAGGAACATCCTTGAAAAGGATGAAATTTAAGCAAGGACAAAAAATTACCAAGAGTTAATGGATTTGGAGCAACAACTCAAGAAGAAACGGATCCCATTTGGAGGATATTTCCTAGGTTTACCTTATCTACAAAGATTAGATATGATGATTGAGTCTTATGGGACACTTTGTAATCATCTAGAGGAACAAATTGAGGATAAGGACAAAGCTCCTAATAAAATAGCATCCTCATAATATAGTATTAGTTACTCTATACATAGCCCACCACCTACGAATCAACCACCTTAGACTGAGGAAAACATAATTGACCTAGCATAGGGACATGGTTGAGGTAGTGGTTGAACGCCCAAAGAAAAAAAAAGAGGTGAAAATAGGGGAGCCTTCCTGTTGTCAAGACATAGAAGAGGAAAAAGGAGAAAGTAAGTGCACTATTCACTGGAACAAGTATATTTGATCACCAATTGAGAAAGGTCATGATGTGAGTGTTCCAAATGGTTTATTTGCATAATCTCCTAAGAAGATCTTCTTTATCTTATTCAAGGATTCTAATCTCCTCTAGGTCCTTATTAGGCTTAGATCATTAACTAAGTCCTAATCCTACTCTTCTAGAAGAGTCTCCACTTTGTGCTTCACCTTTGAAAGACTAACACCCTAGTAGGTACTTCACTTCCTCACTTCTCCTACTTACACTTAGAAGTGTCTAAGTGCCAATTTCCACTCTAAAACTCATGAATCACTTGCAGGGGTGTCTATCACCATGTAGACATTATATTTGATCACAATTGAATCCATCTTGAGGGATCTCATACCCCTTTTCAACCGAGTCCAAGTTTTTGTCTTTAGGAGGCCTAATTGAGCTCACTTCCTTGTAGCCCTTGTTAGTGTGTTTTTCTAGGTTCTTTCAAAACTTTCCCAAAGAACTTGGAAATCTAATACTATAACTAGATAATTTTTTCCATTTCATAAAGGATTTTATAGGTTTTAGTTTCATAATTCCTCCATACATAGGATTCCTACAAACTAGGGTCAATAGGGCTAATAGGCCTAATTTCAAGGACAGATTGCAACACTATGCAAAACTTGTTTAAAACTTGGTCTCCATGAATTGTATGAAATTGAACAACTTACTATTTTAAGGTAACATTAAACCCTAACTAGAAATGTACTTTGACTATACATTACTTCACTGCCTTGCATATGAATGCTCACTGTTTCACCTCCAAACCACTAACCCGACAGTGCATGCTCGCCTAGGGATTGGATCTAAAAATAGAAAATTGACTTTCCCTGACTCCTAACTCTACAAATATTTACACTACTAACTCCCCTAACATATCCATCTACCCTTAGGTGTTTCCCATGGTTAGATTTCATGGGGGAGCCATGACTTGTATGACTGGTCAGGACAGGACCAGTGAGTCCCCTAAACATAAAACAATTTGAACTAGACCTTAAACTACCTCAAAATAGCTAACTTACCAAATGAAAAATGTTACAAACTATCTTAGGAACACTAAACAATCATCAGCTTGAAGCTTTCAATCCATACAATGACACTGTTTCAATGAAATGCTCAGGATTCTCTGAAAACCAGAATTGCACAGCTCTATTCCAACTTCACACTTGTTACAATCATTGACTAACTTCATGATTCGAGTCTTTTCATGAATTAAATGGATTCTTCCTTCATTCTAGGCCTATTTTGTTGATTCCCCACTCCTAGTTTCAAGGAGAATCCAAGGTAACTGTGTTGCATGCAACATTTGCAATAATTGCAAATGTTGTCATGACAACAATTTAGCAACTTTTGGCATCTTTGCCATTATGCCTTCTCCCTACATTTTAGGACCTCTAATCTCTCCATTTCAAGGATCCAAGATCATTTAAGATCCCAAAGCATCTCTATGTCCACATTTATGAAGTTAGGACACATTCATGACTCAAATCCATGAAATAGCAACAAAGCCTATTAAAATGAAAAACTATAAACAATGGCTATTGTTGTGACCTTAGTCCTAATGACTAACTCACTTAGCCTACATGGAAATCACCTACTAAGGTCTAAACATAAAGTAACCTATTTTTAGTTGGCCAATGTCAAGTACAAGACAAAATGAAAATAACTTGGAGGTTAGCCTAGGTATGCTCCTGCACCATTCTCCCAAAACACAAAGTTTAATCCACCCTTGGATTGAGGATGCTTGGATCAATCTCCATCTTGTTGAACTCTGATTCTTTGACCCATACTACATCAGCATTGGTTTGATCATGCCTTTTGATCAAGTGCTCCTTATACTCTTTTGTTCTAGTCTTCTTGTCTACTCTTGTATCCAGTATGCTGTCAACTCCTGTGATTGTAGAAGAGGGTAATTGTATCTCTTCCACATCTCTGATCACTTCTAGGAGACTCTGATCAATGTCTTTCTATAGTCCTTTATAATTTACTAAGTCTGTAATGTTTAAAATAGGTGACAGACCAGTGTCTTCCGGGAGCTCAACTTTGAGGGACCTATCCTTCTCATCTGCAATTTGTGAGGGACTCCCTTCTAAAGTCTTGATTTGTTAAGATGCACCATGACCATGTCACCCACATTGAACTAAACTATTCTTCTACTTTCATCAATCTTTGCTTTATGTTTCAAGGTGTTCTCTGTTAGAGTTTTCCAGACTATATCATGTATTTCTTGCATTAAACAGGCAAAGTCATCTACATATCCACTTTCCTTCACTCCATCCTTTAAGTCTCTCAACTCATATACACCTCTAGGGTGTAATCCATATACTATTTTAAAGGGGCTCTTCCCTTTTGATCTATTTATGGTGCCATTGTAGGCATACTCAGCCTATCCAATCAATTGATCCCATTGTTGTCTGTACTCCTTTTTCAAGCACCTTAGTAGATTTCCAAGGCTTCTATTCACCACTTTGGTCTGAACATCAGTTTGGGGATGGTAGGCAAACCCAAAAGATAAATTAGTGCCTGATCTTTTCCAAAGAGTCCTCCAAAAATGACTCATAAATCTGGTGTCTCTATCAGACACAATGCTCTTAGGTAGTCCATGGATTCTTACTATCTCTTTGAAGAAGAGAGAGGCTATTTGGCTTGCATCATTAGTGGTCTTTCATGGCACAAAGTGATCCATTGTACTAAACCTACCCACAACTACATATACACTATCCATGCCTTGTCTTGTTTTGGGTAACCCAACTAAAAAATCCATGATCAAGCAATCCCAAGGCCTAGTGGGAATAGATAGTGGTTGATAAAGACCAGAATTTGAAAAAGTGTCTTTGGCTCTCTGACATACAATGCAATTCTCCACATACCTCTTAACATCAAGGTTTGTTCTCGGCCAATAGTAGAACCTTTGAACTAGTTCTTGTGTCTTAGTGATCTCAAAGTGACCACTCAATGCACCATTGTGCTTTTCTTGTATCATATTCTCCCTAATAGAGCCTCTAGGGACACATAGCTCATTTCCCTTAAACAAAAGGTTACTTTGCAAAGTGTATTCAACATACTCACTATGAAAATGGTTCTTGTATTTAGCACATACCTTGTAAATGTTTGCAAAATCCTCATCTTTAGCATATAGATCCTTGAAGTGATCTATTCCCATGCTCTTCAGCTGAATCTCTTGGATAGTGAGAGTTCTTCTTGACAATGCATCTACAACTTTATTGAGGACACCTTTCTTGTGTTTGATGGTAAAGGTGTAAGCTTGCAGATATTCCACCCATTTCATGTGCTCGTGGCTCAACTTCTCTTGAGAATTCAAAAAACTTAAGGATTGATTGTCTGAATAGACAATGAACTCCTTGGGAAACAAATAGTGCCCCCACTTTCTCAAAGCTTGAACTAATGCATACAACTCAAGATCATAAGAATAATACTTCTTTGCTTCACTCAACTTCTCTTAATGAAATGTTGCTAGTCTACCCTCTTGGCTTAGGACATCCCCAATAGCTATGTTAATTGCATCACACTCAATGGTGAAAGGCTTCTCAAAGCTTGGAAATACTAGGATAGGTTGGGTAGCAATCTTTTCTTTCAATAACTCAAATCTCTTAGTGGCTTGTTCATTCCATATGAACTTTGCCTTCATTTCTCCTTTGATTGTTTCCAACATAGGAGCACAAATAGCACTAAATTATCTTATGAACTTCCTATAATACTAATCAAAGCCATGAAAACTTCTTACCTCGATTGTTGTCCTTGGAGTACGCCAATTCATGATGGCTTCCACTTTACTCTTGTCCATTTTCATATTACCATGAGATAGAACAAATCTTAGGTATACTAGCTCTATTTTGATGAACTCACACTTCTCCAAGTTAAACATTAACTTCTCTTCATGTAGATTCTTGAGTAATAATTCCACATGCTTGAGGTGTTCCTCTCTTGTCTTATTAAAGATGAGTATGTCATCCAAGTATACCATTACAAACTTGCCAATGTGGTCCTTGAGTACTTCATTCATCAACCTCATAAAATTTGATGGAGCATTTGATAGGAAAAATGACATGACTAGACATTTATATAGCCCTTTCGTAGTCTTTAAGGTAGTCTTCCATTCATCTCCTTCATTCACCCTTATCTGATGATATCCACTTTTTAAATCTATCTTTGTAAAGTACCTTGCACCTCCTAGACAATCCATCAAGTCTTCTATCCTAGGGATAGGGAACCTATATCT
>MU224570.1:242858-256111 GCA_018584345.1 Thuja plicata | reverse complement strand
CCTTTAAGAAGGGTTCTTGGTCACTGATAGGGTCAGGGGTTGGAACTTCCTCTTCTAGATCCACTCCTTACTCCCTTGCTTCTTCTTCTTCTTTCTGATCTATCTCATCTTTCATCTTCTCATCTTTTTCTTGGACTTCTCCCAAGAGTTGCTCCATTTGAGACAATCTTTCTCTTAACAACTTGTTGTCTTCTTCTTGATCTTCTACCTTTTTGGCTAACTTAGAGTTAGTCACCATTGTTTTACCTTTCTCTGAACTTCCATGTGTATTATCTCCTAGTGAGTCAGTAGGCTAAAACATCCACCACAAGCTTGATCTTTAATCAAGCTCTGATACCAATATGATGTGAGTGTTCCAAATGGCTTGCTTGTACAATCTCCTAAGAATATCTTCTTTATCTTCTTCAAGGATCCTAATCCCCTCTAGGTCCTTATTAGGCTTAGATCATTAACTAATTCCTAATCCTACTCTTCTCTAAGATTCTCCACTTTGTGCTTCACCTTTGAAAGACTAACACCCTAGTAGTTACTTCACTTCCTCACTTCTCCTACTTACACTTAGAAGTGTCTAAGTGCCAATTTCCACTCTAACACTCATGAATCACTTGTAGGGGTGTCTATCACCATGTATACATTTCATTTGATCACAATTGATTCCATCTTGAGGGATCTCATTCCCCTTTTCAATCGAGTCCAAGTTTTTGTCTTTAGGAGGCCTAATTGAGCTCACTCCCTTGTAGCCCTTGTTAGTGTGTTTTTCTAGGTTCTTTCAAAATGTTTCCAAAGAACTTGGAAATTTAAGACCATAACAAGATACCCTTTTCCATTTCATAAAGTATTTTGTATTTTTTAGTTTCAGAAGTCCTCCGTACATAGGATTCCTACAAACTAGGGTTAATAGGGCTAATAGGCCTAATTTCAAGGACAGTCTGCAACACTATGCAAAACTTGTTTAAAACTTGGTCTCCATGATTAGTATGAACTAGACCAACACATTATGTTAAGGTAACACTAAACCTTAATTGTAAATGTACTTTGACTGTACATTACTTCACTACCCTGCATATGAATGCTCATTGTTTCACCTCCAAACCATTAATCAGACAGTGCATGCTCGCCTAGGGCTTGGATCTAAAAATAGAAAATCGACTTTCCTTGACTCCTAACTCTACAAATATGTACACTACTGAATCCCCTAACATATCCATCTACCCTTAGGTGTTTCCCATGGTTATATTTCATGGGGGAGCCATGACTTGTCTGACTGGTCAGGACAGGACTAGTGAGTCCCCTAAACACAAAACAATTTGAACTAGACCTTAAAATACCTCAGAAAAACTAACTTACTGAATGAAAAATGTTAAAAACTATCTTAAGAACACCAAAAAATCATTAGCTTAAAGATTTCAATACATACAATGGCACTATTCCAATGAAATGCTAAGGATTCTCATAAAACCCGAATTGCAGAGCTCTATTCCAACTTCACACTTGTTACAATCATTGACTAACTAAATGATTCAAGTCTTTTCATGAATTAGATGCCTTCTTCCTTCATTCTAGGCCTTGTTGGTCAATTTCCCACTCCTAGTTTCAAGGAGAATCCAAGGTAACCGTGTTGCATGCAACTTTTGCAATAATTGCAAATGTTGTCATGACAACAATTTACCAACTTTTGGCATCTTTGCCATTATGCCCTATCCCTACATTTTAGGACCTCTAACCTCTCCATTTCAAGGATCCAAGATCATTTAAGGCCCCAAAGAATCTGTATGTCCACATTTAGGAAGTTACCACACATTCATGACTCAAATCCATGAACTAGCAACAAAGCCTATTAAAATGAAAAACTAGGAACAATGGCTATTGTTGTGACCTTAGTCCTTATGACTAACTCACTTATCCCACATGGAAATGACCTACTAAGGTCTAAACAAAAACTAACCTATCTTGACTTGGCCAATTTCAAGTACAAGCCAAAATGAAAACAACTTGGAGGTTAGCATAGGTGTGCTCCTGCACCAGGTCATAAGATAAGGAAAGAAGAAAAGAAAAGACACAGATGATAATGTTGAAATGCCTCTCTTATTGTGTCAAGATGAAAGGGAGATGAAAAAACAGGAATTATTTAAGGATGATTAATTTATAAAGACTAAATAATTCAAGGACTTCCTTATATGGGCCAAGAAACAACAAGTGGGGGCACAACTGAAATTGGAAGGAGGAGAAGCCATAACAAGTGAAGCCTTGTAGGATCTCCAAGAATATGATCTAGAATCTTAGAACATGACCCATGATGAGGATAGATAGCTAGTTAAGTCTAGTGGCATGTTTCAAGTATATGGATGGGACCTCGATTTAGCCTTCATTATAGACCGAATCAGAAGGAATCTATATATATTCTCAAAAGAGACACAAGTGGGAAGGATGACCAAAGGGTGTGGCTACAATGCACAATCTCAGACCTTATCTATGTGGGCTCTAGCTCCCAAGAACCAAAATCCCATCCTTAATCAATGTACAAGAGAAGATGGAAGGGGATAAAATAATTTGGTTTGTTCATAATACAGGGAATCTAGAAATTTCATAGGCCCTAACCCACTTTTCTCATTTGAATGAAGAAAAATTTGTGCAAATGTCCAATAGGTACCAAAAGTTATTTGATGAAATAAGTCCCATTGCAAAGGATAGAGAGCCAGGTTTGATAAAGATAGGTGCTATGGAGAAAATAATAGTAGAGCTAAATCAGAAGCTACAAGAGATCCAAGAAGTTGTTCCTACTAAACCTAAACATGCTGAAGAGGCACTTGTGCAAATAGAGGATACAGGGGATGTTCAGAAGGAAATAGAGCAGAAGGATACAAAGAAGAATAATGTGGCTTTAGAAACCTTTCTGAATATCTTGCAGCATAAAATTAAAATTTTAATAGATAAATTTGATTTAGTGCATGGAGCCTATAATAAGTTGCCTGGCCTACAAGTAGATGTAACTAGTTTTGTATCAATAGTGAACCCCTATTTTTGGACTTGGTCAATTACAACTTGTTTCTTTGAAAGGTTAGCATCTCTGCAGCCACTTAGGGTAGACCTACTAGAGATAGTCACACAAGTAGGTGATAAAATAGATCAAATTGGGGTAACATTATCCTTTTTCAAGGGAAAGGAAAATCAGATAAAGACCAGATTGAATATGTTTGGGTCTGATTCTAATAAGTTTGTTCCTTCAATCAGAGAAGAGGACAATCAAATCATGGTAGTGGAGTTGTGAAGAAAATAATTTGATTCATTATTGCCTAGTAAAGAGGAATTTATTAATGACACCAATGAATTAGATATGGAAATGTTTAATAAAACCTTGGATGAGGCAATTAAGGATGAGACGGATTTCACTAAATTTGTAACAGATGTCAAAAGCATAACATATGTTATATGGGAGAGGAAAAAGGCACAACTTGGAAGCATTCAAAGATTTAATTGGCTTTTAGAGAAAGATGTAACAGCATGGGACATTCTTACAAAGCCCAAGAAAAAGAATCTTGCGAGAGCTGACCTTGACATCATAGATGAAGAGTAGAAGGACACCTGGCACCTAATATTTGAGCATAGGGAGGTTAGTCATTTGAAACATTAGTGTATGTTAGCCTATAATGGTGGTCATTAAGTCTCACAAAAACTATTGCAGGATATCCAAAACATATTTAGACAAAGGTGTCAGCTAGCAGAAGATTTCAAAGATCTAATTTGATTATATTCCTATGTTTCCTTCGACCACTTGGACTCTTCTTATCTTTTGTCTTATTCTAGTTTTTAGGGTTAGTTCTTAAGCCATCCAAAGCTTGTTGTATCCTCAATATTTAAGGATTCCAAGATGGTTTAGACTATATATATAACATTTGTATCATTTGGTAAAAGGATGAGAGATGAGGAGTGAAATATAATTGCAAGCCAGACCACTCAATTTTGTCTGAGTTTTTGTTCTTATTGTCTATTAAATGTATTTGAAGCAGTAATAATATTAATAAAATACATTGCATTTTCTGTTCTATATCTTGTTTTGTATCTTTATATTTATTTTATAGCTCTTGTATGTTTTATTTGCAAGAAATTTTAGATATACCAATTACAAGGTGATTATGCAGTTGCTTGTGAGTTCTTTCAAGGAAGGATTAATTCTTACAGGTGCTCCCAGAGAACTAAGCATTAGTATTAGGATATGATAACAAGGGTGTTGGAGTGAAAGGTAGTTTGTAACGCATTCTGCCCAAATTGCATGTATTTACATTAATTATTTATTGTGGATTTACATTTGATATTAACTCTTTGCCCAAGGATTAGGCATTGGTTTAGGGTTTGGAAAATAGTTAATCATCATCCAATATTCAAAAACAATAAATCATTTGCATTTTAGCTACAAATACATATAGGTTTAAGTAACTGTATCAGAGAATACAATTCAATTTGTTGATTCCTTCAAAAGAGAATCATGAGGTTAACCCTCCTAAGTTCACAGAACTACAAAAGGAATAAGGATGAGAATCCTTATTACATTACTATTTTATATTTTTAAATTAATTGTTTGGCTTATTAAGCTCTGTATCAGATTGATTATAGTCATTTTCATAGTTTTCTATTTTTTGATACACTAAAACGAATTTAGCAATCTAGTAAGAGACCTAGTCCACTATAATAGATACTGAAAGTCAGTAATCATTTGAAAGTATACCTGCATGAGCTTGTAGATCTCAAATTCAAAGCAGGAATTAGTCCTCGACAATTAGGATTTCTCTTGCATAAGTCAAATTGGAAATATAAAGAGCAATCATTCACACTATTTTAAGAACTTCTAAGAAAAATATTTAACAAATTGGCGATTCTTCTAGGGAATTAAATTTTTTATTCAAAATATCTCTGGTGTTTTAAAAGTTAAATCAAGTTTATAGTTGAGTTTTCCTATCTAGGTCATTCTTATAGTATTCATATTTAAGTTGTGTTGTATCTTTCCCAAACTTGTGTTGGGTGGAGACTCTAGAAGAAAATCTTTGTAATCAGTGCTAAAATAATATATCAAATATTCCTACACATCCTTTTATTATGAATACTAGGTCAAGAATGAGGGATAATCATGAAGTTGATTTGGATAGTGGAATCCCAACAACTTCTAGGACTAAGATGTCTTGGAGAGAGAAGAAGAACCAAACTAATATTAATGGCTCATCTTAAAGAAATGAAGAAAATAACATTAGAAGAAAATATGCAAATCAATCCAGTCATGAGGGGAACACCTCAGAGTATGAAGAATCCCTTGAACTAGGATTAGAAACATATACAATTACTACTACTTCTAGTGAAAGAGAATGAACTGATACTATCATTTCAAATTTTGAAGTTCCTTTTGATGAGCTTGTTGAAGAGGAAAGAATCCTCATGAGGCAATTGGCCCTTATTCAGAAAAAGAAGAGAGAAAAAGATCTTAAAAGGAAAAAACATTATCACAAATATGATGATAAGTTTAGAAGAATATCTTTAAGACATCAAGCAGAAAAAAATGTTGAGAGGTCTCGTAGAGATCAAGAGACTCCAATCACTCAAAAAGGTTTTTGTTCTCAAACCTTTAGGGATAAAGGAAAAAAAGAAAGTTACTAAAAAAGAAGTTGAAGAACCAAAAACACATAAAGTCCTGACAGAACAAATGTCTAAGTTAAACATTTATCTTGAAAGATCAAGAAGGGAGAAAGAAACCATAGAAAAGATGTTGGAAAAGGCTGAAGCTGAAGCTACCACCTTAGAGATGAAGAAGAAGATTGACTTCTTGGAATCTTATAAATATTCTTATGCTGGTGTTAAAAATACTACATCTTCAAAAGACAAAACTGCCTCTTTCTAGGATGATGACAAATTTCAAAGGAAGCCATTACATCCAGAAAGCTACAAACAATTTACTTTTATTGGCATTCCTAGTTACCCTAATGCAGTACCTAATGATATTGGGGAAAAACTCCCAAAGTTTTCAAGAAACAATGTTATTTCTTGTGAAGTACATTTGAGAAAGTTTATAGACATCATAGATGATTTGAATATTAATCATGAAGATGTCCAATGAAACTATTTGATCAATCCTTAGTAGAAGATGCTATGGAATGGTTTAAAGGATTGTCTAATAGCTCTGTAGCATCTATGGAAGAAATAATATATTTATTCAAAGATCAGTATGGTGACAAAAAAAATCAAGGATTCTTGTTAAATGAATTCAATAACATAAATAAAAACTTCAATGAAGAGGTCACTGAATTTAACACAAGATTTCAAAGAGCCATGCACAAGTTGTTTTATAAAATCAAACTAGATGAAAATGTATGTCTGGATACATATCTGAATGCTTTTGATTCTAAGATGGGATATGCTCTTAGAGATAAAAATCCTAGAATTCTTATTGATGCACATAAAATAGTAGTGGACATAGAAATGAACAGAAAAGTGTCAAGGAAAATGGGTAGAAGAGATGATGCATATTTTAGTAGGAGCAAAGAACCTAAATATAAATAATACAAGGTTCCAAAAAAAAATAGACCATCCTATAACTATAGACACCTGAAAATGAACAGGGTTGCGACTTTACTTTAAATCACTAATTTTCATCTATTAATTAATGGTTTTTTAATCATTAATTAATCATCTATTTTCCTCTAAATTCATTCCCCAAATCATCTAATAAAATTACCGAAATTAATTAAATAATTAATTTTATTTAATTAATTAACCGTAATTGATTAATTACCATTAATTAATTAATTAATTAAACTCAATTTCCTATAGTTTAAATTCAAATATTTAAATTTACTAATTAAATTAATTTCATTTCATTCAATAAAGAAATTCTAAATCAAAAAGAATTCAATTATCTCACATGTTGAAAACTTTAATTAAATATTCATTTATCTTCAAAGAGATAATTCCAATCAGATCACATGGGTTCCTCCACCCATCTCTCCAGTCCACATGGGTAACTTCACCCACCTCTCCAGTCCACATGGGTAACTTCACCCACCTCTTCAGTTCAAAAAGGTAACTCACCATTACCTCTTCAGTCAACCAAACTCTATCTCCTCTTTACCAAATGAAGAGGTGGAGTTTATTGATGGCTTCTCCAATTCCTTTTAATCTCAACCGTTCATATCATCACAAATTCCTATATAATAAACCCTTCATAACCATTTGAAGGATCCAGGATTTCAATCTCTCGTGCGTCATTACTATGTCAGTTTAGTTCTAGCATTCAAGCCATCTTCTGATCACACACTCATTTCAATTAGAAAATTCTCAACACTTCTCAAGTCATAGACACTACCTAGACCAATAATGAGCATCAAGAAAAATGTTTCAGAAGGAGTAGAGAGAGACAATAGAAGCTTCAAGCGCTTTGGGGTTTGCATTTATTTGTTTTCCTTTCTTGTGCTTATACATTTTATTGGTTACGTTTCAAGTTATTTGTTTTGGTAGTCTTGTGGGCTTGGTTTATATCATTTGTAAAACCTTTTCTACTAACCCTTGCCTTTGGAAAGCTTGGGAACCATGAATCATGAAAGACAGGCATACATTTTGGTGAACATGATGTGAAACAAATAGAATTAATCAACCACAGCCATATGGTTTCAAACCTAAAAATTTGTATTTTTCTTGATATTTGTGTTATTTCGCAATTGCTAGTATTTTTCCGCAATTGACAAAATTGTGTTGCAATCAACTGGTTTAATACCGCAATCGATTGTAGGTTTCTGCATTTGTTTTTTGTCATCTTCTGGGTCTCTATCTTTTCTACAGTTTGCCACAATTGATCCACTAGTACCGCAATCAGATGAGTTGTACCACAATTGACTGATCCCGACCGCATTTGATTGTGCTTTACTACAAGAGAAAGTGTTTTTCCACAATTGATATTTCTAGGCTACAATCGCCTATTATTTATTGCAATTGCTTGTAAATTACCACAATCACCTACAAAATTGCACATCAAGGCCAAAATTCTTTATCTTGCAATCTAAAGATCTTATATTTTCTTTATTTTTTTGTAGGATGACGGGTTCCCACGAATAGGGAGGGTAAGTTATTGGTAATTATCATTCATTATTTCAAAGTTACATATACTCTCATTTTGAAAAAAAATCCTTTTTGATACTAACCTATTTAAGAAAAGCAAACTAAAAGGAATTCACTTGTCAATTTGGGTTTAAAAAGAACAATGTTAGTCAAACATCTCACATTTCACACTTTAGATTTGGGCTTAAAATTGAACATTTGTGCTTGTATGGTGGTGTAGCTTAGTTCACGTTTCAAACTTTTGGAGTTTAATCAAATTACCTTGTGTCTGGAGTTTTGGGTGTATTTGCACAAACTATTAGTGTAGAAAAATTTATACTTTTTAGAAAGGCCTGTTTGGGGAATACACTTCTTCCTTGCATAATGACCTTAAACTGGTAATCCTTTCGATCGATATATAAACAAGGAGCGAACCAAATTTCCATCTTATCTAGCCAAGCTCAGGCAAGGTGTGTTGGTAATAGTCTGGATCGGGTGAATATCCCTAAGGAGCCAGCATGATCAACTAGGCTCTTAAGTGAGTCACACATGTACAAATAAATTGGAGAGACACCACAGACCCTTACTACAACCTTGATTAATTAGAGGCCAACCCATTTTACCTCTGAATAGGTACCTTATTATAGTGCAAGGGTTTGCAAAATTTCCCTCCAAGATCCCCAACATATGTGTCCCACGGTATTTGTGTAGTGAAAGAGATCTTCACTCCATGGAAACAATACCTGGAAATGGAAAAACCACAGGCACCTATGTCATGGACCTACGTGTCCTAGTAGTGTGACAATTGTTGTGTGAGCTAATGGACATTCAAGAATTGGGCCTATAACATTGTATTCTGAAGATTTTGACCTAGATTAATTTGACTGTTCATTGTTGAGACCTCGTGATAACCTTGCAACTTGAAAAATTTGTAGAACATACATATTTTCAGTCTTCATTCTTCAAAACACAGTGTCTATTGTTCTTGTTTCCTTGATCAGTTTCTAAAAATGCAAAACAAAACATCCAAATTGTCAAAATGAATCAAACGTGTTAAATTCTAGGGTTGTCAAAATATCAACTATCTTGCAAACAGAAGCATTGTTCCAAAAATTTCAAAATTGTCAAGCAGTGATACCCATCTTTTAGTCTTTTCAAGATTGTTTCTCATTCACTGCAATTTCCCGCATTGTGTTGCAATTGAAGGAAGTCTACCATAGTTAAACTTGTTTATTGCCATAATCATCTTGTTTATTACCACAATCAGTGGATTTGTACCACAATTGACTAGACATACTTTATTCTTGTTTTGACCTAAAAACCTTGAAAGAACTCTTCATTTGGTGTCCAAAACTAGCGTCTATCCCAAGAAAATGTGAAGAACATTGTGTGAATCTCTAAATGTTGAAGATCATCCCTTCTCTGAAAAGCATGATTATTGTCTAAAACATTGTTAGTTAAAAGCTCGGACTCAAAATACCTTGATCTCATCATATCAAACATCATCATCTTTATCAAAGCAACTTTGGCCAAGGAAAAGGTCAAAAAATCCTATTTTTTTACATCATCACCACTTTGAGATCAAGATATATCAAAATCTGTCCTTAGAATTACCCTTGTCAAAAACATAACTCGGACTTCCTTAGAAAGGATTTTTCTTCCTTGTTTTCTTTATATCACTTGTTTTAGTTACAAAACCTGGACCACACTATGTCTCAAACACCTCATGGAGGGCCTTACACAAGGTTTAAGGCTAGAACACAACTTGATGAGTCATATATCAACCGATTCCCCGCTTGGGAAATAGAGCAAGAGAACGATCCTTTTGTAAACACCAGTTCTACTCTGTTCATTGAACAACCCCATGGGAAAGATCTTTTCCAAAATGTCACAGAAGAGGAACTAGAGGATATAGAGCAAGATGCTTATTCCACACAAGTAGTTGACGTTGTTGTAGAGAGGAATCCCAAACGCTTTTTAGCCATGCTGATAAAGAAGGGAGTCAAACTCCCCGCTGAATTCAATGTATCAACCATATGGCCTGAAAACCCTCTCACAGGCCAAAACACTACTCAGCCTCCTCAGATACTACTTTTTATCTCTCAAATCTTCCCACCATTGGTATTACCCACTTTGACACATACGATACCCAGTCAAACCAATGACACAAACTAGGCCAGCACATCTTCCACTCAAAACATGATAGGCTCACAACTGAGTGCACCTGTGGTTACTAGTATCTTCCCACCTTCGTTTACATGGCTAGGGAAATCAAGCTCTCAACCTACATCAAACACCAACTATTTTGAAACTATGTCATTGTTGCAGTCAATTCATACAACTCTTCAGATCAACACTTCATACCCACAGGGATCCATCTCTGTAGGTACAACTTATAGTCAATGCCCACCCAAGGCTACACCTTTGCCCATTCTGACATCAATCCAACCCCTGCAACAGCAACCCCAGCTTCAGTTGCCTCAAATCCAACCTCCACAACAACAACCCTAGCCTCAGTTGCCTCAAATCCAACCTCTACAATAGCAACCCCAGCTTTATTTGCCTCAAATCCAACCTCTGCAACAACAACCCCAGCTTTAGTTGCCTCAATTCCAACCTTAGCAATAGCAACCCCAGCTTCAACCCCAACCTCAGTAGCAACAATATCAATCCTAGCAGTATCAACCCCAGTTTCAATCACAATAGAAAATGCATCAAAACCCACCATGGGCTACTCATGTGCCCCCGTTTGCAAATCACTCGGTGGGAAATCAATATCAAGTCCCCAAGATGAAATCCTATGTCCCTACTCAAGGGATACAGAGGCACAACCTCATACCCACTATAGCACAAAGGAACATCCTCACACACCAACCTCAATATCAAATGAACATGCTAATGCAGCAAATGCAAACCCTTCAAACCCAAATGATGGATATGCAAAATTAGGGGCAAACTAAATCCTACACCGTAGAGGATTTATATCAATACCCCTTTGACCATTCTCTCCACATGTCTCCATTCCCAAATCACTTCTTGATACCAAAATTTGACAAATATAGGGGCAATACCAACCATATTGAACATATCTGTGAGTTTTTTTCTAGTTGCGTTGAAGTCGCCCATGATGAGACATATTTAATGCGACTATTCCCACAAAGCTTGGCCAGACCAACATTGGAATGGTTCTCACATTTACCTCATGGCATTCAGTCTTCGGGAGAACTGGCTGAAAATTTCATAGCTCACTTCCATCATAACATCAAGCGCAAGGTTAGCATCAAGGACCTTAGCAATATCAAACAAAAGGATGGAGAGTATTTTGCGAAATTCCTACAGAGATGGAGGAATATGGAAAATCGCATAACATTTGATGTGCCCGAATAAGACTTAATAGTCATGTTTGTTGACAACCTAATTCCAGACATGTCATTCACAACAAAGTTACAATTAGCTCCGAACTTCACACAACTCATTGAACAAGGAGTTCGTTGTGAGAAGAACTTAGTCAAACAAGTAATCCTTGCAGATCCAACACAAACAAATACAAACAAAAATGCAATGGAAAAACCTAAGTGGTGAAACAAAAACAAAAATGTCACTAGCAATGGTGTCATTGATGTGAAGATAGTCAACTATGCACAACCCAAGGTGTCCCTGCAAGGCGCACCTGTGGCCAACCAAAAACCCATAGGTCTCACTCAATAGGCATACACCCAAAACAAACCTCCCCCTGTACAAGCGGCCGCTGTGTCAAATAGTCAACAATAGGATCAACGCAAACCATGGTTTCAATTCCAATAATGAGATTTCACACCATTGGGAGAGATGATAGAATCAACTTTATGCAAGTTGATACAATCAAACACTATCACTCTCCCAGAAATTAGGGACTTTGAACATGATGCAAACAAGCCAAGGTGGTATAATGACAAGGACTTCTATGAGTTTCATTGGGTGAAAGGACATAAAACATCCAACACATTCAGGAGATTTCACGTGGGTCGTTGATGAAGATCTTGATCCTTTGGTTCATGGAAAGTCTTGTTTGAAAACCCAGAGTTAGAAAATTCTTTGGCAACTTTGAGATCATTCAGTCGTGTAGTCTCGAAAGATAATCAAAGTTAGAAGTTGAGTTAAAGAAGGGTTGAAGTTTCATGCAGTCGCGTGATCATGAAAGAAATAAGAGTTAAGTCAAAAGATATGAGATTAAGTGATATCTGTTGATTTTCAAGATAATCTTGCGGTGGTCGTGAAGTCTCGGACTAAACTCTTCAGTTAAGAAATCTTAAAGTGACTTCAAATTCATTCATTCATGGTGTCTCACAAATAAACCAAGGTTAAGAGATAAGTTAAATACATTCAGTCACAAGATCTCTTTTGAAAGCAGGGGTTAAGTTAAAAGATATGAGATAAAGTGACTACCATCTAATTTAGGATGGATTCTATTCCTAGCATTAAGTCATGAGATGAAAGTTTAGATGGATGAAAGATTAAGAGATCCTGTGACGATTGTCAAATTAAATCAAGATCTAAAGGCTAGGGTTCAATCTCAGAAGAAATCTTGAGTCTGATAATTCTTTCAATGACAATGAGATCTAGTTAGTTGTGAAGTCTCAATAAGAACTATGGTTGATAAAGGTTAAGTAAGCTCAAGTGAAGTTTTCAGCAAGATGATCTGAACCATGAAAAAGAAAATATCTAGTGGATAGCAAGAAGTTGCTGATAAAAGTCAAATACTCAAAGAAAGTTCAGCAATTCAGCGATGGTGATTACGATTTGAACATGTGTCTAAGTCTTTTAGAGATCTAAGGTTGGCATAAAGTCTCAATATAAACCAAAGGTTAAGAAATTTTGTAGACACCCTAAAATGGACAGGCTTGTGACTTTACATTAAAAACACTAATTTTCATCTATTAATTAATGGTTTTTTAATCATTAAATAATCATCTATTTTCTTCTAAATTCATTCCCCAAATCATCAAATCCAATTCTCAAAATTAATTAAATAATTAATTTTATTTAATTAAATAGATTTAATTGATTAATTATCATTAAATTAATTTAATTTCATCAAATAAAGCAATTCTTAATAAAAAAGAATTCAATTATCTCACATGTTGAAAATAATTAATAAATAAATGAATTAAATACTCATTTATCTTCAAAGAGATAACTCC
>MU224570.1:199003-242632 GCA_018584345.1 Thuja plicata | reverse complement strand
GGATTGATCTCAACCATTCATTTCATCACCAATTCCTATATAATAAACCCTTCATAACCATTTGAAGGATCCAGGATTTCAAGCTCTCATGCACCATTACTCCATCAGTTTGGTTCTAGCATTCAAGCCATCTTGCGATCACACACACACATTTCAATTCTCAAATTATCGACACTTCTCAAGTCATAGACGCTGCCCCGCCAATACTGAGCATCAAGAACATCGTTTCAGAAGAAGTAGAGAGAAACAATGGAAGCTTCAAGCATCATGGGGATTGCATTTATTTGTCTTCCTTTCTCTTGCTTGTACATTTTATTTCTCACATTTATATTATTCGTTTAGTAGTCATTGTATACTTGATTTGCATTCATTTGTGAACCTTTTCTACTAACCCTCACCTTTGGAAAGCTATGGGAACCGGAAAGAGAGGTGTACATTTTGGTGAATAGCATGCGAAACATCTGTTAAGCCCTCCGCATGATAGTCCTGGGAATAGGACGCGAAAAATCTGTCAAGGCTATAGGACGATGCTGCAACTAGTGAGCATCATACTATGGAGTAGTTCCTACAAAAGATAAGTCAACTATCAGTACCAAGGCAGATATACATAAATCTCACAACAGGATATGAGTATAATCAATAGAGCAGAAGGGAAGTACATAAGCATAATAAAGAAAAAAAACCTGGATCAACAGTGGCCGAACACCAGGTCCATGCAATAGGGAACAACCCTAAGAACTTAGTGCATGCAACATCCAATGACACTACAACACCCCATACACAAGCATCCCTCGATCACCGAGAAAAGTAGGTGTAAGAATCAGACACATCCTGCTGCTCTCTGAACTGACGTAACACCCTGTCAGTGTTATGAAAATTGATCATATGCACATGATCGCTCACACAGCCAATCAATTACCATCATTGTTGACAAAAGGGGAGATGGATGTCCTCCCCATCCCAAATAGGACAATCTCTATAAGGTCTCCAGATAAAGTATGGAATCATATCTAGTTGTTGTCACCAGTAAGAAAGATGGCCCAAATGGGTCTGAACAATAGCACCATCATACATATATACATATGGCCTATCGGCTAGGAGAGCACATGCACCTACAGGATGACAAACAACAATGTGCTCCCACGCCCAAATCTGTAATAACGTGGCGCCACAACCGATTTACTTTCCATCAAGGTAAGCCACATACATCATATGGAAATGCATGTGCGCCAACATGCATGGGCCCCATGCAAAAATAGTATGGTCTCAGACCATACTCTGGAGAACAATACCAAAACCAAAAAAAAACCCACGCTGACGCCGATCAGGGCAAAGCATCCCACAAATCAAACTACCCAGCAAAGTGGATAGTCTATCTAAACAAAGTCTGAATCTCGACCAGAGAATGTTGTAACCTCTGGCAAGCCTGAGCTGATCCCGGGGCAGTCCAGTAAGCTCAGTCAACACAGGAACACCAGTGCAAGTGGAGTACTCCACCAAATTTCCCTAGATAGGGAGTTGGAGGATGCGATACACATCCTCCAAGGTCACAAGGCACTCCCCAGTGGGTAACCAGAAACTACAAGTCTCCAAATGCCACCGCTCTACAAGAGCTGAGATCAGACCCCTATTGGTCGTGATCTTAGGCATATAGAAGATCCAATATAATCCCAGGTCACGAAGAACTGGCCTCTCATCCTCTGAAACCTAAAACCTGTACACGAGTCCTGCTGGCCTTAACTCTCGACACTGCAAAATGCGCCCAACGAACTACACAGAGTACAAAAATAGAACAATATCAGTGTCAGGTATTAAGGACCGTAACAGAAGCTAAAAAAGATAGATAACAGGCAAAGAAATCAAGCAAATAGTGTCAAAAAGTCAATTGTGTAATAAACATGGTCAACTGCGGTACTTTTATGCGATTGCGGCACTCAAACTACAAGTGCGACACTCAAACAGCAATTGCGGCATTTTACATAATCAAGTGTGACACTTTTATCAAATGTGGCATAGAACCTGCAATTGTGGCATTTAAACCACAATTGCGGAAAAACCGCAATCGATTGCGGCAAAGGTAAATTTTTTTCAAAAAAGTACAAATTTTAAAAGCAATAAATAACATAATAAATGACATGCAAAGCGAGAAAAATCACCGGACGTCCAGAGCCAGGAGGTCAACGGTATGAACAGACCCAATCAGAAATGTGTACGACACCTAGAAGACCCGCCATCACTCGAAAGAAGGAAGAAAAGGAAGCAGAAAGCAATAAAAAAACTCACCAAGAAGATCAGAGCTCCAATTTGCAAAGTGACAAATGAAGAGATCTCTTAGCTACTTATAGGAGTTCCAAAAACCCTAATTTCGCCCAGGAGCTCCAAAATTTTCTCCCGGTACTCGAAAACTTCAAAGGTCAATTACAGCAACATTTTAAACTATTTTTCATATCCGTCAGCTACCTAGTTCTACAATTTGCAGTTTCAACAAATTAACGCTCGTCTCGTGACTTTTCACTTAAATTTGTTGAGGGGGCATAAATACACCTACTAAATGTCGGGGCAAGCTGGGGCAAAATTAAAGAATCTTTGACACACTGCGACAAGTCACATCTCATCAAAGAGGGGCAAATGTAGACACCCTAAAATAGACAAGCTTGTGACTTTACATTAAAAACACTAATTTTCATCTATTAATTAATGGTTTTTTAATCATTAAATAATCATCTATTTTCTTCTAAATTCATTCCACAAATCATCAAATCCAATTCTCAAAATTAATTAAATAGCTTTAATTGATTAATTATCATTAAATTAATTAATTAAACTCAATTTCCAATAGTTTAAATTCAAATATTTAAACTTACTAATTAAATTAATTTCTATTAAATTAATTTAATTTCATCAAATAAAGCAATTCTTAATCAAAAAGAATTCAATTATCTCACATGTTGAAAACAATTAATAAATAAATGAATTAAATACTCATTTATCTTCAAAGAGATAACTCCAATTACATCACATGGGTTACTCCACCCATCTCTCCAGTCCACATGGGTAACTTCACCCACCTCTTCAGTTCAAAAAGGTAACTCATAAATAGTTGTTCAGTTAACCAAACCCTATCTCCTCTTTACCAAATGAAGAGGTGGACTTTACTGAGGACCTCTCCTATTCCTTTTGATCTCAACCGTTCATCTCCCCATCTCTGGGATTGATCTCAACAGTTCATTTCATCACCAATTCCTATATAATTAACCCTTCATAACCATTTGAAGGATCCAGGATTTCAAGCTCTCATGCGCCATTACTCTGTCAGTTTGGTTCTAGCATTCAAGCCATCTTGTGATCACACACACACATTTCAATTATCAAATTCCCAACGCTTCTCAAGTCATAGACGCTGCCCTGCCAATACTGAGCATCAAGAACAACATTTCGGAAGAAGTAGAGAGAAACAATAGAAGCTTCAAGCATCGTGGGGTTTACATTTATTTGTCTTCCTTTTTGTTGCTTGTACATTTTATTTCTCACATTTCAGTTATTCATTTAGTAGTCATTGTATACTTGATTTGCATTCATTTGTGAACCTTTGCTACTAACCCTCGCCTTCAGAAAGTTGTGGGAACCGGAAAGAGAGGCGTACAAATTCATTCCATGACTTTGAGATAAATTAAGTCATGAAGTCTCAGAGTAAACTGTAGTTAAAGACAAAGCTAATGAGATTACACGCAAACTGTTGGATTAAAAGTTAATCAAAGGGTGGTCATGAAGTCTCAAATCAAAAAGAGAAAGTACAAAAGGGATGTGAGATTTTGAACAGACCTACCGATTGAAGGAAAATCTAGTGATGGTAGCATAATCTCAAAATAAACTTACAGTTAGTGAAATATTAAAGTGACTTTGACTTTGCACAGTCATGTAGTCTCTAAAAGGAACTAAAGGTTTAAGTAAGAGTTATTCAAAGCCTTAGTTGCGGAGTCTCAAAAGGAATATGAGTTAAGAGAATTCAAACAACAATTAAGCGATGAACATTGATCAAGATGTTGATCGTGTGGTGATCGTTAAGTCTCATTAAAGAACCAGAGCTAAAGTAAACTTTTAGCGAAAAAGAGATCATACAGTCACGTAGTTGCTGAAGGAAACTAGAGTAAAAGCAAGGTAAAATATAAGGTTTTCTTTTGTGCCATGTTGTATAGTTGTCAGCCAATCAGAGCATAGAGATTATGAAAGCATGTTTAAAGAGTTTCTTAGTTGTGATGAATGAGCCAATCGTATCAGATCTTGATCTAATTTCAAATATAATAAGGTTTTAGTTGAAAAAGAAATCATTCAAAATTGATCACCTGTTAGTTTCAAATGTCGCGGATAGATAGAAAAATTGATATCACAGTACATAGAAGTAATAATAGAAGTGAGTGAATTACAAATCCATGATTTCAAAGTAAGGTTTGTGCATTGATTTCTCTGAATAAGTAGGCATTACCATTGATTATTTCATTTCATCACAAGTTTCAGTTTTTAGAGTGAAATTTGCATAAGTGATCAGTATTTTCAAGAGAATAGAGTTATCTAGATTTGCAGAATGAAGGTAGAGATTTGATCAGTTGCAATTCAAAAAAGACAACATGAGAAGAGCAGTGAGCATTTCCTCAAATAATGACAAGAGAAGATTTGATGATGATCTCAAGGGAAAGAGAAATTACTCAGAGGAGTTCATACAACTCCTTCTAGGCTCCAATTAGGGAAAAAAGGTAAACAAGGAGTACCTTGGTGACAATTTTTCTTATATTAGAGATGAAAAAACACTTGACTGTTTAGGTTATCACTTGTTTAACTATATCCACAAGAATAGTGATGGTCTTGCACTTGTGTCAAACCCTTGGACGTCTATATTAGCAAAAATAGTAGTGTTAGTAATAACTGAGAGGCAGGGTGAATCAGTGGCCTCAAAAACTTATCCTTAATCTAACCACCAATCAAATAAACCTCAGATTATTATGTCCCTAAAAGATGCATGCCATGAGATACTTATAATGATTAACCATCTGTCAGTTTACCTTGTCTATCCTTATTCTCCTTGATTACTGATAACCAGTATAACTAGTTACCAAAATATAGTAAATATGCAGAGTATATCGATAAATCTAGTGTTAACTATGTAAGATACAAAAACAATAAAGAAATGAATCATACACACATAACATATGAATTTTTAATGTGGAAACCCTATTAAGGGAAAAACCACTGGGACCAGTACCCCAAACTTTCATGGATGAACCTTTTTGGCACTCCTTGGGATGTACCTCAATATATAGAAGACTGTTAAGTCCTACTCTGTTAAGAGACTTGATGCTTCGATGGTTAAACTGAAACAAAATGACCTATTTCTAATGCAACTTGAATAGTAGATTTTAAAATCTATTTAAGTACATTACCTATCTAATCATTGTATCAGTTTCATTCTTTTGTGCTCCATACTTTCTTCTCTATGATGTTGTGCTCACTATTCATCGGTGTCTACTGAACTCCTTAGCTCTACTTTAGCTTGATTGATCAGTATTGCATGAAGTTTTTCTTCATCAATTTCTCTTTAGTATCCTCTTTTTATTCACTCCCCTTAATCCCCTTTTCATGTGATACGAAAATGAATCAAGCTTGTCTCTTATATAGACATGATATTCACTGTTTCTTGATTCTTGACTCTTGATTCTTGATTCTTGTTTCTTGATTCTTGATTCTTGATTCTTGATTCTTGATTCTTGATTCTTGATTCTTCATTCTTGACGTGAAAAAAAATCCAGGCAATTTGATTTAAAGTATAACTCCTGATTTTTCTCATAGTTATCTTCATGCCAATTGTATAAATCAACTTTAAATCAATTACTTAACTCTAGTCGAATAAAACAAAGAAAACAACCAGATAAGTCTATGCTTAGCTCTTGCCAGCTAGATATTTTTTCATTTTCTGAACTCTATGTTTCATCGGTCAACTCTTTAGTTAGTCATCGATTACAACTGTTAGTTCTATCGGTGTGACTCCAGTTAGCTTCAGGATCTCCATTCGTTAGGCATCATTGGATTTTTACTCATTGGGCAACTCTATTTTCAGCTCGTCGGGCATCCTGTGGTTTTCTTTGTTGGGAAACATTGTCTTCTGCTCATCGGGTATCACTGTGTTTTTTCTTCTTTGCCTTTACTGATGGTGTGCACTCCTTTAGTGTTTCTATGTCACTTAGTGAATACTTGACTTTTATGCATTGTTGAAAGCATAACCTTTGTTCCATTGATTATCTGAAGTCTTTGGCATTATATAAATGACCGTATAGATTATATCAAGTTGACATCAATGATAATACAAATCATTAACTTCTTTAATACCTTGCATTATCTTCAATTTAACATTATCAAACATTTAATCAGTTACATGTCATCAATCTCTCCCTTTGGCATTGATGGAAACATACTATGTTATCACACTATACTATCTCTAATTCAATATGAAATACAATCATTGAGATTCATTAAACTACCAATCTCTCCCTTTTGTCAATAGATAAATGTTTGAACCTCAGTTAGCTCTATTTTAGCTTAGATTTGATTCTTACAGTTCTCTTTTCTTCTAATGTGTTGATTCCTTTTATTGTGTCAATTTCTCTCCTTTTGACTATTCTTATATTTTGATTTCTTTTTCTCTTTTCAGCAACTCTTCCTTTGTATAAACTTTTTCATACAAACTCTCTCCCTTTGGATATGATCTCTCCCTATTGGAATAATCTGATAATGGATAATCTTTCTCATAAGAATGTGATAATATGGTTAATCTCTCTCCCTTTGACAACAATGCCAAACAAATATTTTACAAATATCTGACATTCATATCAAATAATCATTTTCCTATCCATAATATATTCCTTGAATTTCCATTATCCATCAGCAATACAACAATAATATCTGGTGCTCAGTTTTGATATATGCCTGTCTGTATATAGATGTAGCTTTTAAGTTTATCTTGTTGCTTGCATCAACATGAATGATGATCTGATAATATGTAGGCTGATACAGCCTTCAGTCATTTACTGACTGGTAGACAAGGGTTTGACCCCTAGTCTTTTTCTGAGGTACTCAAATGTATCCATGGGTAGTGGCTTGGTGAAGATATCAGCCAATTGTTCTTTGGATTGCACATATTCAAGTATCACCTCTTTTTTCTGCACTTTTTCTCTTAAGTAATGATACTTGATGGCAATGTGTTTATTTTTTGCATGCATGATTGGATTCTAGGAAATGTTTATTGCACTGGTGTTATCACAATAGATAATCACTGGCTCTAAGATCTTCATATGCATACCTTCCAGCAACTATTTGATCTATGCAATATTTGAGAAATTTGCAGTAGCAGCAATGTACTCTGCTTCTACATTAGACTGAGAGATGCATCCTTTCTTCTTGCTATTCCATGTGACAAGTTTGTCGCCCATAAAGAATGCTCCTCCAGTTGTGCTTTTCCAGTCATCAAGATTTCCAACCCAATTAGCATCAGTAAACACCTTAAGGTTAAATTTTCCTTCTCTTCTATACCATAATCTGAATTCCTCAATATTCTTTAGATATCTTAGAATTATTTTCACAGCAGTCATATGTGATTCCCTGGGGTTAGCAGAAAATCTAGCAACAATTCCTATTGCATGTGCAATATCTGGTCTAGTGTGTACAACATACATGAGTTTTCCAATCATTAATCTGTACAAAGTTTGATTTACCTCTATTTTTTTGTCCTCCTTTGTCAATTTACATCCAGTAGCCATCAGTGTTCCAACTGGTTTGGATTTTTCCATCTTGAATATTTTCAGGACCTCTTTGATGTATTTGGACTATGTAATGAAAATTCCTTCACTTTGTTGAATGATCTGTAGACCAAGAAATAACTTGATCTCCCCAAACATAGACATATCAAACTCTTTGCTCATCTCATTGGAAAATGATTTTCATAGCATATCATTGCCTCCAAATATGATTTAATCAACAAATATTTCAGCAATCAAGGTGTTAGCATCAGTATCTTCTTTTAAATAAAGATTAATGTTTTCACTAGTCCTTACAAATCCAATACTTATTAGATAGGAAAAAATTCATTCATACCAGACTCTTGGAGCTTGTTTCAATCCATACAAGGCTTTGTGAATTCTACATACCATGTCTCTCTTGTCTGGATCAACAAACCCTTCTGGTTGTTCAATGTATACTTCTTCTTCAAGTATTCCATTTAGGAATGTTGACTTGACATCCATTTGGTATACCTTGAATCCTTTGAATTTAGCATAAGAAAGTAATATTCTTACTCCTTCTAGCCTAGCAACAGGTGAAAATTTCTCTCCATAGTCTATACCTTCCTCTTGTGCATACCCTTTGCATACTAGCCTTGCTTTGTTCCTTGTGACTTCTCCATTCTCATTCAGCTTATTCCTGAATATCCGTTTAGTACTGATGACATTCTTTTCAGCTGGTCTTGGCACAAGTGACCATGTTTTTTTCTTCTCAATCTACTCAATCTCATCATTCATAGCACTTATCCATTCCTCATTATCTAGTGCAGCAATGACAGAGTTTGGCTCAAACTCACAAATTAAACAATTTGAGTTTAAAGACTTACTTCTTGTTCTTATACCAGCTTTCTTATCTCCTATGATCTAGACCTCTAGATGGTTCCTTCTTACATATCTTGCAAGTACAGGTATAGTTCTTTATCTATCAGCTTGATCATTATTTTGAGCTTCATTATGTTCTTCATTACCTTGCATATTATCTTGATCATTATCCTGACCGTCGGTATTTGCAACCCAATGCTCAGGAGAAATGATTTGTAGCTCAGGGGCTCTACATTTTTGGTAGGGTAGAGTGTCAGGTTTCACATTGTAAGTGAACTTATTGTAGTCCTCTGGTTCTTTAGTGCTTTCTTTTTCATTCTTCTCTGCAAATTTATATATCTTTACATTTGCACTTTCAATAATTCTGTTAGAGGCTTTGTTTAGACATTTGTAAGCCTTGCTCTTGGTAGAATACCCTAGAAAAATTACTTCATCACTCTTGGAGTCAAGTTTTCCATTTCTATTATCTTTGAAGATATAACATTGACTGCAAAAAATTTTGAAATAACTTACATTGGGTGTGTATCCATACCATGGCTCATAAGGTGTCTTCTTGGTGTCTTTCTTCAATTGTACTTTGTTCAGTGTGTAAAGAGAAATACTGATAGCTTCCCTCAAAAATATTTGGGTGATGCCTTTTTCTATCATCATTGCTCTAGCACAATCAACTATTGATCTGTTCTGTCTTTCAACAATCCCATTTTGTTGTGGCGTTCTTGGTGCAGAAACCTGTCTTTTTATACCATGCTCATTAAAAAAGTTAGTGAATTTATCTGATATAAACTCACCTCCTCTATCTGATCTCAAACATTTTAGTTCCTTACCACTTTGTTTCTCTACCATAGCCTTATACCATTTGAACATCTTAAATGCTTCTGATTTATCTTTTAGAAACATAACTATCATCATTCTAGAGTAATCATCAACAAAAAGAATAAAATATCTATCTCCATAATAACTCTTTGTTCTCATGGGTCCACATAAATTAGTATGGACTAATTTTAGAATTGCATCAAATGTATGGGTTTCACTTTTGAAACTAGAATTTGTCATTTTACCTTTTTGACAGTTTTTACACATGATGTTGTTGGGCTTGGTCATTGTCCGTAAGCCTCTAACATTTCTCTTTTTGCTAATTTTCATCATGTTGTCAAAGTTCACATGACATAGTCTTTTTTCCCATAACCATATGTCTTCATTTGTAGCAATTAAACAAGTGGATTTAGTATCATTCAGATAGATTAAGTTACATTTTGTCTCCTCACCGGTACCAATAAGATTTCTAGATTTGTTGAAGATCTTTGCATTTTTGTTTTCAAATGCTACTTTGTGACCTAAATTATTCAACTACAAAACACTCAATAGATTATAATTCAATCCATTTACCCAATAGGCATTCTCACACTTTATCTGGTTATTCAACATTATTGTTCCTCTACCTTCAACTAGACAAGGTGTGTCATTTCCCATTCCTACTGATCCACCCTTGTAGTATTCAAAAATCTCAAACTTTTTCTTATCACCGGTCATATGATGAATGCATCCACTATCTATGATCCAAACATCATTTTAGCTAATTTTAGATATGAGATTTGTTTCTACATACCTTTCTTCATCATCATCTGAATCATCCTTTACAGCCACAAACACCATCTCGATGTCTTCATCAGATTCAGTGTCAGTATCATCATCCTTGCATTTTGCTAGGTAGCTGATCTTCTTTCCTTTGTCCTTATAGTCTCAAGTATCTCTTCTTTCTGATTTTTGATAGCTTCTATAATCACCTCTATCAGACTTCTTTTCAAAACATCTGTCATTACTTCTATCATCTTTTCTTTTGTTAGTACATCTTGTAGAAAAATGTCCAATCTCTTTGCAATTAAAAAAAATAAGTGGTAATTTACCTTTGCCTCTCTGCATTCTTCTGGCCATAAGTGCTTCGATTTCATCAAGATCATCTTCTTCATTTTCACTATCACTATCTTTTCTCATAGTGTTTTTGTGACTTGATTTACTTATTCTCATAGAAATTTTGAATGCAGACTTTATGTTTGGTAAGACTCTATTATCGAAGCTATTCATCTCAAATGAAACCAGTCTTCCAATTAAACTATCTAGAGTAACATTTCTATTTGCTACTGCTCTCATTTCTTGAATGGCAGATACTCTAATAGCATAACTAGGGAGTAAGGTTCTTAGAATTTTACTTACCACTATATCTTCTTCTAGTACACCTCCAACTCCTTGGATAGCATTGACTACCTCTTTAATTCTTGTGCTATACTGAGTGATTTTTTAACCTTCTTTCATTTTGAGATCATCAAACTTTCCTCTAAGGCTTTCTTCCTTGGCTCTCAAAACATTTTTGTCACCACCATGTACAAGCTTCAATTTGTCCCACATCTGCTTTGTAGTTTTTCATTCTTTGACACATTCAAATTCAGCATCAGAGAGTGAGGAAGCAAGTTCTATCATCATGCCATTATGTTCATGCTTCTCTCTCATTTGTTCAACTGTTGGTGCTCCTATGGGCAACACATATTCAGTGTCAAGGAATTGAGTAACATCATTACCAATACCTGATAAGTGGAGTCTTATCCTACTTTTCCATGAAGCAAAATTATCTTTGTTCAACTTGGGCACATCTCGCTTGTTCATTTTGTGATCTTTGGCTTAGGTCTTGAAACTTTCCTTCTAAGAACACAAGCTCTGATACCAATTGTTAGTAATAACTGAGAAGGGGGGGGGGTGAATCAATGGCCTCAAAAACTTATCCTTAATCTAACCACCAATCAAATAAACCTCAAATTATTATGTCCCTATAAGATGCATGCCATGAGATACTTATAATGATTAACTATCTGTCGGTTTACCTTGTCTTTCCTTACTCTCCTTGATTATTAATAAGAAATATAACTATTTACAAAAATACAGTAAAAATGTAGACTATACCGATAAATCCAGTGTTAACTATGTCAGATATAAAACAATAAAGAAATGAAACATACACACATAACACATGAATTATTAACGTAGAAACCCTGTTAAGGGAAAAACCACTGGAATCGGTACCCCAAATTTTCACTCTTCTGAACTGAGCCCTATTAAGAGCCAACCATGTTAAAGGTTACAAACACACTGTTAGGTGTGACCTTGTTAGAGGATTTTACACATATAGGTTGTCACTTAGTATCAGGCATCTAATGTTACCATCCTTGAATCAGCCTCTCTCTTAGACTGTCAATAGGCATCGGGTATATCCAATGCTACTTTCATGAATCAACCTTTTTGGCACTCCTTGGGATGTACTGTAATATATAGAATATTGTTAAGTCCTGCTCTATTAAGAGACTTGATGCTTCAATGGTTAAACTGAAAAAAAATGATGTGTTTCTAATGCAACTTGAATTGTATATTTTCAGATCTATTTAAGTACATTACCTCTCTAATCAATGTATCAATTTAATTCTTTTGTGCTCCATAATTTCTTCTCTGTGATGTTGTGCTCACTGTTCGTTGGTGTCTACAAAATTCCTTAGCTCTACTTCAGCTTGATTGATCAGTACTGCATGAATTTATTCTTCATCAGTTTCTCTTTAGCATCCTCTTTCTATTCACTCCCCTTAATCCCCTTTTCATGTGATACGAAAATGAATTAAGTTTGTCTCTTATATAGACATGATATTCACTGTTTCTTGATTCTTGATTCTTGATTCTTGGTGTGAAAAACAATCTAACCAATTTGATTTAAAGTATAACTCCTGATTTGTCTCGTAGTTATATTCATGCCAACTGTATAAATCAGATTTAAATCAATTACTTAACTCTGGTTGAATAAAACAAAGAAAACAACCAGTTAAGTCTATCTTTAGCTCTTTCCAGCTAGATATTTTGTTATTTTTTGAACTCTCTGTTCCGTTGGTCAACTCTTCGGTTAGTCATTGGTTACAACTATCAGTTCCATCAATGTGACTCTAGTTAGCTTTGGGATCTCTTTCCATAGGCATCATTGGATTTTTACTCATCGGGAAAATCTATTTTCAGCTCGTCGAGCATCTTGTGGTTTGCTTCATTGGAAACATTGTCTTCTGCTCATCGGGTATTACTATGACTTTTCTTCTTTGCATTTACCAATGGTGTGTACTCCATCAATGTTTGTATGTCACTTAGTGAATAATTGAATTTTATGCATTTTTGAAAGCATAACCTTTGTTCCATTGATTATCTAAAGTCTTTGGCATTATATACATGACCGTACAGATGATATCAAGTTGACATCAATGACAATACAAATCATTAACTGATTTAATTCCCTGCATTATCTTCAACTTAACATTATCAAACATTTAATCAGTTACATGTCATCAAGTAGTTCCTAATGTGTTTGTGGATGTTTATTTGATATTGGAACTAGCTAGTAGGTATGACACCATTTCAAAGTTCATTAAGAAATATGATGGCACAATTCTAGTAACCCTTGATAGGGCATCATTTATGAAAGCATTTAATATGTATAACCCCTACAAAACAGAGATCAATCTAAAGGCCCTAGCTACTAGATATACTAGGAACTATATATCCCCTATTCCTAGTGATAATGCACCATGTTTCTAAAAGGACCTAGTGTTGGAGATTTTCTTCTCTATAAATAATTGATTGTATGTTTGTCATTGATGACAACATATAATATATAGTGGTGTCCTATATGCAATTATCAGTATAGATGTTCTTGAGACATGCGTATCTATTTCCATGGTTTAGACATTTCTAGTTGCTATGTGCATTCACGCAGAGTTAGATATGCAGATTCAGTGGAGTTATGTTAAATAGTTATGGCAGTTACAGTTTCTAGAGATTATCTGTTAAGAGCTGACAAAAATATAGTGTTTCTTGAGATGTGCCTATCTTTGGGATATGCGTGTTTATATTCATGTTTAGTTATGTGTTAAGAATTATTATACAAAGGTTCCAAATGTGTTTTAACAAAATAGTGTTGTTGGAGTTAATTTTGTGAAGCTGACTTTGTGAAGTGTCACGTCTATTCAGTTTGAGTTGTGCGGTCCTAACTTTGATTGCCTAATTAGTTAAGCTGACAAGGATGTTGCTGAAGTGTTTCCTACATCCATTGTGACCCTATCCTTGGGAAGATATATATAGCAGTTCAAATGTAATCGCTATGTGTTGAAAAATGAAGTGAAAAAGAAAAGACAAAGCAGAGCAAAATGTTATACAATTACAGATCTATGTAAATAAACTAAAGAAGACTACAATTCACTGGAACTCATCAAGACAGAAGGTCTACTTAACAGTTCATTATCAGATATAGTGTATATCTATTTTCCAGAAGGTTGCAACCTTCACCATCTGAGCAGTGACCTCTTGGATAGTGAGTCCTCACCCCTAACAAGGATATTTGTAAAAGACTCCTAACAAGGTCCGACCTTTGACTAGGTCTCTGTACTTATTGCATTGTAAATAAAAACTACTAACAGGGTTGCAAGATCTTCTAACAAGGATCATTATAAACTAGTACAATTATTTTTGGGTGCTAATTCCCACCAGGGTTTTTACCTAATTTGGTTTTCCCCATGACCAAAATTGTGTTGATCAAACCTGTGTTATCTTATTGAGTTTATATTTAAAGTTATTCTCTACTTAATTGAAAAGAATTGAATCTTGTAGATAAGTGATTCACCCCCCACCCCCCTCTCAGTTATCTCTTGGGACTATTCCTAACAATTGGTATCAGAGCCAAGTGCCTTGGAGAGAAATCCTAATAGCTTAAGGTAGATCAAATGGCGTACTTCATAAAAAAGAGTCCTAAGTTTGGTGGAGAAAACTATCTTGACTGGAAGAACAAAATGATAACATGTCTTCAGTGCATTGGATTTGAGATCTATGGGATTTCCACTCATGCAATTGATTTTCCCACCTTGAAAGACCTTGCAGAAGAAGACTCTACAATTAAAAAAAAAGAAGTATTCACTTAAAATGCAATAGCCAAGGAAGCCCTAATCAGTGCTCTATATAACAGTGAATTTTTTGAGATCAAGAAGGCATATAAAGCATATTCAATTTGGAAATACTTAGAAGACATGTTTAAAGAAGACATCCAAGAAAAGAATGCATGCAGAAAGACATGGAAGAAAAGATTCAATAATTTAGAGATGCTACCTGAAGAAAACATCAGAGCTTACAATCAGAGAATTAATGAAGCAATATCAGGTATCAGAAAAAATGGTGGAGAAATTTTAGAGGATGATATAATGGAAAAAATAATGACCACATTGACAACAGACTATGAGAGAAAGATAAATATCCTAGATGAAACTATACAATTTTCAAAATACTTCAAGAGAGAGAATTAGATCAGCAAAATCTCTGCATTTGAGATATCAAGATTGAAGACAGAACCTAAAATGGAAACGGTTTTCAAAGCCTCGGTGCATGGTAATAAATATTTAAGCACCTTTAATAATAATGAGAAGGAAGAAGTTGACACTGAACTAGAAGAAATCATTTCTATGATTGCTAAGAAGGAAAGAAATGTTAAAGGGAAATATGAAGGACAACTACCATTCAAATGTTTTTCATGCATCAAAGGTGGCCACTTTGCATCCAAGTTTCCTACAAGAGTTAAAGAGTTTAGATCAGATTACAAGCCAAAATACACTAAGGAATGTTATCATGCTAATGATGGTGTAACTGATGATGATTCAGGAGAAGATGAAATTGGATTTTCTGCCATTAAAGACATTGAGAAAATGCTTGAGGAAATGGACATTAAAGATGAACCCAGACCTATCAATAAGGACACACTTATTGAAGAAATGTTTGACTGTATTGATGTTTCATGCACTAATCTTGAACCAAGTCAAGAAGAATCATAGATTATAGATGAGAGTGTCACTCCTAAAAACTCAAAATTCCACTCTAAGGAAGACATCATTGGAGATCATAGCGCAAAAGTCTTGACAAGATCCAGAGAAAAAGGTTCAACCATTGATGAAGAGGCATGCTTACATTCTCATATTGAACCCTTAAGTGTTGAAGATGTGTGCAATGATTCAGATTGGAAAAGTGTTATGCAAGAAGAATTGGATCAGATAATCAAGAATGATACAAGGGAACTGGTCCCTAGACCTCATGACAAGAATGTGATTGGAACAAAGTGGATATTTAAGAATAAGATGAATGAAGAAGGTATAGTGGTAAGAAACAAAGGGAGACTGGTATGTAAAGGATATGTGCAGAGAGAAGGAATAGGTTAAACTGATACATTTTCCCCTGTGAGAAAACTGGAATCTATCAAGTTGTTTCTAGCCTATGCAACATTCAAGAACTTCAAAGTATATCAAATGGATGTCAAGTCATCTTTTCTCAACGGTGAATTCAAGGAAGAAGTTTACATAGAACATCCTAAAGGATTTAATCTATCAGACAAACCAGACATGGTATGCAGACTAAAGAAAGCACTTTATGGACTTAAACAGGCCCCAAGAGCATGGTATGAGAGACTTGATGGTTACTTAATGAAAATAGGATTCAGAAAAGGAGCAGCAGATTGTAACTTATTCATAAGAGAGATAGATGAAGGATTACTACTTGTTGCTATTTTTTTTGATGACATTATCTTTGGAGGTAATGACAAGCTTAGTGCAAAATTTTCCAAAGAGATGCAAAGTGAGTTTGAAATGAGCATGACTGGAACTATCAAATATTTTTTTGGGACTGAATGTAAAACAAACAGAAAAAGGAATATTCATAAATTAGTCTAAGTATGTAAATGAGATATTGAAGACTTTCAAAATGGAAGATTGCAAACCATTAAGCACCCCTATGATAACAGGAAGCAATCTTTCTAAAAATGATGACTCCATAGCAGTTGACAAAACACTATACAAGTCTATGATTGGAAAACTCATATATCTTACACAATCTAGACTTGATATTTCTAATGCAGTTGGCATTGTTGGAAGATTTGTAGCTGAACCTAAAAAAAATCACCTAATGGAAATAAACAGAATATTTAGATACTTAAAGGGGACTATAGACTATGGTTTATGTTATTCTAACTCAAAGAATATACAACTTCATATGTATACTGATGTTGATTGGGCAGGTTGTGTTGATGACAGAAAGAGCACATCAGGAGGAGCAGTATTTCTTGGAGATAGGTTTTTTACTTGGACAAGCAAGAAAAAAAATTGCATTTCTCAGTCAACAGAAGAAGTTGAGTATGTTGTAGCAGCACTGAATTGTTCAACAATGGTTTTGATCAAACAAATGATTAAAGACTTTGGTATTTAGATTGATTATCCTATTTTAATTCACTGTGATAATACTAGTACTATCAATATGTCAAAGAACCATGTGATGCATGCAAAGACAAAACACATTGAGATCAAATATCATTTTCTAAGAGAAAAATTTGCAGACAAAGAAGTTAAACTGGATTATGTAAGCACTAAAGAACAATTAGTAGATATTTTTACAAAGCCTTTATCAAAAGTTACTTTTGAGTATCTCAAGGAGAAGCTGGGAGTAATTCCCTTTCCTGAGTCTAATTAGAATTTATAGAAAGAACATTAGTCCTTGGTGACTGATGAATGGTTGACTACTCTACTTCTAGAGTAGTACCTGTGCTTAATAGTGTTTGGCACCCTTTTCCATTGATGTCAAAGTGAGAGTATATAGTAAGGGGGAGCATATACTCAGGGGGAGTATATCATCATTAAAATAAAAACATAGTCAGAGGAGCAGTAGCAGTGTAGAGGAACCTTTGATGAGGATATTGAGAAGATTGTAAAACTAAGGAAGACACTTTGAGTTGATGATATCATATGTTTCCATCAATGTCAAAGGGGGAGATTGTTGGAGATTTGCTTTTGTTCAAATAATTGTTTGTATATTTGTCATTGATGACAACATATAATATATAGCGGTGTCCAATATGCAATTATTAATACAAATGTTCTGGAGACATGCGTGTCTATTTTCATGGTATAGACATGTTCTGGTTGCTATGTGAATTCACGCAGAGTCAGATATGCAGTTTCAGTGGAGTTATGTTAAACAGTTATGGCAGTTACAGTTTCTAGAGATTGTCTCTTAAGAGCCAACAAAAATATAGTGTTTCTTGAGATGCGCCTATCTTCGGGATATGCGTGTTTGTATTCATGTTTAGTTATCTGCTAAGAATGATTATACAAAGGTGCCAAATGTGTTTTAACAGAATAGTGTTGTTGGAGTTAATTTGGTGAAGCTGACTTTGTGAAACGTCGCGTCTATTCAGTTTGAGTTGCACGGTCCTAACTTTGATTGCGTGATTAGTTAAGCCAACATGGATGTTTCTGAAGTGTTTTCTACATCCCTTGTGACCCTATCCTTGGTAATATATGTATATATATAGTAGTTTAAATGTAGTCGCTATGTGTTGAAAAATGAAGTGAAAAAGAAAAGACAGAGTAGAGCAGAATGTTATACAATTGAAGATCTATGTGAAGAAACAGAAGAAGACTATGATTCACTGGAACTGATCAAGACAGAAGGTTTACTTAGTAGTTCATTATCAGATATAGCGTATATATTTTTTCCAGAAGGTTGCATCCTTCACCATCTGAGTAGTGAGCTCTTGAATAGTGAGTCCTCACTGTAACACCCCAAAATTGGCACCTTATAATCCTAATCAATTTTGGTGCGTTCCTTCAATTTTCTCATCATCGAAGTCCTATTATAATATGAAAATTATCCTCTTAATTGACTTTAATTGACTGAGTCTCAAATGTAGAAAACCTAAATTTGCATAAATCTGACATTATATTTAATTCCTAAATTATCAAGGTTTATTAGCTAAAAATCCCTAAGATTAATTGATTTAATTCTAAAGTCCTAAGTGCTCTTAAATTAAATTAATTCCACCACCTTTAGCTAATATACATAAAAGGAATTTAATAGTTATTTAATTGATTGGATGAATTATCCTCAAAAGGGAATTCCATAATTCCATGTGAAAGGTCACTCATGTGGCAATAATCCATCCTTTTAATTAAATAATTCATGTCTTTTTGTCTCAAATGGAAATGAAGAGGCCACTGTTTCTTTTCAAGAAACTCTTCACCCTCTTTCTATGGTTTTCTATAAATTGGACCCCTTTTTCTTCATTAAGGAGGATGATTTTTGAGAGTATTAAATCTATAGTGAAATTTGTATTAATTGTTTTCATGCTTTTGAGTTTAAATTGCCTAATTAGATCAATCTCAATATCATTTCTCAAGCTTTCTAGTTTAAATGCAATTTCAATTCTAGATTAAGAGCATTTCAATTCTAGATTAAGAGTATTTCATTTCCTAGATTAATTGCAATTTCATTCCATAGAGTAGTTGCAATTTCAATTCTACACTAGTTCCATTCGATTCCATAGATTAATTGCAATTCATTTCTAGATTAAGAGCAATCTCATTTCATAATTTAATTGTAGTGCATTCATGGATTAATGGAAAATTCATCTTCTTTCATGCTTTAGAAATCCTCCATGTTAGCAATGGTTAGGTTGTTGGCTCTCGTTCTGAGAGTAAATTTGACATCCCCAACCAATGAGGAGGCAGCAAGTCATTTCAATTGAATTTGCCTTTGTGAATTGAACAATTGAGTAAAGACTATGCTGAGTTTGTGCCTGATTTAGAGGTCACATTCAAGCACACACATTTTGGCACCGACCGTGGGGCAGAAAAAATGATTCATGGCCTCATTTTTGAAATTTTTCACTGTGATTTTGGAACTCTATCGTATGTCTGTACTGCACTGGTACAAAGTATCGCGTGAAGTTTTGCGTTGAGCCGCGTGATGTTTTTCTCTCTGTAGCACTCTGTCGCACGAAGAAACAGAAAGCTCATGCACTTCAAAGCACTTGCTCATGCGCAGTGAAGTACTTTCTCATGTGAACTTTAGTAGACAGACACTTAAATTTTAGAATTTATAATCTTCTATTTTTATTTTCTGACATCTATTTTCTGCTGTGATTTTTTCTGTTTTTGATTTCTGCTGCAGCACAACAGTGTTTTGCAGGTTTGCTTGTCAAAGATCAAAAACTTTCTAACAGTTTGCTTGCAGGATGATTCTCAAAGGCATAATTAAAACGTCATGTTTGTTTACTATTTTTCATTCACATAGTTTAAATAGGGCTTTGTTAAAATTTCGTAAGGATCCTGATAGAAAAATAGGGGAATAGGCTCTTCATTACATGGAAGTGATGCCCATGGATGAAACCGAGACCCAGATGTTGCTAGCATGATGTATACTTGGGGAAGCAAAGCAAGATAGCAAATCTTTAGCACTTCTACTTGTTAGGAGATTATGCTCTTCTCTCTTTGAGAGAATCAAAAACCCAAAGGCTTATGGATTTGGTGGAGTGAAACTATCTCGATGATGAATATGCTTGATGTGTTTGGGTGAGGTGAAAAGGTAGAGAAGTATGCTCTTCTCTCTTTGAGAGAATCAGAAAATCAAACCCTTGGATCTGAACCAAGTTGTGTCACCTTTAGAGAGCCTGCCAGAAGTTGAAACTTCGGGAACGACGCAAGTGAGTACACACCTTTCGCCAGTGATTCCACCTCACTCTAATAGTCTGCTTTGTTGTAGTCTAAAGACTCCAAAGCCATAGTAACTTCTTTCTCATTATTTCTACTATCATCGTGAGAAAGCCTTGTTTGGTGTACTGAGCGGCGCCACTCCCACCCTTGCTTGCAAGGGTGTATGACTTAATAAAAATTTAGAGTTAATAAAAATTTGAGTTAATAAAAATTTAGATATTAATAAAAATTTAGAGTTAATAAAAATTTGAGTTAATAAAAATTTAGAGTTAATAAAAATTTGAGTTAATAAAAATTTTAGTTAATAAAAATTTGAGTTAATAAAAATTTAGAGTTAATAAAAATTAGAGTTAATAAAAATTAGAGTTAATAAAAATTTGAATTAATAAAAATTTAGTATTTCACTTACAGCATCAGATTCAGACCAGAAAAGTATGAGAGGAATTTTATTAAAAATCGTCCAGACATGTTTCTGGGGAGTTTCACCCCGTCATCAGTGGACTTGATTTTTACAAGAAAAGCAATGGTTTAAATAGAAGATGAAGAATAACTTCCTCAACTTCTCGAGAAAACCAAAGGTCATGCTTAAATATTACAACAATGTGTAAGAAAACGACATTGTGTAAAAATTAAAACAATATTGTGTAATAAAAACATTATGTGAATAAAAAATCCAAAATGATTTAGATAAGTGCGGGATCTTTTTTTGCATAAAGCCATAAAAAAGTTTAGGGTTTAGGGAAACCCCCATGGTCGGTGTTATGAGCCTAGGCATGAGGGGTCCTGACTCCTAAAATAGGAGGCACAATTATCCACATAATGGCGATCAAGCTGAAAAGACCCGCGGGCATGGAAAATGAAAACTGCCAAGATGAAACCGGAAACCACCAAGGCATCCAGCAAAACCACCGAGCAGAACGAAGACCACCAAAAAAGCTCGCGGGGGCTGGAGCAGAGGCACCGAGGGCGTTCAAAGAAGCAACGAAGATGGCGGGGGCCAAGAACAAAGATCATGCACAGAGAGGGGAACCCAAAGGGTCACCCAGGAGGCAGCGACCTGTGTCACGCAGAGGGGCGGCGTCCAAAAGGGAAAAAGCCCGAGCTATGCAGAGATCGGCAGTGGCCAAAGCTGAAACGCGGCTGTAGTTGAACCAGCACTGAATGGGGAGCAGCGGCACGAAGTGCCTAGGGAACAGGGTGCCAAAAAACTTGCGTAAAGCCTGCAAAAGGCCAGCAAAAGACTAGGCGAAGGGCTGGCGTAAAGCCAGCAGCAGGCGCCGGAAGATAAAAATGCCCAAAATGCGCACCATAACCAGCGACGCCTGGGCCTCCATCAACGCAACCAGAGCAGAAACGCGGATGGAGGGGGAGGCTCAACCCAAAACAAAATCCAGCAGCAGCAAGATCGTAGAGAGATGGAGAAAAAGAAATTTAAACTCCATCAAAACTATTCCAAAAAAGCCATCACCAACAAGCACCCGAACCAAACAGGAAAGAGTGAAGCGGAAAAATAGGATAGCCAATGGAACAGAACCGGCAAGAATCCGACGACAGCGTGAAGAAGAAAAAAAATTAGAGTTAATAAAAATTTAGTATTTCACTTGCAGCATCAGATTCAGACCAGAAAAGCATGAGAGAAATTTTATTAAAAATCGTCCAGACATGTTTCTGGGGAGTTTCACCCCGTCATCAGTGGACTTGATTTTTACAATAAAAGCAATGGTTTAAATAGAAGATGAAGAATAACTTCCTCAACTTCTCGATAAAACCAAAGGTCATGCTTAAATATTACAACAATATAAAAATTACAACAATGTGTAAGAAAATGACATTGTGTAAAAATTAAAACAATATTGTGTAATAAAAACATTATGTGAATAAAAAATCCAAAATGATTTAGATAAGTGCGGGATCTTTTTTGGCATAAAGCCATAAAAAAGTTTAGGGTTTAGGGTTTAGGGTTTAGGGTTTAAGGTTATTATCAAAGGCACTGAAGGTTATTATGAATGGAAGCCTAAACACTTTTTCAGTTAGATGCCTACCCGGTTCACCTCCGAAAGGAGACATAATCTGTGTGCAGGGAGAGGGAAGAATCTCTCCCCTAGATTCTTGACATAGGTATGCACCTGGATGCCTGAAGTGGTATATGACACTGGCCCCTATTTAAGGGTAACCTTCAAACATATATACTTAGTTCTTGGAAACACCAAAAACACGGGCGCTCTTTCGAGGGTGATACTGCTATGTGAGGTGCACGCATACGCATAAGACAGCGGGGCACAGATTTTGTCTTCTCAAGCAATTTTCTTTGTAGGGATAATTGAGTGTTTGTTCTTGAGTCTTAAACTGTCTGAATCATCATCAAACAAAGACTCCCATTATTCTACCAGGGTGCTTTGTCCTTGGTAGAATTGTTTACGACTACTGCTTGTGTCACCACTGCTTGATTGAAACTTTGTGTCTGTAAATGAGTGCTTGTCACCTTGAAATAGAGATTGCTGATTTGTATCATCATAAAACTGTCCCAAACCTGAAAATTTTGTCAGAGAATAGTTCATGTTGTGTCTCAAAATTTGGTTTTATCTCAAAAACTGAGTCTGTTTACTGAAATTTGGTCTTTTCTCGCGCAAACTTTTAGAAACCTGGCACTTGCTTTTGTGAGCTGGCACTTCTTCGCGTGAATTTTAGCACTTTCTTGCATGGTGAGGCATTTCCTCATGCAGATCTATAGCCTAGCGTCCAAAATAGTGACCTTTTTCCTGTTAATTGGTGAACTTTCTGCCTGATCTATCTTTTGTCTGGAGTTTGATTGCTTATTTTGTCGTTGTCTGCAATCTAAAACTAGTTTCTTTGAGTTGTGAACTGACTGATCCTTACTCAAACTTGTCTTGTCTCTTTGTCTCCATCCTATCTTTTGTGTTTTCATACCTTGCAACACGATCATCATATCTCAGCTTTTCTAGCCATACTCTCGATGACTCGTGTCGGGTGCATCTCACACCTTAGTTGTTCTAGCCTATTACCTCTTTTTCAATATCCCTAGAGACAGAGTTCTGAGTCAGATCTTAAGTTTCCTCTCATATCACCTTTGTCTATGCCTGTTACGACTAGGAGCGGTAATATTTTTCCCATACACGGTTCTGAAGTAGGTAGAAGTAAACCTTGAAATCAAGGAAAAGGTCATTCTGAACCCGTTATTCAAGTTGATAATCAAGAGGGAACCTCATGTTCCTCTTCCACATTTAGTATAGATCTGAGTCCTAATCATAAACCAGTGCTTCAGTTTTGTTCTAATCCATTGTTTCAAGATCAGCATAATCCATTTCTTTTAGATCAACTAGGCTTCAAAAAATCACCTCTTTGGGTTGATCCTATTAACGATCCTTGTTTCCTTAGTGATCCTTTTGAACACTCCAATCCTTTTGATTCACTGAAGAGCACATTAGCTACGAGTCCTCCACATGATACTCACACTAATACTGAAGGAGTGCATACAAAACAATATCATGTTGACAAGATGACATCTCCTTTTGATTACACACAAGGTCATGACCAATCCCAACATGAACAAGGTCATCAAGAAGAAGAACATCACCAAGGTCAAGATCATACTTATAGTATTTATGAAATCCTTGGAAATGATGATGACCCAATAACACAAAATGACATAGATGCAGAAAAGTCTAATAAATCTCTCATCAAAATGATGGAAATACTCCTCGTGGAAGATAAAGAAAAATACTTCCTAGATTTGGCAAAACAAGGGGTCAAGTTACCCACAAACTTCCAAGTGGAAACACTTGTAGCTAAGGAAGAGGAAAGTGAGACCTCCAAGTTGCATAGAATAATTCCAGACATGCAAGGTCAAATCAACAAACTTATGAAAGACAAGGACAAACCAGCACAACAGTTTACAATGGAAAGTATATGTCCTTTTCCGTTTGATAAGAGTATTGTTATGCCACCTTTTCCCAAAGGTGTAGAACTCCCCAAATATGACAAGTATCTAGGTACCACTGATCCTCAGGATCATTTAAGAGAATTTGGTTTCGTATCAATGGATTTTATACATGATCAAACATATTTGATGCGTCTTTTACATGAAGTTTGGGTGGTCCCGCCATGGAGTGGTTCTCACGATTGCCCACTGGTATCAAGACTTTTGACGAGATTGCCAATCTCTTTATGCAACATTATTCTCACAATATTCAACATCCTGTCAACATAAGGGACCTTTGCAACCTTAAGCAAAGGCAAGGGGAACCATTCTTAATGTTTCTCCAAAGATGGAGACAACTTTGCACAAAGTACCCTCGCAAAATACCAGAGTCTGAGAAACTCGATATATTCTTAGATAATCTCACCCCTGATTTCGGGTATCAAGTCCAACTTCAAGGTCCCCTTAACTTTGATAGTATGATAAAACAAGCTATGAGAATAGAAGCATTCATGGTTAGAAAGGTGAATTGACCTTGAATAAAGATAACAAACAAAACTCCTCATCCTCCAACAAAGATAAAGGGAAATTTTCCAACAAAAATAGGGATGTTGTGAATGATGGGGTGGTCAATAACGTGACATCAACATCTTCAAAACCGGTCTTCAATCTCACCTTCGGTATACAAGAAACAAAATCTATTGAAAAGGCTACAAGCAATAGTCAATAGCCTTCTAAATTTTTTGGCCACAAACCTTGGGTAGCGCAACCCGAGCGTGAGTTTACTTCTTTAGGAGAGCCGCTTGATGTGGTTTTCAAAACTTTGGTACAAAATAAGATTCTTGCTCCTTTGGAGAAACATCTATATGATCCACAACCATGACCTCATTGGTGGAATAAGAATTCTTATTGTGACTACCATAAAAACAAAGATCATAAGACTGCTACATGTCTCTAATTACGTCATAAAGTCCAAGATTTGGTTGATAACAAGGTTGTCGTTGTGGAGAATCATAAGAAGAATTCATATCATCAAGCTTTTAAAGATCCCTTTCCTCGTCATGAGAAAGGTGAATCCTCCAATGCTTAGAATAATAATGCCAAAGTTAATTATGCACATACCACTTACGATAATGTTATCAACATGATTGAACTAGTGGAAGTGGAATATTACAATATGTTTACTAGCAAGGGAAGTGGGAATACTTCTAAACCCAGAACCCCATTTGTCTTGAGAGGCCCTAGGTCTTGATTATCAGAATCTAAAACATCTTGAGATTGTGCGAATGTTGTTATTAGATCTCAAGCTAAAATCACTATCAAGGGTCCTAACCCTCCTACTGCTACATTCACGCTAAAACAAACTACGGATAAGACTGTTGTTGGCTCTGCCACCAAGACCACGAAGGTGGTCCCTATGCCTCCTACTGCTGGTTATAGCATTCTTGACCAGCTTCAAAGGACCAATGCTCAGATAACTATTTTTGAGCTATTGAAGATCTCGCCTGCTCATAGGAAGATTCTAGACAAGGCTCTCACAGAAGCTAATGTCCCCAAAGATATCAATTTAGATCAATTTCAATCCATGGTGGGTCACCTGACTTCACCGCATTATTTGTCCTTCTCTGAAGAAGATGATCACTCAATTAGTCACCCACACAATGCTCCGTTGCACATAGAAGTCATGATAGGAAAAGAGCTAGTCCGCCGCGTCCTCATTGACAATGGTGTTGTCTTAATATTTTCTCTGCTCATTTTCTTGCTCAACTAGGGTATGGTGAGGATTGCATAGATTCTCACAAAAGAATTACCATTAAGGCGTATGATGAAGAAGAGAGAAATTCTAAAGGTCTAGTTGTGCTACCCATTTGGGTTGGCCCAGTTGAAAGAGACGTCACATGTCAGGTGCTAGACCTTCCTCTTGCATATAATATCTTGCTAGGGAGACCGTGGATACATGAAATGCAAGCGGTTCCTTCTACATACCATCAATGTATCAAGTTTTCTTTTCAAGGTGCAGAGGTGACATTTCCCGCTAGTATGGGCTCTTCTTGTAATGCCCTCAATCAATCAGCTAATAGTCTTGTTCCAACTAATAGACAATACATAGAGCTCTACGATGCCAAGCTCAGAGATATGGAACAGACCCTGAAAATCATAGACATAGGCATGGTGCATATAAAATAGAACCTGTGCTATCTTCAGCAACTCTACATCCGTCTCCCCGTTCTTATGGGAGACCTTCTGAGAAAAATAGATCTTCTGCTACTCCTGAGGTAGTTTATGACAGTGTCTTTGTATGGTCCTCTACACAATTAGAAGATGAAGATGAGGAAAGAGCTATTAAGGGTTGGCTTTGTAAAGGAAAGAACATAGCTGAATAGACTGCCCCAGCTCGAGAACTAAACCCCAACAATGAAGGTCTTAATATTATGAAACTTTTTGGGTACAAGGGGAGTGCCCCAATAGGGGTAAATGGAAATGGGTTGTTGGAACCTATTCAAGCTATAGGTCAAAAGACAAAAGACACCACTAGTTTAGGTTTCAAAAAGATCTAGTTTCATCTAGGGATCAATAAATTTTTTCCAGAAGTAGAACCTACACCAAAACCTTAAGGTACAACTATAGTTAACACCATAGAAGATAGCTTGGATGAGGATTGTTTTCCTTATCCCATTCCTCCTGACCTGGCAGTATTCTTCGTTGAGCCAGATAAATTTGTACCGCATGTCAGTACAAGGGAGAGTGATAGCGATTCTGATAAAACCACACCCCTTGATGCACTAACCTATGAACAATGGAAAGACTTGCAAGATCCTAACTTCCAAGGTGAAAGATATGTACCACCAGAGTTTCAAGATTAGTTGGCATGAGAATATGCTGGTATTGCAAGAACTCCTAAACCTTCATGGTGCAAGAACCCAAGTTAGAGTTTGGATATAGACTCTCATGAGTATGAGTTTGATAGTTAGTCAGAAGGATCTTATGAAAAACTTCTCGACGTAAGTGAGGGGTCTAGTGAAAGGTCTAACGAGTATGAGTCTATGAGTGTTAACAAGTCTTCTACTTCGGTCGTTAGGGATCAAAAGGATTCAAACACACCTTTGGATGAGATTGGTTTAGCTCTTAGCTTTCTAGTTAACACTTTCGATGACAATACTATCAACGCACTTGAACTTGTCACATCTCTTTCCCTCTGACATCCTGAATTAATAGACTGGAATTCCCCTTCTTCATCCAGTGAAGTCCTTACATTCTAGAATGATTATAATCTAGCTTGCTACCTTCATGTTGTGGAACCCATGACATCCTCCACTAGTGAAGAAAGTGTCAACATGACTGAGGCTGACATCAAGTATCATAGTCAGAAAATTAAAAGAAGAAAAAATAGGTGCTCTAATGGTGAAAACCACAGTGTGGCAGTATCAGAGCCAAAAAAAGTAAAAAGAAAAGACGTATCCGAAGGTGAAAACCTCTCTGAGGTGCCTGAGGATGAGATACTTGATGTGCTTCTTAGTCACTTCCAGGAACGTTCATCAGTTTTAATTGATCCAACTCAGCTGATAAATCTGGGAACATAAGAACATCCACACATCATTCATGTGGCCAAGTCATTGTCTACAGAGGAACTTAAGGAATTCACAGAAGTCTTCCAGGAGAAAAAGATAAATTTTGCATGGACTTATTCTGACATGTTGGGTGTGGATCTTGATCTCATTATGCATCATTTATCAATAGCTCCAGGTGTAAAACCAGTTAACAAAAACTTAGAAAGATGCATCCGCATGTGGCTTTATTGATCAAGGAAGAATTGGAAATAATTCTCAAAGCTAGGTTTATCCGAGTGATTAATTATGCAAAGTGGATCTCTAATATATTCCTAGTGACTAAACATGACAAATCTATCAAGGTCTGCACTGACTATAGAGATTTAAATTTGGCATGTCCCAAAGATGATTTTCCAATTCCCAATATTGACATGATCGTGGACATGACAGCAGGATATGAGATGTATTCGCTAATGGAAAATTTCCCTGGCTATAATCAAATCAAAATTGCACCAGAGGACCAAGAGAAGACCACTTTTACTTGTGCATGGGGTATGTTCTGTTGGAATTTTATGCCCTTTGGTCTAAAAAATGCTGGAGCTACTTATCGAAGAGCGGTCACTACAATATTTCATGACATGATGCATAGAACGATGGAGGACTATGTGGATGACACATTTGCTAAAAGAACAAAAATAGAAAGACTTATCTCACTTATCTAGGTCCCATACTAGATCATATGGAAAAATTCAGGTTGCATCTTAACCCTAAGAAATGTGCATTTGGGGTTACTTCAGGAAAATTATTGGGCTATATCATATCTGCTAAAGGAATCGAGGTGGATCCAGCAAAGGTACAAGCTATAATGGAAATGCCTCAACCTCGTAACATCAAACAAATAAGAGGTCTCCAAGGTCAGCTCCAATCTATCAGGCATTTCATATCATAGCTAGCTGACAAGTCACAACCATTCACCAAAACTCTGCATAAAGGTGTGACTTATGACTAGAAAAAAGAATGTGAACAAGGCTTTCAACAGATCAAGCAATATCTAGCCAATCCACCCATATTGATGCCTCCTATTCAGGGGAAGCCTTTGATCTTATATATCTCAACAAAAAAAACATCTTTGGGTGCTCTCTTGGCCCAAGAAGATCAAAATCATAAAGAAAGAGCCATTTACTACATCAGCAGAACATTGGTCTCTTACGAAATGAATTATTCTGTAATTGAGAAGGCTTGCCTAGCAGTGGTGTTCACTTCCCAAAATTTACGACACTACATGTTGGCTCACACTACAAGGTTAATCACAAAAATTAATCCATTGAAATACTTACTCAGTAAAGCTACCCTCACAGGTATACTAGCTAAATGGGTCATGCTCCTTAGTGAGTTTGATATTGAATATGTTGAGAGGAAAGCCATTAAAGGATAGGTGATTGCGGATCAGTTAGCAGAAGCACCCATTATAGATCATCAACCATTGAGGATGGAATTCCTAAATGATTCCATCATGCTTCTTACGCATCAAACATGGACAATGTTCTTTGATGGTTCATTCACCCAACAGGGGTCAGGAGCTGGAATTCTGTTTATCACGCCTCAACGGTATTCCTTACCAAAAGCATACAAAATGATGTTTCCTTGTACCAATAACACCCCTGAATATGAAGCTTTGATCAATGGGCTAAAGATTTCTATTGAATGACGAGTGAATGAACTAAAAGTCTTTGGAGACTCACAACTGGTTATCAATCAAGTGAACAACATCTATGATACGAAAGATGAAAACCTAGTACCCTTTAAAAAGATGGTTGATAGCCTTAAGCAACACTTTGCACATGTCACTTTTCAGAAAATTCCTAGGGTGGATAATAAAGCGGCTGATGCTATTTCCACTCTAGCTTCTATGTTACAAATGTCAAAGAATGATTTCAGACATGAGTTCCTAGTGGAGACGTTATGCTACCCTACCTATGACTCCCCTAACTTTTGGATGATCTGTTCAGTCATTGGACATTATTTGTCTCGCTACCACCACATCTACTCTTATCTCTATGACCAAATTATCCCTAACACATATACTAGAAATGAAAAATGCCACCTTATCTGCAATGCTTCATGGTAAGTCATCGTAGCAAATGACTTGTATAGACGAGGTCTAGACGATACCCTCCTTAGGTGTCTAGAACCTAATGAGTCCAAACTCGCGTTAGAAGAGGTACACAAAGGCATTTGTGGTTCTCACTTGAAAGGTCTGACACTGGCTCATAAACTTATTAGAGCTGGTTATTATTGGCCCGATATGGAGAAGGAAGCTACACAGTTTGCCAAGTCTTGTAAACAATGTCAACTCCATGGTAATTTGATTCATGATCCAACCAAGGAGCTTATTCCTTTCATCACTTTCTAGCCATTTCAACAATGGGATTTTGACTTAGTGGGTCAGATATATCCGTCTTCTTCGAGAGGACATAAGTACATCATCACTGCTATAGATTATTTGTCTAAATGGGTTGAGACAATACCTCTCAGTGTAGCTGATGGAAAATTTGTAGCTATGTTTGTACTAAACTACATTATCTGTAGATATGGTGTACCATCCTCTATTATTAGTAACAATGGAGGACCGTTCAAGAATAAAGATCTGAAAAATTTATGCACTGAGTTAAAGATCATTCAACATTGGTCTTCTATTTATTACCCCAAGGGTAATGGGTAGGCTGAAGCTTCCAACAAAACAATTCTCAAGATCCTACACCATACGGTACACAAATATGGATGAGATTGGAACCTCCAGATTAATCTTTCTTTATGGGCCTATCAGACCAGTATAAGAACTCCAATAGAGGCCATGCCCTTATCTTTAGTCTATGGTGCAGATGCAGTACTTCCTATTGAGGTTGAGATTCCTACCTTGCGAGTCTCTCTAAAAGGCCTCATTACTGATGACGACATTAGAATATCTCGGCTACAAGAGCTCGAATTACTGGATGAACGCCAGAAGGTGGCATTCAACCATCTCAGAGAATATCAAAAGAGGATATCAAAGAGCTATAACAATAAATTTTGACCAAGAGACTTCCAAATGGGTGATCTCGTCCAGAGAGAGAACCCTAAAAATCAGCAACAACGGAGTCAGAAGGGAAATTTTGAGCCGAACTGGCTTGGTCCTTATATTATTACTGCAGTATTTGGGTCTAGTGCCTATCATCTCTCCACTATAGAAGGTGAAAAACTCAAAGAGCCCATCAATGCTCTTCACCTAATGAAATTATATAGTTAAGATATCTTTTGCATGCTCATGTACATATTTTATTCTGAAAAAAATCCTAAAAATTGAAAAATGTCCTAAAAAAATGATCTTAGTGAAAACCTGGCAAACAAGTGCTTTGATGTATCTATTATCCTATTGAAAACCTGGTAAATAGGCACCTTCATAATACCAAAAAAAATTAAAAAATTAAAAAATTAAAAAATATTTTAAAAAAAAAGAAAAAAAGACAAAAAATTAAAAAATTGAAAATACAAAAAAAGAGAAAAAGAGAAAAATGTGCCATTGATGAAAACCTGTTAAACAAGCTTCATGGTAGCAAAAATAGAATTTCCACCAAGACGGTGAAAACCTAATAAATAGGTGCCTCTTGTTTCACAATGCTTTATTTGTCGCAGCATCTCTTGGCTTTCTCGCAGTTGCTCTTCTGCTTTCCTGCTTCAGTTTTCTTTCCTGCTTTAGTTTGCTTTCCTGCTTTAGTGTGCTCATGCTTCTTCTTTCAGTCATCTTTGAGATTTTTCTCAACTTCACATGGATTGAAACTAGTCACACTTGGGGGCATGTTCCTTGTCTAGGGGGCATTGTCTTATCTTTTTGGAGTCTATCTCCTTTTGCATCGGTCACCAGTGGATCTTACTGCGTCTGCCTACCGATGCTTCATAGCACTTCGTCTCTTCTTGAGACTCTTTTTCGCATCAGTCACCAATGGTTCTTTGTGCATCTACCTACTGATGCCTAGATCTTTTTATTAATCTTTATGCTTGAGAATCTCTCTCACGATAGTCACCAGTTGTTCTCACTGAGTCTGCCTATTGTCGCTACTTCTAAGATTTCTCTCATCATCTCACTATCTGATTGTTTGGCTTTGATCCATTCGTTACTTGGGGGGCATGGCTCCCTATTTCGATCACTCTTCGGTTTACACTTGAGTCAGTAATCTTGTTAAAGGACAACTCTCTACTGGCACAAACTGGTGTTTCTCAACACCTTAATCAAACAGTGTTTTTCAACACTCTCTTTGGATACATCTATATTTTGCAACACACATCGGATATCTCGCGACATAAACATCTCTCAATAGAAATCGAACACATTGCACTCACAAGCATAATGGTTTCTTTCAACACCCTAAACATAGAGACATTCGCAAGCCTTGAAACATACTGAGATATGATTGACTCTTTCTTTGTATGATGTCTATTCTTATGAATTTCACTGATATTTTCTTTGTCTACTGCTTGTTGGTGTTGTTTCGATGATCCGAAAACGTCAAATAAATGAGGTGTATGTGATAAGAACTTCTGTATTAAGGTGGAAAATCCTCACATCCCTTTTACTTGTTTATTTTTATGCCAAGGGGAGGTTGAAACTATCTCCTTCACTATTATTGCTATGTTTGTTTACTTGTGAACTCTTACTATATCGAACTAGAAATAATGTTCAGGTCACCTTGGCTTTTGTGCCTCAGTGCTTATGTTCATTTCCTACATTTTATTCGATGAAAGTAATATTCATATTCTTATGGTTGCAGTGGCATGAGTAATGATTGTATTGACTCTGATGATCCAAAAGTACTCGATGATTATAAAATACGATGAGTCCAACAACCAAGTCCTAGGATTGCATTTAGCTTAGGCTTGCATTTGCATTGTAGGATTGTATTCACATTTTAGGCTTGCATCATGGTAGTTTTGATGCTCTCTTCATTCGTCTTCTCATTCTTCAAGGGTCCTCATCTCTCATCATGGCTTCCTCTCGACTGCACAAGTGTCCGGTCCTCGCTCTTGATCTTCATTTGTGGTTTTTTGGTTAGTACATGTTGTATATTGTGACATCCTGCATGAGATGATTAGTACCATTTCATTCATTTCATTACATTAATTTCCAAAAAATGCATTTCCATACATTCATTTGCATTTATATATCAATGTGCATCCATTATAAGCATAAATTAAATCATACACAGCATTTATCCATCTAACATCTATAATAGCATTTTCATACATCAATAAAACATGTGCATAAACATTTTCATATCCATCCATGGCATACATTTCTAATCCATACATCTAATCATATAGGAAATCATCTCATAAAACATACACATCTAAAGCAATATATAAACATGTACAATGATGCCAAAAAATTGAGCTCATATATATATCGATCGGTCAAAATGTACAAGGGTTCTACTCAAGCACAATATGTCAAAATGGTGGTACAATATGAGTGTCAATGTATCAATCTAACCACCTGAAGGAGGTGGAGGGGGTGGCATACCCTACTGCTGAGGGGGTGGCATACCCTGCTGCTGAGGAGGAGGAGGTCCCGTAGGAGGTGGTCCCAGTGGAACGACCTGTGCACCAGTATACTCTGTAAAAGGATGAATCTGATCTGCTACCTCAGGAACTACAATAGTGTATGTAGCATAGTAGTAAGAATCCTGAGCAACCTCGTATCTCATCTCCAACTTTGATCTAGCCAGTGCCTCTCGCAACTCCTGGATCTCTCAGTCTTGCTCTGATATCTATGTATCTCGAATGATCACCTGTGTATGTAGCTCATCACACTCCCTCTGCGAATGTCGGGCTCTCTCTCTGACTCTCTGGAGAGCCTCCTACAACTATGCCACCTTTCCACCTACTGTTGGATCAGTTGGAACATCATCACCCATGATGGTATCATCTACCTACTCAGTGGTCCTATCCTGACTACCACTGGGCCTAGCACCTACATCTAATCCCATTGGTCTAATATTAATATCAGTTTGAGTCATCCTCAGTCGTACAACTCTCTCCTATTGGCGTAAAGGTGGCTGCTATCCTTGTAGCTGCTGTACTTGTGGAGGGACCTATTGTTTCTACTATTGTGGTGGTGGCTGTACCACCTGCTATATCAGCACAACTACAGCTATGAGTCTGGGGAATGGATGCGCTAACATGTGATCTCTATATGCAGGTGTCACACCTACATTCATCAATGTGGCCATATAATCCCACCTAGCTGGTGCTACCTGGGCATCTATCATACTGCGGCCCCTATCAAGCTATCTCTACCAGCTCTTCTTCGTCTCATCGACTAATCAGGCATATGTACAATACTCTAGAGACACAGTCCGTGGCCTCCCAAACTGGCACAATACGTGCATAAGCAAGAAACACTCAATAACGGTAATGATACATCCTATCAAAGGACGTGAATAGAACATGTATGATAACTCATGGTGAGCATCATCCCATACCTCAGTAGCTGTCCAAGGTCACCATATGACTGTGGTCATGCCATCTATCTGATATCTCCACTGCTCAATCTTACCTAGCGCAGGCTGGGTCATCGGTCCTGCATACCTGTAAATATACGGCTCTAAAGGCTATCATGTATCATGGAATATCGGCCTACATACAGGAAGGTGCTCCTAGTCCTAGATCTATAGTACAATGACTCCTACCGCCATAGCACGGGCACCTCTATACACGATCTCATGCATCTCATCATACATCTGAGTGAGCATGCACTCACCCCATCCAAAAGTAACTGCAGGTGTGGCCAGCATCTTCTACAACATAACTACCCAGTCACACTCTAATCTATGCTAACCATGATCAGGAACCAAATGACAACTCAGAAATAGTGCTAGTACAACTGCCAGGGGATGATCTCTGCCATAGCTGCGTATCAACACCTCCCATGAGATGGCCCGGCCCATCACCAAATCATCTTGAAAATGGCTCTCAGTTCTTGTGTACCCTCTCTAGGCTGTGTGTTGTACTCCACACGAGCTCCATGGAAAGGCACTCTCAGAATCTGGTATACGTCCTCAGGAGTGACCGTCATCTTCCCCTATGGCAAGTGAAAGGTGTTCATCTCTGAATGGAAACGCTCAACCAAGGCACCCAGTAATTCATGATTTACTTGAATATTGTGTACATCACAAAGGTAATTCAATCTGAGCCCGTCAATGTGGGCACCATCAGCATCTGATAATCTCTAAAGAAACTCACCCATGACAAGATGATGTGATTGAAAAGTGATGTCGAGGATGTCAACCTGCAAAGTAAGCAACGAAATTGGATCAGTACCTCAACATGATGATTTTCAAAGCAAAGACAACAACTACAACTATGGACCTATCCTACACATAGTTTTGAGATATTGCAACTAGCTGACTCTACGACACAAGAAAATGAAAAAATTTGATTTTTGGCCAATTTTTCATCTGAGAAAACACTTTTCCCGCATAAGGAAACTCTTCTCCCGCACGCACTTTCTAACTCGCACAAGGTGAGATGTGTTCCAGTGTGATATTTCTAAAATCTCGACGACACAAGCGCACTCTTTGTGCAAACTCAGGGGAGGGGCCCGTGCGAGGAACCTCTAACCTGCATGAGGAAAGAGATCCCTCGCGCGAAAGGTGACATGGGCTGGCACAAGGAAATGGTTTCCTCACACGAGCTTGGATGCAACAACTTTGAAAAGGCCTAAAAGCATGCTAAATGCTAAAAAATGATAATTTTTTTCTAAAATATAGGATCAAGTTGCGATTACTTATAGGTGTGTCATACTCTGTTGGTCAGTTGTGTCATTGGGAGCACTCAAATTGGTGTGCGTGTGTACAAGAATACTATCAATGTCAGCTGGAGCCCTCACCATCACTAAAGTCAAAGGTGAATAATGATTTGAAAATGATCCCTCCAGGCCTTATATAGTCTTTGACCTAATTTTTCAAAGTGCTCTATTTTCCACAAAAATTACACCCTTGGCTAAATGGACCATTCTGAATCCATTTTCATCATCAAAATCAAAAGCTGACACTACTAAGTAGCTCAAAATCATGTTTTAAAATTTTGGGACTGATGCAATCAGACGCTTGTACAGTCAATTTTCTTACGTCGCATCTTGTCAAAATTCTCTTGTGTCATCATTTTCTTGACTTCTACAATATTTTCATCAAAGTCAACTCTAGTCAATTCTGGTCAACTATGGTCAAACCTAGTCAAAAGAACTCCCTGATTGCTCCAAATCAATTCTTTCTTCTCTTTATCTATCTTTGGATCTCCTTGGATCTTCGATCTTTCTTTTCTCTGCGATTTCTCGCTCTCATCATTATGATGTGTCATCTTTCAATTTCACTCCCGAGTGGGCAAGATGATTGCATCATTGAATATTTTTGCATTATTCTCAAATCAGTCTGATCTGAATCAAAAGTCCCCATCATTAGGCGCATCTCATCACTTGGGGCATATTCAATTTTTTGTACCTTATGGTCAAAATTGGCTATTCCATGATCTTTAATCTCTAGGGGCATCTTGATGTCTCACATCTTGTCATCTTATCTTTCTAGGTATCTGAGCAATCTAACTCGGATCCTCAGGGATCAAGCTTTGTTCTAGAGATGATTCTTGAAATCTCATTGGGTATTGGGGCAATCTAACCCTAATTCCTAAAAGTTACGCTTCATTCTGAAGATGTCTCTCAAAAAAATCTTTAGACCGTTATCTAGGCAATCTAACCTAGATCTTGGAGGGCTAACCTTCGTATTGGGGCAATCTAACCCTGATTCTGGAGATATTCCTAGATCTTCATCATCTATCAGTGGACATTGGAGTAATCTAACCCCAATTCTGATCTTCTCTCAGATGATTCTGCTTCTCAATCTAATTGGTGTCTTGGCAACCTAACCTAGACTTTCGATATCTTCACCTTCACTTCAGGCTATTCTTTGAATCAATGTGTTTCTCGCACATCAATTCAAAGAGGGGAAAAATGTAACACCCCAAAATTGGCACCTTATAATCCTAATCAATTTTGGTGTGTTCCTTCAATTTTCTCATCATCGAAGTCCTATTATACTAGGCAAATTCTCCTCCTAATTTACTTTAATTGACTGAGTCTCAAATGCAGAAAACCTAAATTTGCATAAATATGACATTATATTTAATTTTTAAATTATCAAGGTTTATTAGCTAAAAATCCCTATGATTAATTGATTTAATTCTAAAGTCCTAAGTGCTTTTAAATTAAATTAATTCCACCCCCTTTAGCTAATATACATAAAAGGAATTGAATAGTTATTTAATTGATTGGATGAATTATCCTCAAAAGGGAATTCCATAATTCCATGTGAAAGGTCACTCATGTGGCAATAATCCATCCTTTTAATTAAATAATTCATGTCTTTTTTTCTCAAATAGAAATGAAGAGGGCACTGTTTCTTTACAAGAAACTCTTCACCCTCGTTCCATGGTTTTCTATAAATTGGACCCCTTTTTCTTCATTAAGGAGGATGATTTTTGAGAGCATCAAATCTATAGTGAAATTTGTATTAATTATTTTCATGCTTTTGAGTTTAAATTGCCTAATTAGATCAATCTCAATTTCATTTCTCAAGCTTTCTAGTTTAAATGCAATTTCAATTCTAGATTAAGAGCATTTGAATTCTAGATTAAGAGTATTCCATTTCCTAGATTAATTGCAATTTCATTCCATAGAGTAGTTTCAATTTCAATTCTAGACTAGTTACATTCGATTCCATAGATTAATTTCAATTCATATCTAGATTAAGAGCAATCTCATTTCATAGTTTAATTGTAGTGCATTCATGGATTAATGGCAAATTCATCTTCTTTGATACTTTAGAAATCCTCCATGTGAGCAATGGTCAAGTTGTTGGCTCTCGTTCTGAGAGTAAATTTGACATCTCCAACTAATTAGGAGGTAACAAGTCATTTCAATTGAATTTACAGGATAAACAATTCTTTTTTGTCTTTGTGAATTGAACAATTGAGTAAAGACTATGCTGAGTTTGTGCCTGATTTAGAGTTCACATTCAAGAACACACACTCACCCCTAATAGGGTTATTTGTAAAACACTCCTAACAAGGTCCGACCTTTGACCAGGTCTCTATACTTATTCCCACCGGTGTTTTTACCTAATTTGGTTTTCCCTGTGACCAAAATTATGTTGATCAAATTTGTGTTATCTTATTGAGTATATATTAAAAGTTGTCCTATACTTAATTGAAAAGAATTGAATCTTGTAGATAACTGATTCACTCCCCCCCCTCTCTGTTATCTCTTGGGACTATTCCTAACACCTAGAATTCTATATGAAGTACATTTGCTATACCTTCTGTAGAGTCTTAAGGGTTGATAGTGGAAGAGAGAGAGAGAGAGTATCATCTGATATGTTAATGATAACTTTTGATTTGTAAAGTCCTTATGTCAGTAACAATTATGATTACATTCCATATGTAATTGATTAAATGCACCAAGGACTTGTGGATGTATAGAAGAAGGTAGGAAGCCCTAAATTCTTACAGTATTCATTGCTCATGCATTTGATTTTGTTCTACAATTTTAATATCATGGATTAGACTAATCTACAGCTTAGAACATTTCATCATGGTCAATCCAACATTGTGCAACTTTGGTTGATGGTATACAATTACACATCCAGAGAGAATAAGTTATGTGCTTTTGAGAACTAGGTAGTATATCCCCTATTGAGAAATTTAGGAGTCAATGTGACTAGGCTTCCAATTAAGGTATTGCAACTCCTCAGGCCCTACAAGTTTGTGTATAAGTGGAATGGAGATCACAACTAGGGAGATTTCTATTATCATCATAATTTCACTCTGATTAGAGTATATGGTTTCTCCCAACCACCACACATTTTTCCATACCGAGTACCACCTAGAATTGTTATCATGGAGTTTATATGGCAGCTCATGCTGATAGATAGGGACCATTTGGCTCCACATAGGAAATGAACATTCACACCAAGGTAGTTTATTTATTCTAATTTTACAACTGGTAAGAGGGCCCATGATGTTGTGAATGGATGGTTGAGTCATTCCAGAATGAATGTAGCCTTATATAGATACATTGATACAAAAGGTTTCATAAAAAGTGCCAAGAAACTTTTAACACCCACCATTGTAATTACTAAAGAACATCATCCATGTGAGGAGGAGTACCTGATCAAGAACATCCTTGAAAAGGATGAAATTTAAGCAAGGAAAAAAAATACCAAGAGTTAATGGATTTGGAGCAACAACTCAAGAAGAAAGGGATCCCATTTGGAGGATATTTCCTAGGTTTGCCTTATCTACAAAGATTAGATATGATGATTGAGTCTTATGGGGCACTTTGTAATCATCTAGAGGAAAAAATTGAGGATAAGGACAAAGGTCCTAATAAAATATCATCCTCATAATATAGTAGCAGTTACTCTATACATAGCCCACCACCTACGAATCAGCCACCTTAGACTGAGGAAAACATAATTGACCTAGCATAGGGACATGGTTGAGGTAGTGGCTGAACACCCAAAGAAAAAATAAAAGGTGAAAATAAGGGAGCCTTCCTGTTGTCAAGACATAGAAGAGGAAAAAGGAGAAAGTAAGTGCACTATTCACTAGAACAAGTATATTTGATCACCAATTGAGAAAGGTCATGATGTGAGTGTTCCAAATGGTTTATTTGCATAATCTCCTAAGAAGATCTTCTTTATCTTATTCAAGGATTCTAATCTCCTCTAGGTCCTTATTAGGCTTAGATCATTAACTAAGTCCTAATCCTACTCTTCTAGAAGAGTCTCCACTTTGTGCTTCACCTTTGAAAGACTAGCGCCCTAGTAGTTACTTCACTTCCTCACTTCTCCTACTTACACTTAGAAGTGTCTAAGTGCCAATTTCCACTCTAACACTCATGAATCACTTGCAGGGGTGTCTATCACCATGTAGACATTACATTTGATCACAATTGAATCCATCTTGAGGGATCTCATACCCCTTTTCAATCAAGTCCAAGTTTTTGTCTTTAGGAGGCCTAATTGAGCTCACTTCCTTGTAGCCCTTGTTAGTGTGTTTTTCTAGGTTCTTTCAAAACTTTTCCAAAGAACTTGGAAATCTAATACTATAACCAGATACCCTTTTCCATTTCATAAAGGATTTTATAGGTTTTAGTTTCAGACGTCCTCCGTACATAGGATTCCTACAAACTAGGGTCAATAGGGCTAATAGGCCTAATTTCAAGGACAAACTGCAACACTATGCAAAACTTGTTTAAAACTTGGTCTCCATGAATTGTATGAACTTGACCAAATCATTATGTTAAGGTAACACTAAAGCCTAACTGGAAATGTACTTTGAATGTACATTACTTCACTACACTAAAGCCTAACTAGAAATGTACTCCTAACTCTACAAATATGTACACTACTAACTCCCCTAACATATCCATCTACCCTTAGGTGTTTCCCATGGTTAGATTTCATGGGGGAGCCATGACTTCTATGACTGGTCAGGACAGGACCAGTGAGTCCCCTAAACACAAAACAATTTGAACTAGACCTTAAACTACCTCAGAATAGATAACTTACTAAATGAAAAATTTTACAAACTATCTTAAGAACACTAAACAATCATCATCTTGAAGCTTTCAATCCATACAATGACACTGTTTCAATGAAATGCTCAGGATTCTCTAAAAACCAGAATTGCAAAGCTCTATTCCAACTTCACACTTGTTACAATCATTGACTAACTTCATGATTCGAGTCTTTTCATGCATTAGATGGCTTCTTCCTTTATTCTAGGCCTTGTTGTTCGATTCCCCACTCCTATTTTCAAGGAGAATCCAAGGTAACTATGTTGCATGCAACTTTTGCAATAATTGCAAATGTTGTCATGACAACAATTTAGCAACTTTTGGCATCTTTTCCATTATGCCTTCTCCCTACATTTTAGGACCTCTAATCTCTCAATTTCAAGCATCCAAGATCATTTAAGACCCCAAAGCATCTCTGTGTCCACATTTATGAAGTTAGGACACATTCATGACTCAAATCCATGAACTAGCAACAAAGCCTATTAAAATGAAAAACTATAAACAATGGCTATTGTTGTGACCTTAGTCCTAATGACTAACTCACTTAGCCTACATGGAAATCACCTACTAAGTTCTAAACATAAACTAACCTATCTTGAGTTGGCCAATGTCAAGTACAAGACAAAATGAAAATAACTTGGAGGTTAGCCTAGGTATGCTCCTGCACCATCCTCCCAATACCCAAAGTTTAATCCACCCTTGGATTGAGGATTCTTGGATCAATCCCCATCTTTTTGAACTCTGATTCTTTGACCCATACTACATCAGCATTGGTTTGATCATGCCTTTTGATCAAGTGCTCCTTATACTCTTTTGTTCTATTCTTCTTGTATACTCTTGTATCCAGTATGCTATCAACTCCTGTGATTGTAGAAGAGGGTAATTGTAGCTCTTCCACATCTCTGATCACTTCTAGGAGACTTTGATCTATGTCTTTCTATGGTCCTTTATAATTTACTAAGTCTGTAATGTTTAAAATAGGTGACAGACCAGTGTCTTCCGAGAGCTCAACTTTGAATGCATTTTCACCATAATTACCCAAGATAGAAAAGGGACCTATCCTTCTCATCTGCAACTTGTGAGGGACTCCCTTCTGAAGTCTTGATTTGTTAAGATGCACCATGACCATGTCACCCACATTGAACTAAATTTTTCTTCTACTTTCATCAATCTTTGCTTTATGTTTCAAGGTGTTCTCTGTTAGAGTTTTCCGGACTATATCATGTATTTCTTGCATTGCATAGGCAAATTCATCTACATATCCACTTTCCTTCACTCCATCCTTTAAGTCTCTCAACTCATATACACCTCTAGGGTGTAATCCATATACTATTTTAAAGGGGCTCTTCCCTTTTGATCTATTTATGGTGCCATTGTAGGCATACTCAGCCTATCCAATCAATTGATCCCATTGTTGTCTGTACTCCTTTTTCAAGCACCTTAGTAGATTTCCAAGGCTTCTATTCACCACTTTGGTCTGAACATCAGTTTGGGGATGGTAGGCAAACCCAAAAGATAAATTAGTGCCTGATCTTTTCCAAAGAGTCCTCCAAAAATGACTCATAAATCTGGTGTCTCTATCAGACACAATGCTCTTAGGTAGTCCATGGATTCTTACTATCTCTTTGAAGAAGAGAGAGGCTATTTGGCTTGCATCATTAGTGGTCTTTCATGGCACAAAGTGATCCATTGTACTAAACCTACCCACAACTACATATACACTATCCATGCCTTGTCTTGTTTTGGGTAACCCAACTAAAAAATCCATGATCAAGCAATCCCAAGGCCTAGTGGGAATAGATAGTGGTTGATAAAGACCAGAATTTGAAAAAGTGTCTTTGGCTCTCTGACATACAATGCAATTCTCCACATACCTCTTAACATCAAGGTTTGTTCTCGGCCAATAGTAGAACCTTTGAACTAGTTCTTGTGTCTTAGTGATCTCAAAGTGACCACTCAATGCACCATTGTGCTTTTCTTGTATCATATTCTCCCTAATAGAGCCTCTAGGGACACATAGCTCATTTCCCTTAAACAAAAGGTTACTTTGCAAAGTGTATTCAACATACTCACTATGAAAATGGTTCTTGTATTTAGCACATACCTTGTAAATGTTTGCAAAATCCTCATCTTTAGCATATAGATCCTTGAAGTGATCTATTCCCATGCTCTTCAGCTGAATCTCTTGGATAGTGAGAGTTCTTCTTGACAATGCATCTACAACTTTATTGAGGACACCTTTCTTGTGTTTGATGGTAAAGGTGTAAGCTTGCAGATATTCCACCCATTTCATGTGCTCGTGGCTCAACTTCTCTTGAGAATTCAAAAAACTTAAGGATTGATTGTCTGAATAGACAATGAACTCCTTGGGAAACAAATAGTGCCCCCACTTTCTCAAAGCTTGAACTAATGCATACAACTCAAGATCATAAGAATAATACTTCTTTGCTTCACTCAACTTCTCTTAATGAAATGTTGCTAGTCTACCCTCTTGGCTTAGGACATCCCCAATAGCTATGTTAATTGCATCACACTCAATGGTGAAAGGCTTCTCAAAGCTTGGAAATACTAGGATAGGTTGGGTAGCAATCTTTTCTTTCAATAACTCAAATCTCTTAGTGGCTTGTTCATTCCATATGAACTTTGCCTTCATTTCTCCTTTGATTGTTTCCAACATAGGAGCACAAATAGCACTAAATTATCTTATGAACTTCCTATAATACTAATCAAAGCCATGAAAACTTCTTACCTCGATTGTTGTCCTTGGAGTACGCCAATTCATGATGGCTTCCACTTTACTCTTGTCCATTTTCATATTACCATGAGATAGAACAAATCTTAGGTATACTAGCTCTATTTTGATGAACTCACACTTCTCCAAGTTAAACATTAACTTCTCTTCATGTAGATTCTTGAGTAATAATTCCACATGCTTGAGGTGTTCCTCTCTTGTCTTATTAAAGATGAGTATGTCATCCAAGTATACCATTACAAACTTGCCAATGTGGTCCTTGAGTACTTCATTCATCAACCTCATAAAATTTGATGGAGCATTTGATAGGAAAAATGACATGACTAGACATTTATATAGCCCTTTCGTAGTCTTTAAGGTAGTCTTCCATTCATCTCCTTCATTCACCCTTATCTGATGATATCCACTTTTTAAATCTATCTTTGTAAAGTACCTTGCACCTCCTAGACAATCCATCAAGTCTTCTATCCTAGGGATAGGGAACCTATATCT
>MU224570.1:147108-197410 GCA_018584345.1 Thuja plicata | reverse complement strand
CCTTTAAGAAGGGTTCTTGGTCACTGATAGGGTCAGGGGTTGGAACTTCCTCTTCTAGATCCACTCCTTACTCCCTTGCTTCTTCTTCTTCTTTCTGATCTATCTCATCTTTCATCTTCTCATCTTTGTCTTGGACTCCTCCCAAGAGTTGCTCCATTTCAGACAATCTTTCTCTTAACAACTTGTTGTCTTCTTCTTGATCTTCTACCTTTTTGGCTAACTTAGCGTTAGTCACCATTGTTTAAATTTTCTCTAAACTTCCAAATGGCTTGCTTGAAAATCTCCTAAGACGATCTTTATCTTCTTCAAGGATCCTAATCCCCTCTAGGTCCTTATTAGGCTTAGATCATTAACTAATTCCTAATCCTACTCTTCTCTAAGAGTCTCCACTTTGTGCTTCACCTTTGAAAGACTAACACCCTAGTAGTTACTTCACTTCCTCACTTCTCCTACTTACACTTAGAAGTGTCTAAGTGCCAATTTCCACTCTAACACTCATGAATCACTTGCAGGGGTGTCTATCACCATGTAGAAATTGCATTTAATCACAATTGATTCCATCTTGAGGGATCTCATACCCCTTTTCAATCGAGTCCAAGTTTTTGTCTTTAGGAGGCCTAATTGAGCTCACTCCCTTGTAGCCCTTGTTAGTGTGTTTTTCAAGGTTTTTTCAAAATGTTTCCAAAGAACTTGGAAAATTAAGAACATAACCAGATACCCTTTTCCATTTCATAAAGTATTTTTTAGGTTTTAGTTTCAGAAGTCCTTCGTACATGGGATTCCTACAAACTAGGGTCAATAGGGCTAATAGGCCTAATTTCAAGGACAGTCTGCAACACTATGCAAAACTTGTTTAAAACTTGGTCTCCATGATTGGTATGAACTCGACCAAATCATTATGTTAAGGTAACACTAAAGCCTAACTGGAAATGTACTTTGACTGTACATTACTTCACTAACCTGCATATGAATGCTCATTGTTTCACCTCCAAACCATTAATCAGACAGTGCATGCTCGCCTAGGGCTTGGATCTAAAAATAGAAAATAGACTTTCCTTGACTCCTAACTCTACAAATATGTACACTACTAACTCCCCTAACATATCCCTCTACCCTTAGGTGTTTCCCATGGTTAGATTTCATGGGGGAGCCATGACTTGTCTGACTGGTCAAGACAGGACCAGTGAGTCCCCTAAACACAAAACAATTTGAACTAGACCTTAAAATACCTCAGAATAACTAACTTACTGAATGAAAAATGTTAAAAACTATCTTAAGAACACCAAACAATCATCAGCTTGAAGCTTTCAATCCATACAATGGCACTATTTCAATGAAATGCTCAGGATTCTCATAAAACCCGAATTGCAAAGCTCTATTCCAACTTCACACTTGTTACAATCATTGACTAACTAGATGACTCGAGTATTTTCATGCATTAGATGGCTTCTTCCTTCATTCTAGGCCTTGTTGGTCGATTCCCCACTCCTAGTTTCAACAAGAATCCAAGGTAACCGTGTTGCATGCAACTTTTGCAATAATTGCAAATGTTGTCATGACAACAATTTACCAACTTTTGGCATCTTTGCCATTATGCCCTGTCCCTACATTTTAGGACCTCTAACCTCTCCATTTCGAGGATCCAAGATCATTTAAGGCACAAATCATCTCTACGTCTACATTTAGGAAGTTAGGACACATTCATTACTCAAATCCATGAACTAGCAACAAAGCCTATTAAAATGAAAAACTAGGAACAATGGCTATTGTTGTGACCTTAGTCCTAATGACTAACTCACTTAGCCCACATGGAAATGACCTACTAAGGTCTAAAAAAAAACTAATCTATCTTGACTTGGCCAATTTCAAGTACAAGCCAAAATGAAAACAACTTGGAGGTTAGCGTAGGTGTGCTCCTGCACCAGGTCATAAGATAAGGAAAGAAGAAAAGAAAAGACACAGATGATAATGTTGAGATGCCCCTCTTATTGTGTCAAGATGAAAGGGAGATGCAACAAGAGGAATTCTTGAAGGATGATAAATTTATAAAGACTAAATAATTCAAGGACTTCCTTATATGGGCCAAGAAACAACAAGTGGGGGCACAACTGAAATTGGAAGGAGGAGAAGCCATAACAAGTGAAGCCTTGTACGATCGCCAAGAATATGATCTAGAATCTGAGAACATGACCCATGATGAGGATAGATAGCTATTTAAGTCTAGTGGCATGTTTCAAGTATAGGGATGGGACTTGGATTTAGCCTTCATCATAGACTGAATCAGAAGGAAGCTATATATATTCTCAAAAGAGACACAAGTGGGAAAGATGATCAAAGGGTGTGGCTACAATGCACAATCTCAGTCCTTATCTATCTGGGCTCTAGCTCCCAAGAACCAAAAGCCATCATTGATCAATGTACAAGAGAATATGGAAGGGGATAAAATAATTTGGTTTGTTCATAATACAGGGGATCTATAAATTTCACAGGCCCTAACCCACTTTTCTCATTTGAATGAAGAAAAATTTGTGCAAATGTCCAATAGGTACCAAAAGTTATTTCATGAAATAAGTCCCATTGCAAAGGATAGAGAGCCAGGTTTGATAAAGATAGGTTCTATGGAGAAAATAATAGTAGAGCTAAATCAGAAGCTACAAGAGATCCCAGAAGTTGTTCCTACTAAACCTAAACATGCTGAAGATGCACTTGTGCAAATAGAGGATACAGGGGATGTTCAGAAGGAAATAGAGCAGAAGGATACAAAGAAGAAGAATGTGGCTTTAGAAGCCTTTCTGAATATCTTCCAGCATAAAATTAAAATTTTAATAGATAAAGTTGATTTAGTGCATGGAGCCTATAATAAGTTTCCCGACCTACAAGTAGATGTAACTAGTTTTGTATCAATAGTGAACCCCTATTTTTGGACTTGGTCAGTTACAACTAGTTTATTTGAAAGGTTACAATCTCTGCAGCCACTTAGGGTAGACCTACCAGAGATAGTCACACAAGTAGGTGATAAAATAGATCAAATTGGGGTAACATTATCCTTTTTCAAGGGAAAGGCAAATCAGATAGAGACCAGATTGAATATGTTTGGATCTGATTATAATAAGTTTGTTCCTTCAATCAGAGAAGAGGACAATCAAATCATGGTAGTGGAGTTGTGAAGAAAATAATTTGATTCATTATTTCCTAGTAAAGAGGAATTTATTAATGACACCAATGAATTAGATATGGAAATGTTTAATAAAACCTTGGATGAGGCATTTAAGGATGAGACGGATTTCACTAAATTTGTAATAGATGTTATATGGGAGAGGAAAAAGGCACAACTTGGAAGCATTAAAAGCTTTAATTGGCTTGTAGAGGAAGATGTAGCAGCATGGGACATTCTTACAAAGCCCAAGAAAAAGAATCTTGCGAGAGCTAACCTTGACATCATAGATGAAGAGTAGAAGGACACCTGGCACCTAATATTTGAGCACAGGGAGGTTAGTCATTTGAAACATTAGTGTATGTTAGCCTATAATGGGGGTCATTAAATCTCACAAAAACTATTGCAGGATATCCAAAACATATTTAGACAAAGGTGTCAGCTAGCAAAATATTTCAAAGATCTAATTTGATTATATTCCTATTTTTTCTTCCAACACTTGGACTCTTCTTGTCTTTTGTCTTATTCTAGTTTTTAGGGTTAGTTCTTAAGCCATCCAAAGCTTGTTGTATCCTAAATATTTAAGGATTCCAAGATGGTTTAGACTATATATATAACATTTGTATCATTTGGTAAAAGGATGAGAGATGAGGAGTGAAATATAATTGCAAGCCAGACCACTCAATTTTGTCTGAGTTTTTGTTCTTATTGTCTATTAAATGTATTTGAAGCAGTAATAATATTAATAAAATACATTGCATTTTCTGTTCTATATCTTGTTTTGTATCTTTATATTTATTTTATAGCTCTTGTATGTTTTATTTGCAAGAAATTTTAGATATACCAATTACAAGGTGATTATGCAGTTGCTTGTGAGTTCTTTCAAGGAAGGATTAATTCTTACAGGTGCTCCCAGAGAACTAAGCATTAGTATTAGGATATGATAACAAGGGTGTTGGAGTGAAAGGTAGTTTGTAACGCATTCTGCCCAAATTGCATGTATTTACATTAATTATTTATTGTGGATTTACATTTGATATTAACTCTTTGCCCAAGGATTAGGCATTGGTTTAGGGTTTGGAAAATAGTTAATCATCATCCAATATTCAAAAACAATAAATCATTTGCATTTTAGCTACAAATACATATAGGTTTAAGTAACTGTATCAGAGAATACAATTCAATTTGTTGATTCCTTCAAAAGAGAATCATGAGGTTAACCCTCCTAAGTTCACAGAACTACAAAAGGAATAAGGATGAGAATCCTTATTACATTACTATTTTATATTTTTAAATTAATTGTTTGGCTTATTAAGCTCTGTATCAGATTGATTATAGTCATTTTCATAGTTTTCTATTTTTTGATACACTAAAACGAATTTAGCAATCTAGTAAGAGACCTAGTCCACTATAATAGATACTGAAAGTCAGTAATCATTTGAAAGTATACCTGCATGAGCTTGTAGATCTCAAATTCAAAGCAGGAATTAGTCCTCGACAATTAGGATTTCTCTTGCATAAGTCAAATTGGAAATATAAAGAGCAATCATTCACACTATTTTAAGAACTTCTAAGAAAAATATTTAACAAATTGGCGATTCTTCTAGGGAATTAAATTTTTTATTCAAAATATCTCTGGTGTTTTAAAAGTTAAATCAAGTTTATAGTTGAGTTTTCCTATCTAGGTCATTCTTATAGTATTCATATTTAAGTTGTGTTGTATCTTTCCCAAACTTGTGTTGGGTGGAGACTCTAGAAGAAAATCTTTGTAATCAGTGCTAAAATAATATATCAAATATTCCTACACATCCTTTTATTATGAATACTAGGTCAAGAATGAGGGATAATCATGAAGTTGATTTGGATAGTGGAATCCCAACAACTTCTAGGACTAAGATGTCTTGGAGAGAGAAGAAGAACCAAACTAATATTAATGGCTCATCTTAAAGAAATGAAGAAAATAACATTAGAAGAAAATATGCAAATCAATCCAGTCATGAGGGGAACACCTCAGAGTATGAAGAATCCCTTGAACTAGGATTAGAAACATATACAATTACTACTACTTCTAGTGAAAGAGAATGAACTGATACTATCATTTCAAATTTTGAAGTTCCTTTTGATGAGCTTGTTGAAGAGGAAAGAATCCTCATGAGGCAATTGGCCCTTATTCAGAAAAAGAAGAGAGAAAAAGATCTTAAAAGGAAAAAACATTATCACAAATATGATGATAAGTTTAGAAGAATATCTTTAAGACATCAAGCAGAAAAAAATGTTGAGAGGTCTCGTAGAGATCAAGAGACTCCAATCACTCAAAAAGGTTTTTGTTCTCAAACCTTTAGGGATAAAGGAAAAAAAGAAAGTTACTAAAAAAGAAGTTGAAGAACCAAAAACACATAAAGTCCTGACAGAACAAATGTCTAAGTTAAACATTTATCTTGAAAGATCAAGAAGGGAGAAAGAAACCATAGAAAAGATGTTGGAAAAGGCTGAAGCTGAAGCTACCACCTTAGAGATGAAGAAGAAGATTGACTTCTTGGAATCTTATAAATATTCTTATGCTGGTGTTAAAAATACTACATCTTCAAAAGACAAAACTGCCTCTTTCTAGGATGATGACAAATTTCAAAGGAAGCCATTACATCCAGAAAGCTACAAACAATTTACTTTTATTGGCATTCCTAGTTACCCTAATGCAGTACCTAATGATATTGGGGAAAAACTCCCAAAGTTTTCAAGAAACAATGTTATTTCTTGTGAAGTACATTTGAGAAAGTTTATAGACATCATAGATGATTTGAATATTAATCATGAAGATGTCCAATGAAACTATTTGATCAATCCTTAGTAGAAGATGCTATGGAATGGTTTAAAGGATTGTCTAATAGCTCTGTAGCATCTATGGAAGAAATAATATATTTATTCAAAGATCAGTATGGTGACAAAAAAAATCAAGGATTCTTGTTAAATGAATTCAATAACATAAATAAAAACTTCAATGAAGAGGTCACTGAATTTAACACAAGATTTCAAAGAGCCATGCACAAGTTGTTTTATAAAATCAAACTAGATGAAAATGTATGTCTGGATACATATCTGAATGCTTTTGATTCTAAGATGGGATATGCTCTTAGAGATAAAAATCCTAGAATTCTTATTGATGCACATAAAATAGTAGTGGACATAGAAATGAACAGAAAAGTGTCAAGGAAAATGGGTAGAAGAGATGATGCATATTTTAGTAGGAGCAAAGAACCTAAATATAAATAATACAAGGTTCCAAAAAAAAATAGACCATCCTATAACTATAGACACCTGAAAATGAACAGGGTTGCGACTTTACTTTAAATCACTAATTTTCATCTATTAATTAATGGTTTTTTAATCATTAATTAATCATCTATTTTCCTCTAAATTCATTCCCCAAATCATCTAATAAAATTACCGAAATTAATTAAATAATTAATTTTATTTAATTAATTAACCGTAATTGATTAATTACCATTAATTAATTAATTAATTAAACTCAATTTCCTATAGTTTAAATTCAAATATTTAAATTTACTAATTAAATTAATTTCATTTCATTCAATAAAGAAATTCTAAATCAAAAAGAATTCAATTATCTCACATGTTGAAAACTTTAATTAAATATTCATTTATCTTCAAAGAGATAATTCCAATCAGATCACATGGGTTCCTCCACCCATCTCTCCAGTCCACATGGGTAACTTCACCCACCTCTCCAGTCCACATGGGTAACTTCACCCACCTCTTCAGTTCAAAAAGGTAACTCACCATTACCTCTTCAGTCAACCAAACTCTATCTCCTCTTTACCAAATGAAGAGGTGGAGTTTATTGATGGCTTCTCCAATTCCTTTTAATCTCAACCGTTCATATCATCACAAATTCCTATATAATAAACCCTTCATAACCATTTGAAGGATCCAGGATTTCAATCTCTCGTGCGTCATTACTATGTCAGTTTAGTTCTAGCATTCAAGCCATCTTCTGATCACACACTCATTTCAATTAGAAAATTCTCAACACTTCTCAAGTCATAGACACTACCTAGACCAATAATGAGCATCAAGAAAAATGTTTCAGAAGGAGTAGAGAGAGACAATAGAAGCTTCAAGCGCTTTGGGGTTTGCATTTATTTGTTTTCCTTTCTTGTGCTTATACATTTTATTGGTTACGTTTCAAGTTATTTGTTTTGGTAGTCTTGTGGGCTTGGTTTATATCATTTGTAAAACCTTTTCTACTAACCCTTGCCTTTGGAAAGCTTGGGAACCATGAATCATGAAAGACAGGCATACATTTTGGTGAACATGATGTGAAACAAATAGAATTAATCAACCACAGCCATATGGTTTCAAACCTAAAAATTTGTATTTTTCTTGATATTTGTGTTATTTCGCAATTGCTAGTATTTTTCCGCAATTGACAAAATTGTGTTGCAATCAACTGGTTTAATACCGCAATCGATTGTAGGTTTCTGCATTTGTTTTTTGTCATCTTCTGGGTCTCTATCTTTTCTACAGTTTGCCACAATTGATCCACTAGTACCGCAATCAGATGAGTTGTACCACAATTGACTGATCCCGACCGCATTTGATTGTGCTTTACTACAAGAGAAAGTGTTTTTCCACAATTGATATTTCTAGGCTACAATCGCCTATTATTTATTGCAATTGCTTGTAAATTACCACAATCACCTACAAAATTGCACATCAAGGCCAAAATTCTTTATCTTGCAATCTAAAGATCTTATATTTTCTTTATTTTTTTGTAGGATGACGGGTTCCCACGAATAGGGAGGGTAAGTTATTGGTAATTATCATTCATTATTTCAAAGTTACATATACTCTCATTTTGAAAAAAAATCCTTTTTGATACTAACCTATTTAAGAAAAGCAAACTAAAAGGAATTCACTTGTCAATTTGGGTTTAAAAAGAACAATGTTAGTCAAACATCTCACATTTCACACTTTAGATTTGGGCTTAAAATTGAACATTTGTGCTTGTATGGTGGTGTAGCTTAGTTCACGTTTCAAACTTTTAGAGTTTAATCAAATTACCTTGTGTCTGGAGTTTTGGGTGTATTTGCACAAACTGTCAGTGTAGAAACATTTATACTTTTTAGAAAGGCTTGTCCGGGGAATGCACTTCTTCCTTGCAGAATGACCTTAAACTGGTAATCCTTCCGATTGGTATATAAACAAGGCATGAACCAAACTTCCATCTTATCTATCCAAGCTCAGGAAAGGTGTGTTGGTAATACTCAGGATCGAGTGAATATCCCTAAGGAGCCAACGTGATCAGCTAGGCTGTTAAGTGAGTCACACATGTACAAACAAATTGGAGAGACACCACAGACCCTTACTACAACCTTAATTAATTAGAGGCCAACCCATTTTACCTCCGAATAGGTACCTTATTATAGTGCAAGGGTTTGTAGAATTTCCCCCCAAGATCCCCAACATATGTGTCCCATGGTATTTGTGTAGTGAAAGAGATCTTCACTCCATGGAAACAATACCTGGAAATGGAAAAAACACAGGCACCTACGTCATGGACCTACGTTTCCTAGTAGTGTGACAATTGTTGTGTGAGCTAATGGACATTCAAGCATTGAGCCTATAACATTGTATTCTAAAGCTTTTGACCTAGATTAATTTGACTGTTCATTGTTGAGACCTCGTGATAACCTTGCAACTTGAAAAATTTGTAGAACATACATATTGTCAGTCTTCATTCTTCAAAACACAGTGTCTATTGTTCTTGTTTCCTTGATCAGTTTCTAAAAACGCAAAACAAAACATCCAAATTGTCAAAACGAGTCAAACATGTTAAATTCTAGGGTTGTCAAAACATCAACTATCTTGCAAACAGAAGCATTGTTCCAAAAATTTCAAAACTGTCAAGCAGTGATACCCATCTTTTAGTCTTTTTGAGATTGTTTCTCATTCACTGCAATTTCCCGCATTGTGCTGCAATTGAAGTCTGCCATAGTTAAACTTGTTTATTGCCACAATCGTCTTGTTTATTACCGCAATCTGTGGATTTGTACCGAAATTGACCAGAGATACTTTATTCTTGTTTTGACCTAAAAACCTTGAAAGAACTCTTCATTTGGTGTCCAAAACTAGTGTCTATCCCAGGAAAATGTGAAGAACATTGTGTGAATCTCTAAATGTTAAAGATCATCCCTTCTCTGAAAAGCATGATTATTGTCTAAAACATTGTTAGTTCAAAAGCTCGGACTCAAAATACCTTGATCTCATCATATCAAACATCATCATCTTTATCAAAGCAACTTTGGCCAAGGAAAAGGTCAACAAATCCTATTTTTTTCACGTCATCACCACTTTGAGATCAAGATATATCAAAATCTGTCCTTAGAATTACCCTTGTCCAAAACATAACTCGGACTTCCTTAGAAAGGATTTTTCTTCCTTGTTTTCTTTATATCACTTGTTTTAGTTACAAAACCTTGACCACATTGTGTCTCAAATACCTCATGAAGGGCCTTACACAAGGTCTAAGGCTAGAACACAACTTGATGAGTCATATATCAACCGATTCCCTGCTTGGAAAATAGAGCAAGAGAATGATCCTTTTGTAAACACCATTTCTACTCTGTTCATTGAACAACCCCATGGGAAAGCTCTTTTCCAAAATGTCATAGAAGAGGAACTAGTTGATATGGAGTAAGATGCTTATTCCACACAAGTAGTTGATGCTTTTGTAGAGAGGAATCCCAAACGCTTTTTAGCCATGCTGATAAAGAAGGGAGTCAAACTCCCCGTTGAATTCAATGTATCAACCATATGGCCTGAAAACCCTCTCACAGGTCAAAACACTACTCAGCCTCCTCAGATACTGCTTGTTATCTCTCAAATCTTCCCACCATTGGTATTACCCACTTTGACACAGACGATACCCAGTCAAACCAATGACACGAACCAGGCCAGCACATCTTTCACTCAAAACATGATAGGCTCGCAACTGAGTGCACCTATGGTTACTAGTATGTTCCCACCTTCATTTACATGGCTGGGGAAATCAAGCTCTCAACCTACATCAAACACCAACTATTTTGAAACTATGTCATTGCTGCAGTCAATTCATACTAGTCTTGGGATCAACACTTCATACCCACAGGGATCCATCTTTGTAGGTACTACTTATAGTCAATTCCCACCCAAGGCTATACCTTTTCCCTTTCTGACATCAATCCAACCCCTACAACAGCAACCCCAGCTTCAGTTCCCTCAAATCCAACCTCTACAACATCAACCCTAGCCTTAGTTGCCTCAAATCCAACCTCTGCAACAACAACCCCAGCTTCAGTTGCCTCAAATCCAACCTCTGCAACAACAACCCTAGCTTTAGTTTCCTCAATTCCAACCTTAGCAATATCAACCCCAGCTTCAACCCCAACCTCAGTAGCAACAATATCAACCCTAGCAGTATCAACCCCAGTTTCAATCACAATAGAAAACGCATCAAAACCCACCATGGGCTACTCATGTGCCCCCGTTTGCAAATCACTCGGTGGGAAATCAATATCAAGTCCCCAGGATGAAATCCTATGTCCCTACTCAAGGGACACAGAGGCATAGCCTCATACCCACTATAGCACAAAGGAACATCCTCACACACCAACCTCAATATCAAACGAACATGCTAATGCAGCAAATGCAAACCCTTCAAACCCAAATGATGGATATGCAAAATTAGGGGCAAACTAAATCCTACACCACAGAGGATTTATACCCATACCCCTTTGACCATTCTCTCCACATGTCTCCATTCCCAAATCACTTCTTGATACTGAAATTTGACAAATATAGGGGCAATACCAACCATATTGAACATATCCGTGATTTTTTTGGTAGTTGCGTTGAAGTCACCCATGATGAGACATATTTAATGTGACTGTTCCCACAAATCTTGGCTAGACCAACATTGGAATGGTTCTCACATTTACCTCATGGCATTCAGTCTTCGGGAGAACTGGTTGAAAAGTTCATAGCTCACTTCCATCATAACATCGAGCGCAAGGTTAGCATCAAGGACCTTTGCAATAGCAAACAAAAGGATGGAGATTCTTTTATGAAATTCTTACAGAGATGGAGGAATACGGAAAATTGCATAACATTTGATGTGCCCGAACAAGACTTAATATTTATGTTTGTTGAAAACCTAATTCTAGACATGTCATTCACAACAAAGTTATAATTAGCTCCAAACTTCACACAACTCATTGAACAAGGAGTTCATTGTGAGAAGAACTTAGTCAAACAAGTAATCCTTGCAGATCCAACACAAACAAATACAAACAAAAATGCAATGGACAAACCTAAGTGGTGGAACAAAAACAAAAATGTCACTAGCAATGGTGTCATTGATGTGAAGACAGTCAACTATGCACAACCCAAGGTGTCACTGCAAGGCGCACCTGTGGCCAACCAAAAACCCATAGGTCCCACTCAACATGCATACACCCAAAATAAACCTCCCCCTGTACAAGAGGCCGCTATGTCAAATATTCAACAATAGGATCAACGCAAACCATGGTTTGTATTCCAATAATGAGATTTCACACCATTGGGAGAGCTGATAGAATCAACTTTATGCAAGTTGATACAATCAAACACTATCACTCTCCAAGAAATTAGGGACTTTGAACAGGATGCAAACAAGCCAAGGTGGTATAATGACAAGGACTTCTATGAGTTTCATCGGGTGAAAGGACATAAAACATCCAACTGTTACCAATTGAAACACGTTATCCAAGACCTTATTGACACAGGGGCCATTGATGTGACAAATACCCAAACCAAAGGCACAACTGATCACACTATCTTCATTGATACCTTTCATTATCACAACAAGGTAAAATCCTTTGGGTCTGGTGGACAGGAAAAACAAGTTAACTATACATATGCCAACATTGATAATGTTATCAATTGCCTCAATCCTTCAGATAGCCATGTGGCTACCATCACTATTAAAGACCAAGGTAACAAATGTGCTGTAACAATGCATCATGCAAGAGTCATCTTGAAAGGAGAACCATCCTTATCTACTGTATCTACCACTCCTAAAGAAAATGCAGATCCATAGCCAAGCATAGTAGATCAATTAAAGTGCACACCTGCCCAGATCTCCATGTTTGAACTATTACGCATATCTCTATAGCATAAACTAGCACTTGACCAAGCCCTTCAGAATGCAGCTGTCCCAAGGGACATAACACCAAAGAGCTTCCAAATGATGATTAACCACATAGCTACTAACAAATATTCCACATTCATGGACCGTGATGTGTCACCGCATAAACCCCTACATAATGATCCTTTGCACTTACTTGTCTAGGTCCACAAAAGCGCTCTCTATAGGGTCCTTGTTGATGGTGGAGCTCAGTTAAACATCTATACTCTAAAGTTAATCAAGCAACTCGGCTATTCAAAATAAGCATTGATGTCACAAGGAGGCTAAATATCAGATCTTATGATGAAGAGGAAAGGTCCTCTAAAGGTATTATCATTCTACCTGTCTATATTGGTCAAGTCGTCAAAAACACTCCCTTCTAGATCCTAGACCTTGAGTTGTGATACAACATGAAACTAGGGAGACCCTGGATACATGAAATGTAAGCTGTACCTTTGACATACCATCAATGCATCAAGTTCCCACACCAAGGAGAGGAAATCATCATAGAGGGAGATCCCAATCCTTTCCAATACTGTAATGTTGTCCAAATCAGCACTGATAACCATGTACCCTCAAACCAAGATGCAATCATCCCATCCTCTTTAGATTCAATCCCAAGGATGTCACACGGACAACAGGAAAGATAGCCATTAACCAAGACGCAAGTATTCCCTCCTCTTCAGATTCAAATTTTAAGGATGTCACACAGAAAGCAGGCAAAATATCCATCACCGACAAAGATTTTGGTGTGTATAGATTTGAAGAGGCTTTCACCATCACGCACATGCCTTAGAGCCCAAGAACTTATTTCATGCCACAACCTGTTATTACAATAGAAATTCCACAGCCTATTCTATTCATATGTCCACCCACAACCTTTTTCCAATGGGGAGACATGGTAGAAGAAAATCCATTTGAACAAGATATCAGTACATGGTTATACCAAGACCCACAAGAAACAATCAGACAAACCCTACCCTTTTCAAACTATGGTAATGGTTATACAATGTTACAAAAATTTAGGTATGATGGTACAACTGGCATGGGGGAAAGACAACAAGGCATAATGGAATTGTCTCTCCCTCCAACCCAAAGAAACATGAGAGGGTTGGGTTATGGACAACAAGGAACAAGTCACGTGATCCAAGACATCCAATTCAATCAGGAAAAAATAGTAGAGATGCATTGGGGACACAACATAGAACATGTCTTCATAAGCAACATATTAGCACAGTTGTTGTCCACCAAAGAGGGAACACACAAACCCGAATATACCTCCACATAGCAATCAATGATAATGAAGGAAGTGAGACATCTGACAAGTGTTCTATTGAGACTGACTCCCACGAGTATGAGTGGAGATCCTTTCATGACTCTGAACCATCGATCCCAGATTATTCCCCTCGGTCAAACACTGTCATAAACCTATAAGACTTATTTGACCAACTTTCCATTTCCGAACAACCCTACATAGATAAGCATGTCATTTATCAAACCTCAAGTGGTGCATCCACATCACAGTCTAGTTTTGTAGGAACCATATTTGTAGTCCCTTATAGTCAACTAGAGTCAGACAACCATGAAAGTATCTATCTTGTATAGCCAGAGCTAATAGAGTGGGACCAACAAGGACCCCCTAATTTAGATGTCTTCAAGAATGATGAGGCTATTGCTGATTTCATGGGACCTAGGGAAGGCATTCCATCAGGAGACCACAAGGAAGGCTTCTCCATTGACCTCAATAGAGCGGCATATTTCAGGGAGGCAGCTCCTCTTTCCAGTCCATAAAAGAAAAAAGAACAAAAGAATGATAAAAAGCTAAAATAAGACGTATCTTCTAGCGAAAACCTCACTGAAGCGCTAGAAGATGGAAAGAAGGAACTCCTCCCCTTGACAGAGGAGAAATTGACATTACTAGCAGAAGAAACAGATGAAGTCAATTTGGGAGATGACAAGAACCCAAAGAACATATACTTGGCAAAATCACTCACCCTAGAGGAGAGAGAAAATTTCATTAGTTTCTTCAAGGCAAGGATGATCAATTTCTCATGGTCCTACTCAGATATGCTAGGGTTAGATCCAGAGCTAGTACTACACCATCTCCTATTGCTACCCAACACCAAACCGATCAAGCAGAAGCTGAGAAAGATGCATCCCCATGTTGCATTTCTAGTCAAGGCATAATTGAAGAAACTCGTGGATGCTAAGTTCATAAGACCTATACCATATGCAAACTGGATATCTAACTTGGTACTAGTTACAAAGCATAGTGGTTAGATACGGATTTGCACAGACTTTAGAGATCTCAATATAGCTTGTCCCAAGTATGAATTTCCCTTACCCAACATTGATATGATAGTAGATCTAACCACTGGACATCAAATGCTATCACTCATGGACAGATTTTTAGGGTATAATCAGATAAGGATTGCACTACAAGATCAACATAAAATAGCTTTTACATGTCATTGGGGCACTTACTATTGGAATGTCATGTCGTTTGGTCTAAAGAATGCCAGAGCAACATATAAAAGAGCTATGACAACTATATTTCATGATCTCATCCACAAAACAATGGAAGACTATGTGGACGACATACTAGCCAAGTCAATGCTTCGCAAGGATCATCTACAAGTATTGGGACCAATATTTGATAGAATGTAGGAATTTAAGGTCTGTCTAAACCCATAGAAATGTGCATTTGGTATCACAACGGGAAAGCTAATAGGGTTCATAGTGTCACATAGAGGCATCGAAGTAGACCTAGAGAAAGTCAAAGCAATATTGAACATGCCTCCACCATCGAATCTGAGGCAACTAAGAGGGTTAAAAGGAAGGCTCCAATCAATCAGGTGCTTCATAGCTTAGCTAGCAAACAAGTGTCACCCATTCCAACATCTACTGCATAAAGACATCAAATTCATATGGACCGAGCAATGCAAACAAGCATTCTAATTATTCAAGGACTACCTTCTCAAGTCTCCTATATTGGTGCCACCAATCCAAGGTAGACCATTAATTTTGTATATCTCAGCAATGGAATCAGCATTGGGAGTACTCCTGGCACAACATGATGATGCAGGTAAAGAAAGGGCCATCTACTATCTAAGAAGAACATTGGTAGGATATGAGCTCAACTATACGCCAATTGAAAATTCATTCCTTGCAGTTATCTTCGCTTCCCAGAAGCTGAGACATTATATGTTGAGTCACCAAACAAAGTTGATCACACATATTGACCCTTTAAAGTACCTCCTAAGAAAAGTAGTGCTCATCGGAAGACTTGCGAAGTGGGTAATGATCAAAGCGCAAGTGATCGCAGATCAATTAGCAGAGGCACCCATTCAGGACCATCAACCTATTATTTCTAACTTTCCTGACGAATCTATTATGACACTACAACCAACAATTGACATATGGAAACTCTATTTTGATGGGTCATGCACGAACCATAGTGCGGGGGCAGGGATAGTTCTTATCACTCTAGACCATGATACAATTCTAAAGTCTTGTAGGCTCAACTTCCCATGCAAAAACAACATAGAAGAATATGAAGCACTAGTCATCAATCTAAAAATAGCAATTGAATGGAGAATCAAGAACCTTCAGGTCTTTGGAAACTCACAGTTGATCATCAGTCAAGTCAACAATGATTATACGCCCAAATATGAGAAGCTCATACCATACAGACCATAGATGGAAACACTAGGCACCAAGTTCCATTACATCTTCTTCGAGCAAGTACCATGAGCATAGAACAAAGCTGGAGATGCAATGGCTACCATAGCATCATTGATTGATATGCCAAGCAATGAAACAAGATTCCAATTTCTAGTAGAGCAACTCTTGGTGCCATCACATCAGGCATCCATCACAAAATCAACATGCATCCTTGTTGGTCCTGAATCCCCATGGTACCAAGATGTCTATAAATACCTCCAAAATAGTTTCTTACCTCCCAACTTGTCCAGGAACCAGAGAAATTCCCTCATCTACCAAGCCTCTAGGTATACCATCCTCTCAACTACTTTATATAGACGAAGCCTAGATGGAATCCTACTATGATGTCTCACCTCCATGGAATCCCAAAAATCTTTGTACGAGGTACATGAAGGAATTTGTGGAACCCACAGAGGTGGCAACAGCTTAGCTAAGAAGATCATCTGCATGGGATACTGTTGGCCCACAATAGAGATAGATGCACACAAACATCTACAAAGGTGTAGACAGTGTCAGATTCATGGAACCCTCATCCATGCACTAGCCCAAGAACTAAATCCTATCATATCATCATTGCCATTTTCCAGGTGGGGATTTGACCTAGTGGGCAAAATTACACCTTCTTTAGCAAATGGACACAAATACATCATAGTAGAAATAGAGCACTTCACTAAGTGTGTAGAAGAAATTCCCCTCACTTACATAACTAGAAAGAAAATAACAATGTTCATACTTAACCACATTATCTGTCGATACGGGTTCCCTCAAACTATCCTGACAGATCATGGTACACCTTTCTAGAAAAAGGATGTTAAAGAGCTATGCGAATGTTTCCATATCATGCAAGGGTTCTCCTCCTTTTATTATCCTTAAGGGAACGAACAAGCCGAAGCTACAAACAAAAAAATCTTCAAAATATTGAAGAAAATAGTGAACAAATCAGGGTGAGACTGGCATTTACAGCTTAGTCCCGCATTATGGGCATACAGAACTAGTGTGAGAACACCTACAGGAGCCACTCCTTTCTCCCTAGTCTATGGATCAGAATTGGTATTACCCCTCAAAGTGGAAATCCCATCCTTGAGGATATCATTAAAGAACCTATTTTTAGATGAAGACTATAGAGTAGAAAGACTCAGTGAACTGGAGTTACCAGATGAAAGAAGACAACATGCCTTTAACCACTTACAAGGCTATCAGAATCACCTTAGAAGGAACTATCATAAGAAGGTGAGGTCATGAACATTTGAGGTAGGAGACCTCATCCTCATGGAAAATCAAAAGAACCAAGTAGAAAGAGTCAAACCTGGAAAGTAGAAGCCTAATTGGCTAGGACCATTTGTCATTGTCAGCTCTACTCAGAGTGGAGCATTCATATTGGAGACACCAGAAGGAGATCAGCTTCCAAGATACATCAACAACATGCATCTCAAGAGGTTCTACACTTGAGGTCTTTATGGTTAAGGCACCTATCTACATATCCAGAAAATACCAAATAAATTAGAAAATATAAAATGTTACCTTGGTGAAAACTTGGCAATCAGGTGCCTTAGCGAAAAAAAAATATATAAAAAAATTGAAAAAGGAAAAAAAAAGAGCAAAAAAGTAAAGAGAAACAAAATTTCTCTCTTAGTGAAAACCTGGCAAATAGGCACTATTGAGTAGGTATCTTGGTGAAAAATTGGCAGACAAGAGGCAAGTGTTCAAATCCAGCTTCACCATCAATGAACTCCAAGATCAAAAGCTTGAGCACACTTCAAATGCAAGATTGACTACCCAAGCTATATCCAGAAGCACACTCCCCTCTGAGCACCAAGCACTTATCCATGGTTAATACTGGTCCACCAGACTAGGGGGAAATTCTAAATGTCCTAAAAAATCCCTAAAAATTGAAAAACTCATCAAAAAATCGTAAAAAGATCAAAATGTTCCAAGAAAATCAATCTTCATCAAAAACATTCAAAAATTGCAAAATCCCAAGCAATAAAACCCACTTGGTTATCAAGAGAGCAAAGGGCGATCACGCCCAGTCAATCAATGTCACAATCATGAGCTTTGCGAATCAGCATTGGGCTCATCTGACATAGCTTTGTCAATCTATCAAATCAATTAGCAAGCAACTAGCGATTAAGCCAATCTATCAAATGTCACAATCATGAGCTTTTCAAACTAGCATGGGGCCCATCTGACACAGCTTGATCAACTGCCAACACAATCACAATCAATCAATCAAATCATATCAATCATCTTACACAGTGATGGATACGCTCAAACCAGATAGGTCAGTCTTATATGAGTAATCTATTACTAAAACCAGACACACTCAAGCAATCAAGTCAATCAAGCCTATCCAAAGAGTTGAGCCAATCAACAGAATCCAACTGCATCAAGGAACCATTCAAAAATGTTGACTAGGTCAGTCAAGTTTGTCAGATGTCAGTCTATATTTCACAGTTATGTTCTTACGCTAGTCCAGGATCCACCATGTGAGGAGTGTAGCTATGATAGATCATGATTTATTTCCTTTGATGGATGTATGTTGAGTGTTCACTTTAATTTTAGGGCCATGATTATTTAGGATAAATGTAGTAGGTGATGTCACTTATCTGGCAGGTGTGCAGTTCCGTGATCTGAGCTTAACCCTGGGAAAGAATTGGACATTCCTTCTCTTTTATTTGCTTGTTTGGTTTATATAATCAAGAGTTCACAATGATATTCAGATGGACTCTGAGTGTGTTGGAGTTCTATCTTGGTTTCTATGGTATGTCCCCTTATGTTGCAAATAAGAGCTCACGATGCTATCCAGATGGACTCTAGGAGCGTAGGAGTTCTATCTTGTTTGCTCTGGCTTTCACTTTTTGAAATCAAGAGCTTGAGGTGTAATCTAGATGGACTCTAGGTGCATAGGAGTTCTATCTTGGTTTCTTTTCTTTAGTTTATTTAGAGGACAAAGTGGTATCTAGATGGTTAATATCTGGGTTCTTTTGGCTCTCTTTCTTTTCAAAAAGGGAACATAGCTGAACCCAGATGGTCAATATTTGGGGTGGACTAGGTTCTCTTTCTATTCAATCTATCTACTCCTTCCGCTATCAAGAGGTCATGGTGGTATCCAGGTGGTATGTGATCTAGATCATTTGACGCTCTTCAGAATTTTAGAAAATACAAAAAAAAGATGCAATGATGACAAATATTGGAAACAGGGGCAGCGACTTGGGACATTCATCCTTTCTATCAATTCATATCTATCAAAAAAGAAAAAAATCCTTTCTATCATTCCATATCTATTAGATCAATCCCAGAGAACATCTATCCAAACTAACTTCTTTCTAATTAACACATGCATTACTTAGGTATTTTGTGCATAGTAGATTGCATTCATTTATTGCATAAGAAAAATCCAAAACATGTGCATAGTAGATCATATAATCAATTCATCCATCCTCAATAACATCAAAACTAACATAGGCATGCATTCATCATCATCATATCGTGATTCACATTTTCAGCAAATCAATGCTCATCTAATGCATTTTCTATGCTTAATTTGTTGAGGGGGCATATAGTCCACTTGCTATCACTGGGGCAAGTTGGGGCAGGATCAAATCTGAAAATTCTTTGACACACTGCGACAATTCACATTGCATCAAAGAGGGGAAAATGTAGACACCCGAAAATGGACAGGCTTGCGACTTTACTTTAAAAACACTAATTTTCATCTATTAATTAATGGTTTTTAAATCATTAATTAATCATCTATTTTCCTCTAAATTCATTCCCCAAATCTTTTAATCAAATTCCCAAAATTAATTAAATAATTAATTTTATTTAATTAATTAACCTTAATTGATTAATTACCATTAATTAATTAATTAAACTCAATTTCCTATAGTTTAAATTCAAATATTTAAACTTACTAATTAAATTAATTTTATTTCATTCAATAAAGCAATTCTAAATCAAAAAGAATTCAATTATCTCACATGTTGAAAACTTTAATTAAATAAATGAATTAAATATTCATTTATCTTCAAAGACATAATTCCAATCAGATCACATGGGTTAGTCCACCCATCTCTCCAATCCACATGGGTAACTTCACCCACCTCTTCAGTTCAAAAAGGTAACTCACCATTAGCTCTTCAATCAACCAAACTCTATCACCTCTTTACCAAATGAAGAGGTGGAGTTTACTGATGGCTTCTCCAGTTCCTTTTAATCTCAATCATTCATATCATCACCAATTCCTATATAATAAACCCTTCATAAACATTTGAAGGATCCAGGATTTCAAGCTCTCGTGCACCATTACTATGTTAGTTTGTTTCTAGCATTCAAGCCATCTTGCGATCACACACTCATTTCAATTAGCAAATTCTCGACACTTCTCAAGTCACAGACACTGCCCACACCAATATTGAGTATCAAGAATAGTGTTTTGGAAGGATTAGAGAGAGACAATAGAAGCTTCAAGCGCTTTGAGGTTTGCATTAATTTTTTTTCTTTTCTTGTGCTTATACATTTTATTGGTTATGTTTCAAGTTATTCGTTTGAGTAGTCTTGTGGGCTTGGTTTATATCATTTGTAAAACCTTTGCTACTAACCCTTGCCTTTGGAAAGCTTGGGAACCACGAATCATGAAACAGAGGCATACAATAACAATAATTATAATCCACATAAGAGGATGCAGAATCATCCCTATGGTACCTAGTTCAAGGATGGAAAGCCTATTGTTACACCAAGAAAAGATAAACCAGAAAATAGAACCCCTGACCCTCTACACAAAAATATTGTAAACATGTGCAGTGACACTTACTGGTGTGAAGCTTTTCAAGCCCCACACAACCTTGATTTTTGTGTTGTAGCCTTAGACATAAGTGCTAGTGAAGAGTTAGAAGATAAAGAGGGAGAGCTATGTGATCATAATAGGTGTGATATGACTAAATCTTATGCATGCCTTGACATAGATTATGAAGATGAAGTTGAGAACCATGATGTGTATGGTTCATAAGGAAGAATGGAGGTATACCGCCAACAAGTCCTATCTAACAGTGAAGAAGAGGAGGTTGATGATATAAGATGTTATGCATAGAATAGTCAGGAATCCACTACAATAAGAAAACCTTTTGATGAAGAAAAGGCTACAATCATTGTTGATCTAGTAAACAAAGAAAGAAGTAACAACCATTTGATAAATAGATTAGTGGGTGATGTAGGTAGTTAGCCAGCTGGCATCTTCATCAAATAAAATAAGACAGATGGCAAGTATATACCAAAAAGAGATCGACCTGCTGAAAATCTAAATAAACCTAAGGTCAAAATTGTAAGCAAAGCTAGTGATCCAAAAGATGTACACGAGGGAAAAACTAAAGTGTCAGAAATAAGTACTTCCTCTTCCAAAGTTAAAAATAAGAAATACAAGAAGGAAGAGTCTACTCTGAATATTCAAATAGAGGATAATAATATCATTGTTGAAAAACCAAAATCCTCCTACGTGAAATATACTCCAGTTGATATGGGCCAATGTCCATCTAAAATGACTGTCAAGGTCCCATTTATAGAAATTATGAGGATAAAGGAACATAAAGAAAAGGTCCTTTCAGTATTAAATAGTGTATCTCCAGTGAAACCTCAAAAACTAGAATATGCTGAAAAGAAATCTAACAATAAGGGAAAAGAGCTTGAGGGAATGATTTTTGAGATCCCGCATATTTATCTAAACATAAATACTTTTGCAGGGATTGTTGATCCTTTTTTCCTAACATTGTTCATTAATGGTAAGATGCTAAAAACTACATCATAGAATCAGGAGCATCCAATATTGTCATGCATGAAAAAATCATGAGATCTATGGGATTACAAGTTGATACTCCTCATGGGGGATGTCAAGATATGGATTCCAGAGAGATCCCTATTGTTGGTACCATTGATGCCTTACCTTATAAGTTAGCTATATGCCCTGATATAGTATTTACAATGAGTCTATTGGTGGTTGATATCCCACCACATTATGGCATGTTGTTGTCCAAGAAATGGAGTGCTTAAATGGGAGGCAGTATTCAGTGTAATTTATCTTATGTCACTTTCAATATTGTTGGAAATAATTTAAAGGTGTCCAGAGAAGGTAGGACACCCCATATGATTGAGTTACATGAAGATACTAATATCAAGTATTGTGTAGATATTGACATGGAGAACTTCAGAGTGAAGAGGAGTGCTCATCAATGTAAAAATGTTGATCCCTTAGTGAAGGAGCTAATTACACAGAATGATGGTTTACGGAAGATATATTTTGATGGAACCTGTTCTAAGGAAGGATCAGGAGCTGGTGTTTTACTTATTTCTCTATCAGGTACAACATTTGAATATTCTTTCCTATTATCTTTCCTATGTACAAACAATACAACAAAATATGAGGCTTTGTCTTTAGGGCTAGACATTGCTGCTAAATATAGAATAAAATGTCTAAAAGTTTATCCTGATTCAGAGTTAGTAGTATCCCAATTCTAGTCCAAATATGCTTTGAAAAATAATAGATTGAAAATTTATAAGCATGCTACTTGGGACCAAATTGAATCTTTTGATGCCTTTAATATAAACTGGATAGAAAGGTCCAAAAACATTATAGCAGATTTCTTAGCTAATGTTGCTTTGAAAACTAATGATTTGACCTTAAATGGGGTATCAATAGTTGAGATTAAGACAAAACCACTTTTCCCTGACAATATTTACAACTGGTAAGTATTTAAAGATGACCAAGATATCCCTAGATTTATTCAATGCCTAGACCATTATGAAGACCAGCACATAGATTGCAACTCTTTACTTTAGGTCACAGATGGTAGGGATTGTGTTTTGGGGAATGAGGTTGTCCAGCTAAGTTCTAATCAAATTCCTAAGGGATTGGTAGAACTATAAGAATTTTTTAGCGATCATAATGATCATTCATAAAAAAAAGCAATTCTAAAGTTGAGGATTTGGAAGAGATAAATTTAGGATCAAAGACCACTCCTCAAATAGTATATATTGGAAAAGGATTAGATTCCCATGTCAGAAAAAATTTGATAAAATTATTAAGAAATCATAAGCATGTATTTGCATGGTCTTATGATGATTTGAAAGCTTATAGGGAAGACCTTTTCCAGCATGAAATCCCACTAAAATCAGATGTAAAACCATTCAGACAAAAACAAAGACCTATCAACCAACAATTGGCTCCCAAGATGCAACAAGAGTTGATGAAACTAAAAGATGCATGGATTATCTAGCCTATTAGACATTCAACTTGGGTTTCTAATCTAGTACCAGTGAGAAAGAAGAATGGTGACATAAGATTATGTGTTGATTTCAGAAATTTGAACATTGCGTCTCTAAAAGCAATTATTCTTTACCTAGTATGGAGGCAATGTTACATGAGGTTATTGGTTGTGAGATATTATCAATAATGGATGGATTTTAAGGATACAACCAAGTACTAGTAAAAGAATCATAATAGTTCAAGACTGCATTTACCACCCCATGGGGTACTTATGTATATGTTAGAATTCCATTTGGACTAATAAATGCAGGAGAAAATTTTTAGAGAGCCATGGATGTTGCATTCAAAGATTTTATTAACTTATTCATGGTAATCTACCAGGGTGATTTAACAACATTTTCCAAAAAAGAAGGGGATCATTGTGAACACCTTGAAAAAAATTTCAATAAAGATTTAGAGTATGGTGTCTCTTTGAGTCCCAAAAAATGTCAATTTGAAGTGACAAAGGGAAAGTTGTTCAGACATATAGTGTCAAAAGATGGAGTAAGGATTGACCTGGAAAGGATAGAAGCTATTCACAAGGTCACTGCTCTAAGGAATATCAAGGTGTACATTCTTTCCTACGAAAGATAAATTTTGTGAGAAGATTTATTTCAAATTTTTCTAAGGTTATCAAACCAATTATTAAATTGTTGAAGAAAGATACAAAATTTCAATGGAAAGAAGAAGCTCAGTCACATTTTGAAAGAATTAAGAAAGTAGTTTAGGAGGCACCTATCTTGAAGTCATGTGATTACAGTAAGCCCTTCTTTGTATTCTCATTTGCATATTTTCATACTATTGTTTTTGTTTTACTTCAGAAAAATGAGGAGGGATGTGAACATCCTATTGCCTTTTTTAGAAAATAACTCCAAGCTGCAGAGCTAAATTATGAAATGATGGAGAAGTAGGCATATGCTTTGGTGAAAGTTGCGAAATCATTCAAGCCTTATTTGGTTTGTTTCAAAGTATTAGCATGTGTACCTCATTCAATAGTAAAAGACATCATTACTTAATCAGACGTGACTGGTAAGATATGTAAATGGATTAATAGAATTTAAGAGTTCAACTTAGAAATACATATTACTAAATTGGTAAAAGGAAAAGGCTTAGAAAAACTTATGACAGAAGAAAATTTAGACTTGGTGCAAGTGAATAACACAGTGGTATAGGATTCACAAATAACCAGTATAAAGAGACATCCTTTTTATGCTGATATCATGTATTACTTGAAAAATTCCAAGTGTCCTGAGGTTATGACAGATAACCAGAAAACAAATCACATATTACAAGCTCAAAAGTACACCCTAGTTAAAGGAGATTTGTATTGGAAAGATAGGAATGGTGTACTATTATTATGTTTAGATCAGATTAAAGTTGAGAAGGTATTAATTGAAATGCATGCTAGAGTATGTGGAGGACATTTCTCTCCTAAGACCACTGCCCATAAAATATTGAGCGCTGAATATTATTGGCCTAGCTTATTCAAGGATACTCATGCATTTGTCAGAAAATGTGAATCTCACCAAAGGTTTTCCAATAAATTTAAATTCTCAGGTGCCCTGTTATTAAACCCTGTAAGTGTTGAAGCACCTTTTTGTATGTGGAGGATTGACTTCATCAGAGATTTTTCAGAGAAATCCAGTGGAGGACATAGTTGGATACTTGTTTCTACTAATTACTTTACATAGTGGATAGAAGCAATTCCCATAAAGAAAGCAACTAGTAAAGTGGTCACTAATTTTTTAATGGAAAACATTCTGACTAGATTTGGTGTTCCTAAAAAGTTAGTGATGGATAATGCTATGTGATTTAGATCAAATGAAATTAAAGAACTATGTAATGAGTATGATATTATGATGTCTTATTCTTCCCCATATCATCCTCAAGCAAATGGCCGAGCAGAATCCAACAATAAAAGCATATTGACAATCTTAACAATAGAAGCACACAAAATTAAAACTTGCTCTGTGGGCTGATAGAATAAAAGTAAAAAAACAAGTGGTAAGTCACCTTTTGAACTTGTATATGGTTTACAATCTAGAATTCCCATGAATAATTTAATGCCATTATATAAGTTTATTCAAGAAGAAGAGTTAGATGTTTCTGACCCAATGCAAGATAGGATGATGCAATTACCAAAACTAGATGAGGTCAGAAAAGACACTCAAAAGGAGAATATTAAGTTGCAGAAGAAAATGAAATATATGTTTGATAAGAGAGAAAGTAACAGAAAATTTGAGCCTGATGATTTAGTACTCTAGTGGAATGTAAGGGTTGAAGACAAAGGGAAACATAAGAAATTTGAATCACTATGGCTTGGTCCCTTTTTTATTTATCAGAGTTTTGGAAAAGAGTCACATCTTTTGAAAAACATGGATGGAGAAGAATTTGAATTGACAATGCATGGACAATTGTTGAAACCTTTCTTCAGTTGAAAATAAAATTTCCATGCACAGTAGTTTTTTTTGTATCATATGTATATAGCTGTGTTTCTTTCTGTTGTGTGTTTTCATTCTATAGTAGGTTAGTGAGTGTAGTTTGTGTGGTATTCTTCCCAGAGATTTGTGGTTCTTGCAATAAACTTGCATTTAAGCAACCTCAGATAGAGCCACTGTTGGTTGTATTTGCATTTTTTAAGCTTTCTAGTAAAATTTGTGAGTTCTCAGTCAGTTTCCTACTTTAAAGGTCAAAATTATGTCCAATAATATCAAGAATCCCTCTGTAAATAATGGTATTTAAGCCTAAAAATCAAATAACTATGTAAAACCCTAAGTCCTAAGTCAGTTTTCATGCATATGCAGGAAAAAAACCCTAGTTCTTAAAAATTGCTTCTATTTCATAGTTACTTTTTCAGAAAAGACCAAGTCACTTAATTCAAGTGCCTATTTTCATATTGTACATGTTGGTCACAATGTCTCTTTAAACCAAAACAAATATTCCATTTTCTTTAGAGACTTGGTGAAATGCTTTGGTCACGTTACCGCAAAGAGAAAAGAATATGCTTTTAGTGTTAAGGATATTTCATGCGGGCTGTTGATGAAGATCTTGATAATGTGGTTTGCAGAAAGTCTTGTTTGAAAACCCAGAGTTAGAAAATTCTTTGGTGATTTTGAGATCATTCAGTCTCATAGCCTTGAAAGCTAATCAGAGTCAGAAGCTAAGTTAAAGAAGGGTTGAAGTTTCATGTAGTCATGTGATTGTGAATGAAATAAGAGTTAAGTCAAAAAATATGAGATTAAGCAATATCCGTTGATTTTCAAGATAATCTTGTGGTGGTCATGAAGTCTCGAAGTAAACTCTTCAGTTAAGAAATCTTAAAGTGACTTCAAATTCATTGAGTCACAGTGTCTCACAAATAAACCAAGGTTAAGAGATGACTTATATACATTTAGTCACAAGATCTCTTTTGAAAGCAAGGGTTAAGTTAAAAGTTGTTTGATAAAGAGACTACCGTCTGATTCAAGATGGATCCTGTGGCCAGCGTTAAGTCATGAGATAAAAGTTAAGATGGATGAAATATTAAGAGATCTCACGACTACCATCAAATTAAATCAAGATCTCAAGGCTGGCATTCAATCTCAAAAGAAACCTTGAGTCAGATAATTCTTTCAGTGACAATGAGATCTAGCTAGTCATGAAGTCTCAATAAGAACTATGCTTGATAAAGGTTAAGTAAGCTCAAGTAAAGTTTGCAGAAAGATGATTTGAAATGTGAAAAAGAAAAGATCTAGTAGATAGCGTGAATTCACTAATAAAAGTCAAATAGTCATAGAAAGTTTTGCGATTCAGTGATGGTGATTTAGATTTGAAGACGTGTCTTAGTATTTCAGAGATCTGAGGTTGGCATAAAGTCTCAATGTAAACTAGAGGTTAAGAAATTAATTCCATGACTTGAAGATAACTTAAGTCATGAAGTCTTAGAGTAAAGTGCAGTTAAAGACAAATCTAATGAGATTACATACAAACTGTTGGATTAAAAGTTGATCAAAGGGTAGTCACGAAGTCTCAAATAAAAAAGAGAAAGTACAAAAGGGATGTAAGATTTCACATGGACCATCTGATTGAAGGAAGATCTAGTGATGGTCGTGTAATCTCAAAAGAAACTTAGAGTTAGTGAAATCTTAAAGCGACTTTTATTTAGCACAGTCGCATAGTCTCCAAAAGGAACTAAAGGTTTAAGTAAGAGTTACTCAAAGCCTTAGTCATGGAGTCTCAAAAGGAATATGAGTTAAGAGAATTCAATCATGGATTAAGAGATGAACTTTGATCAAGATTTTGATCATGTGGTGATCGTTAAGTCTCATAAAAAAACTAGATTTAAAGTAAACTCTCAATGACAAAGAAATGAAACAGTCGCGTAGTCACTGAAGGAAACCAAGGTAAAAGCAAGGTAAAATATAAGGTTTTTTTTTGCGCCCTATTGTACAGTTGTAATCCAATCAGAGCATAGAGATTATGAAAGAATGTTTAAAGAGTTGTTTAGTTGTGTTGAATGAGCCAATCATATCAGATCTTGATCTAATTTCAAATATAATAAGGTTTGAGTTGAAAAAGGAATCATTCAAAATTGATCACCTGTCAATTTCAAATGCCATAGCTAGATAGAAAAATTGATATCATAGCAGGTAGAAGTAATGATAGAAGTGAGTGAATTTCAAATCCATGATTTTGAAGTAAGGTTTGTGCATTGATTTCTTTGAATAAGTAGGCATTACCATTGATCATTTCATTTCACCAAAAGTTTCAATTTTCAGAGAAAAATTTGCATAAGTGATCAGTATTTTCAAAAGAAGAGAGTTATCCAGATTTGTAGAGTGAAGGAAGAGATTTGATCAGTTGCAATTCAAAACAAACAACATGAGTAGAGCAATGAGCGTTTCCTCAACTAGCGGGAAGAGTAGAGATGATGATGATCTCAAGGGAAAGAGAAATTACTCAGAGGAGTTCATACAGCTCCTTCCAGGCTCCAATCAAGGAGAAAAGGTAAACGACGAGTACCTTGGTGACAATTTTGCTTATATTAGAGATGCAAAAAGACCTGATTATTCAGGTTATCAATTGTTTAACTACTTCCACAAGAATAGTGAGGTTCATGTGCCTATGTCAAACCCTTGGATGTCTGGATTAGAAAAAATAGTAGATCCTAATGTGTTTGTGTATGTTAATTTGATATTGGAACTAGCTAGTAGGTATGACACCATTTCAAATTCCATTAAGAAAGATGATGGCACAATTCTAGTAACCCTTGATAGGACGTCATTCATTAAATAATTTAATATGTATAACCCCTGCACAACTAGGATCAATCTGAAGGCCCTAGATGCTAGATATACTAAGGATTCTGACATTGTTTCCAAATTGGTTTAGGCCCATGTGCCAAAAGGAACCAGGAACTATATAACCCCTATTCCTAGTGATAATGCACCATATTTCTACAAGGACTTGGCATTCTATATGAATTACAATTCTTGTTCCCTGTGTAGAGTCTTAGGGGTTGGTAGTGGAAGAGAGAGAGTATCATCTTATATGTTAATGATAATACTGGATTTGCAAATTCCTTATGTCAGTACCGACTATGATTACGTCCAATATGTAATTGATAAAATGCACCAAGTATTTGTGGATATTTAGAAGAAGGTAGGAATCCCTAAATTCTTATAGTATTCATTGCTCATGCATTTGATTTTGTTCTACAATTTTAATATCATGGATCAGACTAATCTACAACTTAGAATATTTTATCATGGTCAATCCAACCCTGTGCAAATTTGGTTGAGGGTATGGAATTACACATCCAGAGAGAATGATTTTTGTGCTTTTGAGAACTGGGTAGTATATCCCATATTGAGAAATTTAGGATTCAACATGACTAGGCTAAGTAGGCTTCCAATTAAGGTATTGCAACTCCTGAGGCCCTATAAGTTTTTAGATAAGTTGAATGGAGATCACAACTGGGGAGATTTTTAATATCATCATAATTTCACTCTGATTCTAGAGTATATGGTTTCTCCCAACTACCATGCATTTTTCCATACAGAGTACAACCTAGAATTGCTATCATGGATTTTATATGGTAGCTCATGCTGACAGATAGGGAGCATTTGGCTCTACATAGGAAAGGAACATTCACACTGAGGCAGTTTATTGCTTTTGATTTTACTATTGGTAAGAGGGATTATGATGCTGTGAATGGATGGTTGAAGTATTATAGGATGAATGTAGCCTTATATAGATACATTGATACAAAAGGTTTCATAAAAAGTTCCAAAAACTTCTGACACCCACCGTTCCAATTACTAAAGAACATCAGTCGTGTGAGGATGAGGACCTAATCAGGAACATCCTTGAAGAGGATGAAATTTCAGCAAGGACAATAAAATACCAAGAGTTAATAGATTTGGAGCAACATATCAATAAGAAAGGGATCACATTTGGAGGATATTTCCCAAGTCTGCCTTATCTACAGAGATTAGCTAAGATGATTGAGTCCTATGGGACACTTTGTAATCAACTAGAGGAACAAATTGAGTATAAGGACAGAGGTCCTAATAAACAATCATCCTCAGAATATAGTAGCAGTTACTCTGTACATAGCCCACCACCTACAGATCAGCCACCTCAAACTGACGAAAACATAATTGACCTAACATAGCGACATGAGGCTAAAGTAGTGGTTGAACCCCCAATGAAAAAAAAAAGGTGGAAACAGGGGAGCCTTCTGTTGTCAAGACACAGAAGAGGAAAAAGGACAAAGTGACTGCACTATTCACTAGAACAAGTGCATATGATCACCAATTGAGAAATTTCATAAGACAAGGCAAGAAGAAAAGAGAAGAGATAAATGATAATGTTGATATTCCTCTCTTATAGTGTCAAGATGAAAGGGATTTGTAACAAGAGGAATTCTTGAAGGATGATGAATTTATAAAGACTAAAGAATTCAAGGACTTCCTTATATGGGCCAAGCAACAACAAGTGGGGGAAAAACTAAAATTGGAAGGAGGAGAAGCCATAACAAGTGAAGCCTTACAAGCTCTCCAATAATATGATCCAGAATCTAAGAACATGACCCCTGATGAGGTTAGATAGCTAGTTAATTCTAGTGGCATGTTGATAGTAGAGGGATGGGACATAGCTTCATCCTTCATCATAGACCAAATTAGAAGGTAGACAAACATCAAATTATCAACAGAGACACAAGTGGGAAAGATGATCAAAGGGTGTGGTTATAATGCACAATATGAGACCCTAGTTATGTGGGATCTAGCTCCCAAGAACCAAAATCCATCATTGATCAATCTACAAGAGAAGATGAAAAGGGATAAAATAATTTGGTTTGTTTATAATACATGGGATCAAGAAATTTCACAGGCTCTAACCCACTTTTCTCATTTGAATGAAGAAAAGATGTGCAAATGTCAAATAGGTACCAAAAGTTATATGATGAAACAAGTCTCATTGCAAAGTATAGAGAGTCGGGTTTGATAAAGATCATTGCTATGGAGAAAATAATAGCAAAGCTAAATCAAAAGCTACAAGAGATCCCAGAAGTTGTTCCTGCTAAACCTAAATAGGCTAAAGATGCACTTGTACAAATACAGGATATAAGGGATGCTCGTAAGGAAACAAAGAAAAAGGATACAGAGAAGAATAATGTGGCTTTAGAAGCCTTTCTAAATATCTTCCAGCCCAAAATTAATATTTTAAAAGATAAAGTTGATTTAGTGCATGGAGCCTATAATAAGTTGCTCAGCCTACAAGTAGAGGTAAATAGTTTTGTATCAATATTGAACCTCTATTTTGGGACTTGGTCAGTTAGGACCAGTTTATTTGAAAGGTTAGCATCTCTCCAGCCACTTAGGGCAGACCTATCAGAGATAGTCACACAAGTAGGTGATGAAATAGATCAAATTGGGGTAACCTTGTCCTTTTTCAAAGGGAAGGAAAATTAGATACAGACCGGATTGAATATGTTTGGGTCTAATTATAATAAGTTTTTGTTCCTTCAATCAGAGTAGAGGACAATAAGATCAAGGTAGTGGAGTTGTGGAAAAATGAATTTGATTCATTATTTCCTAGTAAACAGGCATTTATTTCTGACACCAATGAAGTAGATATGGAAAGGTTTAATAAAACATTAGATGAGGCATTTAAGACTGAGATAGATTTTAATAAATTTGTAACAGATGTCAAAAGAATAAAAGATGCTAGATGGGAGAGGAAAAAGAAACAAATTGAAAGCATTCAAAGCTTTAATTGGCCTACAAAGGAAGATGTAGCAGCATGGGATGTTCTTATAAATCCCAAGAAAAAGAAGCCTAGACAGTAGACCTTGACATCATAGATGAAGAGTAGAAGGAAACCTGGCACCTGATCTTTGAACACAGGGAGGTTAGTCATCTGAAAGATTAGTGTATGTTAGCCTGTAATGGAGGTCACTAAATCTCACAAAAACTACTGAAGGCTATCCAAAACATATGCAGACAAAGGTGCCAGCTAGAAAAAGATTTTGAAGATCTAATTTGATTGTATTCATATTTTGTCCTTCCACCGCTTGGAGTCTTCTTGTCTTTTTTATTCTAGTTTTAAGGGTTAGGTCACAAACCATCTAAATCTTGTTGCATCCTTAATCTTTAAGGATTCCAAGATGGTTTAGAATATATATAGAATTTGTATCATTTTGTAAAAGGATGAGAGATGAGGAGTGAAATATAATTGCAAGCCAGACCACTCAATTTTTTCTTAGTTTTTGTGCTTATTGTCTATTGAATATATTTGAAGAAGTAACAATATTAATAAAATACATTGCAGTTTCTGGTCTATATCTTGTGTTGTCTCTTTATATTTCTATTATAGCTCTTGTATGTTTGATTTGCAAGGCATTTTAGATATACCAATTACAATGTGATTGTGCAGTTGCTTGTGAGTTATTTCAAGGAAGGAGTAATTCTTACAGGTGATCCCATAGAGGTAAGCATTAGTATTAGGATTTGATAATAGGGGTGCTGGAGTGAAAGGTAGTATGTAAGGCATTATGCCCAAATTGAATTTATTTACATTAATCAGTTATTGTGGATTTACATTTGATATTTACTCTTTGCCCAAGGATTAGGCACTGAATTAGGGTTTGGAAAATAGTTAATCATCGTCCAATATTCAAAAAACAATCAATCATTTACATTTCAGTTACAAATACATATAATTTTAAGTAATTGTATCAGAGAATACAATTCAGTTTGCTGATTCCTTGAAAAGAGAATTATTAGGTTAACCCTCCTAAGTTTAGAGAACTACAAAAGGAAGAAGGATGAGAATCCTTATTACATTACTATTTATTATTGTTAAATTAATGGTTTGGCTTATTAAGTTCTGTATCAGATTGATTATAGTCATTTTCATAGTTTTCTATTTGTTGATATAGTAAAAGGTATTTACAAATTTAGTAAGAGACCTAATCCACTATAATAGATACTGAAAGTCAATAATCATTTGAAGGTACACCCGCCTGAGCCTATGGATCTCAAAGTTGAAGGAGGAATTAGTCCTCAGCGATTATACTTTCTCTTGCATAAGTTAAATTGGAAATATAAAGAGGAAGCATTCACACTCTTTTAAGAACTTGCAAGAAAAATCCCTAACAAGAATTGTGTCAGAATTTCTCCGCTTCACCGAAGGTTTCATCCAATTCAGTGGAGTCTTCTTTATTTCCTTCTCTTTCTTGGTTTTTTACCATTTGTGTGAGGTAGGGAATCCCACTATTTCTTGTATACTATTTTTTTTAATGAATTGGTTTCTTTAGATTGGTGTGTTGAGAATTAATATTCCCCCACGTTTATGTTGGATTCATCACCTGGTTGGACGGGTGTGAGCATTTTTTTATTTTCCCATTTGGATTTTGGAATTTTTGTATTGTTATGCTGCTGGATTTTCCATATAAGCCTAGAATTGGAGTTTTATTGAATTTTTGGGATCTTGGGTGCAAAAAATAAAATGGGTTTTAACTTCTTCAAATTCCAAGATGTTTGAATTTTGTGTATTTTGGGGTTTTCCTCATTTTGTGTGTCATCCAAAATATTCCTAAAACTTGTTGGGTATGAATGAATGAGTGTTTTTGGTATTCTTCCAGGGCTATTATAATATTGTGAAGATGGAAAGGATATAGGACATTCCAGTTATATTTTACCACAACTTGAACTTTCCCCCTTAGTGTTAACTTGTTAATTTTCATCCTTTGTCAGATTTTGCCAGAAATTGGGTTTGTGATCATTTTGACCATTGTAAGTCCTTCCTCATATTTTTGTGAGATGTGTGATGGATTTCCTTAGAGTCCAAATTCTTGTCATCATGGTTAATTGAGTAGTTTGGGATTTTGGGCATTTTTTTATTCGCTCAATTTTGGTGCCTTAAGTGTTTAGGAGTGCCTTATACTTCAACTATTGCTTGCTATCTTGTTGAGTTGTCCTCATGTTCTAGTGGAATTCAGGTCAAATTTCATGAGGATCGCTTCTCTTGGAATAGAAATCGATTGAGCTATTTTTTATTGTGCATTTCATTATTTTTACTCAGTTATATGCCTTGGGTGTTTTGGGGTTGAGATATCCTCATTTGTTTCTTTTTTGTTGCTTATGTCTTTTTTTTGACAGCTTCCATTCTTGAGCAGGGCTTTCATGTGACATGTGGATTTAGGTATTAAGACTACATCCAGGCATGTAGTTGAGCTATGATCATATCCCAAGGTCTGAGTGACCCATACTCTTGGATTGCGGCCAATTGAGTTATATTATTCCTTTTGGATTTTGACTTTAGACTTTTTTCTTAATTCCTTGCTTGTAGATGCATTCTTGATTTCCGTTATTGATGTATACCATGGTGATGATATATTAATTTTATTCCCTTTGTAGAGATAATGGACAACCTTGGTTTATACAATTCTCTTGTACATGAGTGGAAAAAGTCCCTCTTACCGTCCTTAGATAGCCAAGTTGACAAAGAGCTTGTTATGTCCTTGTATAGATCAAATTGACATTCTTTTGTTGGTCTTTGTCTTGGTATTTTGAGCCATACGAATAGGTACATTGATTAGTCATGGGGATTATCTCCTTACATAGATATCGACCCATAAGTGGCCATATAGGCTACGTCAATGAGTTCCTTTGAAAGTGAAAATAATAATAAAATATATTAGGTATAAAACATTAAACTTGATTAAGTGGATTGTGAGCCCATCGAATCCTTGGATGTCATGCGTGACCCAAGATTGACCGTAGATGGTGATGTGATATCATTGAATCCCCATACATCATGAGTAATCTGAGAGTGAAAGTAGATGGTGGAGACCATCAAATCCTCAGGCGTCATGAGAGATCTTTGTGTGAGGTAGATGATAGTGTCCTCATATTTGTAGTATCAGTTTATGCATGAAGAGATACTCCCTATGGTTGGTACTTGTATCTACGTCTACAAGTGTTGACTAACACCTTGATGATTTGTGATATGTGAGTTTGGAGTTGGTCCACATGTCACGTGATCTCCATGTTTCTTGTATCTTGATTTGCATTTATTAGTTGGGTTGTGGTATTGTCCTTGAGTCATGCATTTTTTCTAGCATGAGTGTATCCCTCTCTAGTGTGTGTAGTTACCTTGTGATTATGGTTGGGTTACTATCTCCATGAGAATGGTGGGGTGGGACTAACAGTTACACATGGTAGGGTGGTGTTGAACTATACCACTGCTGGGGATCATTGTACAAGTGGTGGACTTCCTCTAGATTCAAATTTTGAGCATTGAGTGCTCCATGATATGCTTCACTTGTCTCATGATGTATATATATTTATTCTCTTTCAGTTATGTACTTAGAGTAGATTCATTGATGTTCTTATAATTGATCTTTATATGCATATGTATGTATTAGATCATAGAGTATTTTATTAGTTATATGCTCTTGAATGCAATTGAGTGGGTAATGCCTTTATTTGTGTGTGTCTAATACTCCCTGATGTAAGAGATCTTTCATTTTATGGTGTACATTGGTTTTGAAAATCCTACAAGGTCATTGGATTGAGAAACTTTGTTCATTGCATGTCTTTGACCAACAATGAATTGCCTGCTATCAAAGCCATCAAATGATCGAGGAGGATCCTCTATAATTGATCTAAGTTTATGGTGATAAAAATGATGATGTCAAATGTTTATTTAAATTCCTTTATATTTTAGATCTTGTCAAGACAATGCATTTTGAATGGTTTCAAATGAATGTCATATGCAAAATTTATGACCTTTTAGAAGGTCTGAAATCAGTTTAGTGCCTGTGATTTATAAATTAGCACTTTTTCCTGATAGATTAGTGAGATTTTTCCGCATAGAATAGCACTTTTGCTTTATAGGTTAGTGCTTTATATTATCATACAGTGCATATGTCTTGTGTTTTAGCGCATGCACCCAATATTTCAACGCATACACTTTAGTGCATTTAAAACAGTGGGTACCTCCTAAGGTCAAGTTGGAAATGTAATTTTAGTTTTTGATACCCTTTATCTCTGAAGGGCCTTCTTAGTCACAAGTGTTAGAATTTGGATAGGATTGGTTAGTTTTTCCCTCTATGTGATCTTTCTAGGTTATTTTATTGATTTTCCATGAGGATGAATTTGTCTCCTCGATGAACGACCATTCACAGAGGTCTAGTCCTATTTTGTGAGGTTTGTGGATGAAGTTTGAACTCTCATGAGGTGTCTTGAATGTGACTAGTTAGCTCACGCCTGAGTTTTAGGTTTCTGAGGAACCTTTGGAAGTGATGTTAAGTCTTTTTCTTGTGTTTGATCATTTGATGATCATAAGATTCATTATAAGCATGTTGTTTATTTCTTTGTTTTGGTTTCAAGGTGAAATCAATATGTTATATTTACTTATGTTTCAAAAAAATGATCAGTGCCTTCTTTACCTTTTTTATTTCAAAGGGTTCCTTGGTGGGTCATTACACACACAATCCTTTCAATGAGAATAATAAAACCTTCTATGATGAAAAATTCCCTGAATAAGAGAGAAGAGGAAAGACCATGAAGCACCCCCTCAATGTAGAATCTCATGCAAAGATGGTCTAAGATGACGACCAACACTCCCCCATAGAAACAAATAGAGCCAATTTGCATCAAGAATAGTGACAAATATAGGTGCCATTATCAATCAAGAATAATTTATGAATCACCCACAGAAATATGATGAAGATCAGGTATCGAGACACCTTCTTGGGCATCAACTAGATACTTGACAATGGTAGATTGGTACATTATAAGTCTCGACTCAAGACATGCACCAATACTCACAAGATAATTCCTAATCTACTAAGTATGGAAGGATTACATAAAATATTTCATCAACAACAAAGTACAAAGAATGATACTTTATATCGCGCGTGTGTACAATATAGCTCATGCAAGATAATACAAGAATAGATGCAAATTTGGAAACTACTAATGATACCACCAAGAATGTATTGCAAATGATCACTGATGATTCCCTTCAACTGTATTGATGTACAAAGAAAATATAGGAGTAACTAACCCCCTTGACTATTTGTTGGAACATTAATTGCTACAATATGTTGTTAGGTTACCTTATTTTTTTACTGTCATTGATGACATCATTTTGGATCCATCAGTATAGCTTCTTATCGATACACCTTTATGATCTAGCACTATGTTTCACTAATAATGACAATTGCATCTTGTAAGAATTTTAGTATGGACCCATATTAAAAATCCCTAGGAAATCTTTTTGGCATGGATGACTATGTTATACATTTCAGTTGATGACATGGTTTTTGGGTCTTAGTTAACCAGATAGGTTTAGCTGACATGAATGGTATGAATACAGATGGTGATATATAATCTCTACATTTGCATGAAGTAATGTAATATAATGGAATGTGATGTGATGTGACTGATATTGTATCTATTAATATGTATATGAGAACTTTTATTCTATAAAGCAGAACATCTGTAATTCACTGAGAATTGTAATTAGTGCATTTATAGATGTACACTTATAAATTCAATGTTTTATAATCAACTATTTGGTATTAGGGAAGTGAGTCCAATCATTATTAAGCCACACCAGTAGTGATCCGCCCTATGTATTACTTAACAAGTTACTTAATACTTGAGAGTTAACCCTCTTTGTGGTTTTTCCCATCTTGGGTTCGCATGAAAAATGAGTACTGTTATTTGTTACTGTGTTGTTTACTTTTTTTTCTTTTTTTTCCAACAAGCTTAAAGTATGTTATTTGGATAGTTACTCAAATGTTTTAAATTTTTTATGTTACAAGTAGTGGTTGTCATTGCACCAAAATATTGACATGTTAATGCCTGCTACAACCACTAGACTTATAGAAGAGATAGGAGGTTGTTAAACCATGTTGAAAATACCATGAGGGATGTTGGCTCATTTTCAATAATCCCCCTTCCAGCATCACTCATTGTGGCCTACGTGATTCAAACTTGTGATCAAGTTCTAATACCAATTGCCACAAGTAGTGGTTGTTGTTACACCAAAAGATTGACCTGTTAATCACTGATACAACCACTAGACTTATAGAAGACATAGGAGGTTGTTAAACCATGTCACAAATCCTATGAGGGATGCTATCCTGCTACCAATAGTTTAAGGTTATACTGATTTTTTAGAATCTAGGGTTGTTGTTATATCAAAATATTGACCTATTAATGCCTGATAAAACCACTAGACTTATAGAATCCATAGGAGACTCTTAAACCATGTTGCAAATTCTACTAGGGACACTATCCCACTACCAACAATCTCCCTCCCAGCGTCACTTGTTTTGGCCTACATGATCCTAACCTATGACCAAGATCTAATACCACTTGTTAGAATCTATGGTTTTTCTTGCACCAAAAGATCGACCTATTAATGTCTAATACAACCACTAGACTTATAGAATCCATAGGAGGTTTCCAAACCATGTCGCAAATCCCATGAGGGAATTTGGACCACTGCAAGCATGATTAACCACTCCCCTCTCAGTATACTGAATGTTTAATAATTGGTATCAAAACTAGTTCCTTTGGAAGAGTCTAACCACTCAAAGGAAATCTAGGAGGATGAATGTTTTACACCAACATCCACCATGGATGAGAATGAGTTCATATCAGTATATGGAGATCTTAAAATTAATTGAAGATGAGCAAAAAATATTATCATAAAATAAGAGTAAAAATAAAAGAACAAGAAGCTATTAAATAACATAATTAAGATTATATCTGATGAATGTAATCGGCTAGAACAAGAAATCAAGTCTCTCAAGAAGAGAAAAGACAAGGTAAAATCTAGTTTAGAGAATCTAGATGAGATACCAAACAGTCAAAGACCTCTAGAAGATAAGAAAGGAATTGGATGTTATACCAATGAATTATCTCATAAAACAATGAAAGAAAAGGATGAACTAATTCTAGTAAGTGAAGATAAGACTATACATGATCAAATAGATAAAGGTAAGACTCTGATAAAACCCCAAGTAAGTATCAAACCTCTTTGTTTTAATAGTCATTATTTCAATTTCAATAAATCAATACATAAAGAAGAAAATTGTAGAAATAGATCGTATTAGAACAACAGATCTTTTACCAATAGATGTTTCAACTTCAATATTTATGGTCATAAGGAAATTTAATGTAGGAAACCTAATAATGATATCAATAATTTGACTGGTTATTGTTATACATGTTATGCATATGGACATAAAGCTAACCAGTGTAGATCAAGATAGAAGAAGCAGGGAAACTGATATTGTAGTTGCAACAAGGTTGGTCATATAGAAAGATTCTATAGATTAGTTGATAGTAAGCTAACTGGACCATAAATTAAAATAAACAAAGAAGATACCAGAGAAGAGATGAGAAAAATATGGATAAAAAAGGGTGATGGTAGCTCTGACTCTAGTAAAGAGAAGTTTTTTGATAACTAATATCCTCAAGACTTTCGGTTAGGGGGAGAAGTTATTCATTGTCTGTCTCCCATCTTGAATAATGTGATCATACCAAATCTACTCCATGAGGTATTTTTGACAGAATGAAAGTAGAAAGGAATATTCATTTTGATAAAAGTAGTCATAGTGGTTCTATGATATAATAAATACAATTAATGACATCTTATCTCGAGGTTACACCTTAAATATAGATTCTTCCAAGTCATTTTTTCACAATACCAAAATATTTACAAGTACTAAGGTGAAAAGAAGAACAGATTGTGAGCTAGGGTTTTTAGAGTGATTCCAGGGATTCAACAACTTTAAGGTATTTATCTGTAATCCTTCTTTTGCAATGGATGAAAATTTTACTCCCATGCTTGTTTATGCTTCCACTGAGTCTCATTCCAAATTTAAGCCATGCACTTATATATCAACTAAGATTGATATGATGGGTTGTTTATCATGAATTCCTTATATAGTGGTTCCTATAGAAGATGTTAGAATATATTTAAAATGTAAGATAGATGAATTTTTCCATTTCAAGTTATTTGATTTATGACAAAAAGAGTTGGCTACCAAAGATGGGAATGTTAAGCCAGAGTATAAGGTTTTGGTCAACAAAAGGCTAGATGTGGCAAATTGTTTCCCCAATTTTGTGATGATGATAAATGGGTAAGGATGGCGATGAGTCACTTCCATGAAAACTTCCTTTGGTTGGATGATTTTCACTTGTTGATGAAGGAGGTTATGAAAATATTGAATGGTCTAAACAACACCGACATAGTACCGGAGATCTTGTTTTTTTTAAGCTAACAATGTCATAGCACTCACGGAGATAGTTTATGATGGAAGATCATTGGAAATCCACCCAATTCTAAACCCAGTCATAAGGTATGTTGCACGGGTCATTGGAAATAAAGTTTATTATACAAACTGAGAAAATTCCATTTCAGATAGGACTTTTTTCTATCTCATCAAATGGTTGTGAATGGTGTTCATTATGACTTGTGTGGACTCATCAAATTTCAATTTATTAAAAATATAAATTTAATAAAGACTAGCAGGAAAAATGTTGCATTCCATTTAAGGACTTTTCCAATATGTTTATTATTCTATTTTTATAACATTGTACCTCGGCATGGACATGTTGTGTGGTCTAAAGATACTCCGATAGCTCATCAAATTGATGGTTGGTTAAAAATTAAATCTAGGGAAAATCTTGATAGATATACATGCTTCACTAAATTCTTTGTTTTCCACAACACAAAATGCACAACCGAGATTTGATCCCTAGTTGTGTGATCAAAAAATAAAAATGATATCACCTTCATTATGACAACTGACAATTGCATTATGCAAGCTATGAAACCAAGAAAAAAATGTTTTTCGGCACTTGGATATGAAGTATCTGAATAATTGGTCGAGAATTATGTAAGGATACTCCTTGAAAATCCCATAGATACATCTAAGGAGAGATTCAACACCACAGAAGAAAAATTAATGGAAATTCATAGCAAGAAGATGACTAAAAGTGTTCAGAAGTATGTGGACAAAGTGTTAAAGGAATCCATGGAATTTTTCGGTATTACAGAAGAGGAGCAATTTGTTAGTTTGAAGAGAGTCACACGTAGCTCTTCTAGGAATCCTTCCGGTACTACTGTTGTCTCTACTCCTATAGTGAAGAAAGAGAAACTTGAAAAGGAGAGTCCCTCTAAGAAAAAGGAAGAAGTTTGTATTTCTCTAGTTACTACAAAGAAGAAAATGAAGAGTACTTGATTTAGTCTTGTTCTTATGGATTCTAGAAATGAATCTGATGATCTGACAAAGTCTCATTGTGGCTTAGGCAAAGAGAAATTTAGGATTCATGTAAAGAAAGGAAAGAAAGAGAGAGGTATGTTAGCAATTCATTTGTTTGAATCCTCTCAATTCAAAAATTTTGTTTGATATATTAATTGATAATGGTATAGGTGAAGTAGGAAAGTTATATGGTGTTGCCTCGCCTGAAGAAAAATAAACTATTATTGAAGATTTTGTAAAATATGGAGCTAGGTTAGATGTAGATATTGATAGTTTTATAAATGAAGTTCATGAACCTTTGTGGAATGATTTACACAAAATTAGATTGGAAGCAAAACAAATTGATGGTGATATTTTCAATGCGGTGTTGGATGAAGTGTGTGCAATAGTAGGAAAACAATATCTATCATCTTTTTCTTCAATTACAAGAGGCAGATTTGGTAGAACAAGGAAAAGGGCACACATTCTCATGGAAAGTAAATTAGGAGTAATTCATTTAGAACAAGATCTGATTACTCATTTGACCACCTTCTCTATCTAACTAAATATGCTTTCATGAGATAACACCATGGATCCTTCCACATCTCCCAGTTCACCAAGAAAAGAAAATATCATTCATGATTTCATTTATGAATATGTATATATCTTGGATTAGAATAATCCATTTATCGAGATATCCCACTCTCCAATGACAAATATCACACTGGTAGGTGCTTCTATTGTTAATGAAGTGAGTCAAGAAGTGAATGTAGAAGATGTTGGAGAAAAAGAAAAAGAAGCAGAGAAAACAAAAGAATGCAATGAATAAATTAGTATAGTGGATCATAAAAGTGCATTGATACTATCAGATCATAAGGAAAGTTTGACAAAATTGAAAAGGAAGAAGAGGTAACAAAGGAAAAGGAGAGAAAAGAGAAAGAGGAAAGAAAAGAAGAATAATAAAGGAGAAAATATGAAGAAATAAAAAATGAGATTGTCTCTAAGTCAATTTATACCATCAATATTGTACCAATTAGTTCAAAAAACTCTGTAGAGAAAGGGCTCGAGGTTGAAGTGATTAACTAAAAAGAGGACATTGACACTAGTTCTAGTAAGTTTCTAAGGAATTTCATTCCTTCATCTCTTATAATACAGTTGATCACCACTTCTAGACTATATAAAGATTTCAATAAGCTTTCCCCCAGGTAAAATTTATTATTACTTCAATCCATTACAATTTCTTCTTATGAATAAATGTTGAGAGAATCAAAATAACGAGAATAAATTATTGAGGAAACTATTTCGGCTCTTTAGATAATTGTTCCATCATGTATAGTTGATCCATCATGTCAAATAAAGGATAAATGTAAAACACTTGTAAATGTAGTTAAAGAGTTAACAACTTCTGTAGATAGTATGATTCAGATGAGATAAGAAGAGACAAATACATGATACTGATACATCTTAAGAGAAAATATAACAAAGAGTTTACAAGTCTGCAGTCTCTTATTTAAGAAGGGAATTATTACTTGAAGATGGAAACTCACTATTTGATTACACCATGTGATGGCCTGAGGCCACATAGAAGATCAAGCAAGAAATGGACACCAGTGAACTATCCATTTGAAATACCTACAAATAATACAAGATACTAGAAGATCTAGATGGCTCTAGTAGAACTTCCTTGGAATAGTTTCAAAATAAATTCTTCAGTCTTCGGTAGCAAAGAGAACATAATATTTCCATTTGGAAATCTTATGGGCATGTGTGCTCTATATATCTACTCTCTCGGTTATGCAATCCTTTCATCCCAATAGCTTACACTAGCTAATCTATTATCTATTGAAAATAGAGAGGATCTACTTGCCATCATTTTTTCTTATATCCACATTCTCACACAGGCTATCGGTGATTGGAATAGCAACAAAGACAAGTGGATTGTTGAGCTTAATTGATTAAATAAGTTTTTTACGTCCATTCAGCCCCACAATGCTTGAATTCTATAAGTTTATCTATTTTATAGTTTTTTGTGTATTATAGCCCCTTTTTTATTGATTTCAAAAGGGGGAATAGAAAGCGGAGAATAAACTTAAAAAAATATTTCTACAAAAAAAAATGAAAAAGAAGAAGATAGAATATATTTCTTTTTTTAGGTAGGAAACCTTTTTGCTAACATTAAAAATTTTAGAGTTTTTATAGTTTCAGTTGAGGAGACTTTATGCCTTTTTGGCTTTCCAAAAGTTTTGGTTTCCCATCAATGACAAATGGGGAGATTGTTAGGTTACCCTAATTTTTTCCATATCATTGATGGCATCATTCTAGATCTGTCAGTATAGCTTCTTATTGATACACCTTTCTAATCCAGCACTATGTTTCACCAACGATGATAATTGTGGCTTGTAACCATTTCTATCTAGACCCATATTAAGTGTACATAGGAAACATTTTTGGTATGGCTAACAACTACTACACGTTTCAGTTTATTACATGTTTTTTGGGTCTCAACCGACACATAAAGGTTTAGCCGACATCAATGGGATGCATATTGATGATGTTATATAATATCTACATTTGCATGAAGTAATGTAGTATAATATAATGCAATGAGACTAGTGTTGTATATATATATATATATATATGTTGGAATGACTATGGAAAGTTCGGACTGAGATGGGAGGGGTGAATCAGTACCCCAAAAACTTTTATAACTGAAACTGTTAATAACCATATACTGTTGCTTGTTGTTTACCACATTCAATAACTTGAAATTAAACTAATATAAAGTTTATAAATTATACCATCAAAAAATTCAAGTAAATGAACTCATAACTCCATGATTTTGTTTATGCATAAATCCTTGGTTAGAGGACAAAACTACGGTGGGGATGATACCCACAACCTTCACTAAGTGCATTATAAAGGGTGCCCGGTTAGAGTTTATAAAGCTTATCCATTTTGATAGCTTACTCAGTTAAGAGTATACAAATATTTCTTAGGTCTACCTGGTTATAATATTTTACAATCTCTACACTTAGAGATCTACCCTGTTAAAGGTTTTACAAATATCAGATCGGCTAAGATCTACCCAGTATTGGGATTTCTAGCTCTCAATATAATAATATTAACAACTTAACAATGTCTGCTATATTGCATCAAAACAAATGTTGATCAGACTCTATGTGATCTGAAATATTGTGTTACCTCAATCTCAAACTGTAATACTACTCAGATTTTCTCTAATGTAGCTAGATATTAGCTTGGTTCTCTCTGCTCTGATCCTTGTTCTTCAATATAACTTATTTAAAAATATCGGCCTTCTCTGTATCATTACTCTGTCTCTCCTTTTTTTGTTCAATAAATCATCCTATAAATATAAGATTTATTGCCTCTTAATCTTGTGCATTAGGTGCACTATGATTTATTTTAACTGTTAGATCTTCTTTTCCACTCGGTGACCATGTCACTTTTACCTTGGTACTTGGTGTATTTCTTGGAAATAACAAACTTTCATTAACCACTTAATCTTCTTCTCATATCTTCTCTTTGAATTATCTAGATCATTGATCGTGTAACAAATTGATCTACATGCATTGTAGAATCACAATTAATTTTGTTTCAATGCATTAAATGTATCCTTATCGCTTTACAATCAATTAAGTAAATCGGTAGAGTGGCTTCTCTTTGCTTGGTTAACTTGATCTTTTAGTACATGGTAATTGTCAACTCGGTGTACTTCATATGCACTCAATGTTTGGCAACTATAGGCTCTCATTGTAGTGTCTATGCTTTACCAACTTCGCTTCCTTTCTCAATGTATATTACTGACTAGTCAAATATTTTCTTTTCTCCTTTTCACCGATTGAATCTTCTGACTCATATGACTTTACCTTAACTAATGACAACAAAATATTCATTGAGATAACAATCTCCCCCTTTGACATTAGTTGAGCATTTTGACAAAAACCTCAAAGTCATCAAAACTAGTAACTCTCTATACAAAATATATACAACTCTTGTCCTCATTTTTTTCACATATATACTTTTTTGATATTTTGAATTGACTATATTTGCTCTCTTTTTTTATTTTAGAGATCTATCTATATTTCCCACTTTTGTACAAAAAGTCTCAACAATAAAGCTTAGATATCAAAAATGTTTTTATATCTTTGTTGTAATCTGGCTAGTACAGTCTCTCAAGTGTCTCAGAGATTCTGTAATATTACAATGTGTTCATTAATTTTTGTCGATAGATCAACTATAGTATCCAGGGTGCTAAGCTCTGGAAAAATAGTTAGTTATTTTTCTCTCTTCATATGTATCTGCATTGATTGCATATAGGGAATTTTTAGTGCTTGAAATTCAAGCAACTCTAATCTCAGCTTGTCTTCCTCCTGTCTCAATGAGAGATAAACTCCCATGATTTCCTGTATCTTTGAGTAATATATCTAGAATTATCCAGGCTCGATAGTTAGCTTTTCAAGCTGCTCAATCAGCTCTTTTTTAGTGTTCACCTCTTTCTTTGTAATGTCCTCAGTAAAGTTTGAAAGAATATAGATTTTCTAAAATAATGAAATGATGGACTACAATTTTTCTTCAACTTTGGAGCATAACTCAGAAATATTTACCTTCACTATAGAAATGTTTGGTAGTAGGTCCTCCTTCAATTTCTTCTCCATAGATGCTTGTGAATATTCAACATGCAGTCTTCCATGTCCTTGTTCAGTCCTTTGATTTGATGGAATAGGTTTCCAACTTGGTCTAGTAGTGGCTCAGACTCATCAATGTTAACTTCAAGAATAATCTCCTAGAAAACTTCTTTGACATCTTCTATTATATCAACCTTTTTCTTCTTTGCCATTAGTTTGTCTTTCTCAGTCTTTTGAGCTACAAGTTTTGCATAAATGTGAAATTCCTTTGGATTCATCATATTGGGATCTCTAGCTAGTATGATGATTGGCTTACTCAAATCAATCACATGTTTCCTTTTCTTACTCTTCTTTTTCTCAATTAGTCCACTCTCTCCAGTAGAGTTTTTAGAATGTGATGCCACTCTTGCATCTGGTGACTTGGTATGGTGACCGACTATGCTTTCCTCTACTTTCACTTCCTCTTGTTGTTTTGTTTCTTCTTTCTCTACATCCTTTTCTATTAGATTTGATTCCTAAAGCATTTATTTTTATGTATCTTGTGGATTTTGATCATTCTGAACATTGGATGTATCAGTCAGTGGTGTATTTTGCTTCTATCCTTCAGTGTCGATTGGAGCTTCCAACTAAGTATCCTTCTTATGCTCAGTCTCGATAGCCTCTTTCTTATCAATATTTTCTTTTCTTGTGTCAACTGGTTGCTCAGTTGCTATAACTTGTGTAACTTCAGTACTACCAATCTTCATAGTAGAATAACTTTGTACTTGTACCAATATGGGATTAGTACTCTGCAATGGTGCAACATCTACATCAATATACTTGGTGTCTGGTACTTTCATATCTATTACATCTTCATCCTTTGACAATTCTTTTGTAAGATCAATATCCTCTGATGCATCTTCAATAATTACTTCTTCATTATCAATTGTTTGATCAATTAGATCTTCTTGGCATGTGTTGTTCTTTACCTAATCAGTGATTCTATCACCTTGATTCTTCTCATTTTCTTGTTGCATAGTGTCATCTACTTGATATATTTCTTTCCATTTCATAGCAGTATCCTTCTCTATAGATTGTAGGTGTTCATTCATTATCCTTGGGGGTCTTCCCTTTACCAAAAATTTATTTGAATGTTTCTTCAATGCACCTTCAATCTCAGATGGTTCTAGTTTAGGAATAGTATGCACAAGAGATCTTTCTCTCATCTCCTTCTGTGCATTAATTGCATACTTCCAACATGCATCATTCTTTTTGTAGAGTTCCTCTATTATCTTATATGCAAGCTCATAGGTTTCACTCTATATCTCATTAATGTCACTACAACTGCATCTTCAATATTTTTCTTGTCTTCTTCATTTCTCTTCAAATACTTCACTTGTCTAAATCCTGTGAATCCTCCTAATTCTTTAATCCTTCCAAAAATTCATCAAGACTTTGTGGATCTCGTGAGAGATGAGAAACTGGAATAGATTTATTTGGCTCATCAGTTTATATCTCACTATCTTTTCCAAGTAAAAGTCTTCTTCTTGCTCTCGCAGGTTGCTTCTTGCCTCTTGTCCTCGCATAAGTTTTACCTCTACGTTGTATCACTTCAATAGACTTCTTATCTTTCGATTGTATCGATGATCTTGTGTTACTTGTAACACCTCTTTTTCTCGGTGAGGCAAATTGTACATTATGTTTCTCAACCATTACAAGGGCTTGTCTATTATCAATATCCATAGTATCACCAACTCCAAGAGTCTTTGATAATAAATTTATCATCTTACTTGCCTTCTTAATTGACCTTGGTATTAAAATACCTTATTTGAATTTTTCTTTGACTTCTTCATAATTCCCATATCTCTTTTCATTGGGGTCAATTGTTTTTTTTTATAATAGGGCTTCAATCTGTTTAGAATATATATCAGTATCCATTTCATAACCCATCAGTTGAATCCATTCAAATCTCTGTTCAACAAATTTGACTATACAAACATCTGTATCTACTTCAAAAGATATGTTTTCCTGATATTTTGCAACTAGTTGAGGTGGTATCCTATACCTTTGGTGCATTCTAGCTTGGAACTTCAAAAAATAATTAGACATGATTGCATCAAAATTATCTCCTAAACTATCTATGAATTTATGTATCTGATATAAGAATAGCCTATCAGTCTTCCAAACTACATCTCCAATGAAGGGAAATGAATCCTAATAATAGAATACACATACCAAAAATGAACCAAATTTCTAAGTGTTGGTCTTTTCTTTCCTGATAGTTTTCATGTTATCTTCTAACTGCTTCAACAAAACTTCACAGAGGTCTATCTGTAAATCTTTCTTTACTAGCTTGTATGCTAGATAAACTGCTCCACATGGAACACTGTCCACTCATGATGATTGGAACACTTGGTAATGTTGGAAATGAGTTGAGTAACTGAGAGGGGAGAGGTGAATCAGTTACCACAAAAACAAATCCAAGTCCCTTAGATTTCTTTAAAAAAATTATCAATGTTGCTCGGTTAACACAAATATTCTACTGTCACTTGGTTAACATAGAAAATCTTAAGATATTAACTATGATTATCCTTTAGATATTGATTGGAGAAAAATAAAGCATAAATCAAATAACATGTACATAGATAACACCAAGATTTAACATGGAAACCCAATATGGGCAAAACCACCAATTGCAACTAGTTACTATTTTTCACTCTTCTAAAGTGAGACCTCTTAAGAGCCAACCCTGCTAAAGGTTATAATGTACACTGTTAGGTGTGACCCTATTAGATGATTTAATCACCCTTTAAGGAGTGGCCTTATTAGAGGTCTTCAAACACTTCAATGTAGAAATGTCACCTTGTGAGAGGATTTACAAAAGACTGTTAAGTCTACTCTATAAGGAGATTTTGGATCACTGCTACAATTGTTAAAGACTAACAATGGATTCATCTGTTTGACAAAGCAACTATCTTTGCTGATTCAAATCTCTATTCTAGCTTTATAACTAGATCCTTACTGATCAAATATTCTATTGCAGCTCTGTCTGGATGTTTTTTCCTTAATTAGAATCCCATCTGATTTCGCCTTTACTCTTCATATCAAAACACACTCTTCTCTGCTTATTACTTCACACACATTCAATCCAAACTTGACCTTGTATATATATGATAGGCATTATCATGTCTTCTTGAATAGCCTTCCAAATAAATAATAAATCTTAAGTCTTTCGATTGCATATAACCAATTATACATAAAATTTACATTGTTGTTAGACGGCTGACACTAAAAGCATAACTCGGTCAACATTGTAATCCTTCAATGCCCGACCATCACTGTAATGCCCGAGTGAACTCAGTTAGAACTAAGAATCACTTTAGTCTTCATCAATGCATGAGAGAGCTTGTCATACACTATATGTGCTCGAATAGGATTAGACATTTGTGTAAACATCAATACATTTGTGTAAACATCAATGATAATACAAAATTGAATAATTGTCATCAACAATCTCCCTCTTTGGCATTGATAGCAACATAACATGTCATAATACAAAGAATTGTAGAGAAACAAAAACATGAATAAAATTTTATTAATGTTCTTAGCTTCATTCTATTTCTCATCCAGAAAACTCCCTCTATCTTCACAATCACTAAAATACAAATTTCTCCCTCTTACATCATTCTTTGTTTTTGATAAAATTTTATCCCTTTGTCATCAACAATCTTTCCCTTAATAATTTATTTGGCATGACATCAATAAACTCTCCTTCTTTGACAACCAATGCCAAAGACACCATCCAATACATATCCAATGAATTTTTAATGTACCTATTTGTACTGATTCATATGCAATGAGCTCTAACAATCTGCATCAACATGTTAATTTTTTTTTGTAGCTCAGTTGATGCACCACTAATCTGTCCATTAGTGAGCCTCAGTTAGGGGAATCACCCATAGCTTTCCTCTAAGATAAAAGAATGCATCCTTAGGTAAAGGTTGTGTGAATATGTTTGTAATTTTTTCTTTAGTATTCACATATTCCAACCTTACTTCCTTGTCCTGAACCAATTCTCTCAATAAATGATACTTTATTGCAATGTGCTTAGTCTTAGTATGCATCATAGGATTCTTTGAAATGTTAATTGCACTAGTGTTTTCACAATAGATAATGACTGGTTCTTTGATTTCCTCCTTCATAGCTGACAACAGTTGTTTGAACCATATGATATTGTACGCCTCTCTCTCCGGTTTCCCACAGCTTTCCAAGGGCAGGGGTTAGTAGCCAAGGTTCACAAGTGCATGCAAATCTATTAAGCAATAAATACTAAACGAAATGATTGAAACGCGAGCAATAAAATGTACAAACAACGAAAAGGAAGACAAATGAATGCACACCCTCCGAAGCTTGAAGCTTCTATTGTTTCTCTCTACTCCTTCAATAACGCTGTTCTTGATGCTCAGTATTGGCTGGGCAGCGTCTATGACTTGAGAAGCGTCGAGATGTTGATAATTGCAAAGTG
>MU224570.1:116965-147008 GCA_018584345.1 Thuja plicata | reverse complement strand
TTTTCAACATGTGAGATAATTGAATTCTTTTTAATTAAGAATTGCTTTATTTGATGAAATTAAATTAATTTAATTGAAATTAATTTAATTAGAAGAATATAATTAGTGAGTTTAAATATTTGATTTAAACTATAGGAAATTGAATTTAATTGATTAAATATTGGTAAATAATCATTTAAAGGTTAATTAATTAAATAAAATTAATTATTTAATTAATGTTGAGAATTGAATTAGATGATTTGAGAAATGATTTTAGAAGAAAATAGATGATTAATTAATGATTAGGAAACCATTAATTAATAGATGAAAATTAGGGTTTTAATGTAAAGTTGCAAGCCTGTCCATTTTAGGGTGTCTACAGATATTTGAACAATTCACTGTTGTAGCAACATACTCTTCCTCTGATGTAGACTGAGAAATGCAATTTTGTTTCTTACTGGTCCAAGAAACTAACCTCTTACCAAGAAATAATGCTCCACCACTTGTTCTCTTTCTGTCATCAACGCTTCCTTCCCAATCAACATCAGTAAAATTCTTCAAATCAAATTTTCCTCCTTTCTTATACCATAATTCATACTCTTCAGTACCCTTAAGATATCCTAGAATCCTTTTGATAGCCATCAAATTTTTATCTCTAGGATTAGATGAAAACCTTGCAACAATACAAACTGCTAATGCAATATCAGGTCTAGTATGAACAAAATATTGAAGTTTGCCAATCATGGATCTGTAGGTAGTCTAATTTACCTTCTTTGAATCATCATCCTTAGACAACTTATTTCCAATAGGCATAGGTGTCCTAACTGGTCTGGAGTCTTCCATTCCAAACTTATTTAGTATCTCTTTGATGTATTTAGACTAAGTAATGTAGATACCAACAAAGAATTTGATTTCACCAAACATAGACATCTCAAATTCCTTACTCATAGCTTCGGAGAATACTTTTCATAAATCATCATTTCTCGTAAATAGTATATCATCAAAAAATATCTCTGTTAATAGTATCTTGTTCTAAGGTCCTTATTTGAGATACAAGCTACTATTGTCATTAGTTGTCTGAAATCCAATTCTTATCAGATAACCATGCAATCTTTCATACCAGGCTCTAGGAGCTTGCTTCAGTCCATACAAGGCTTTGTACAATTTTAAAACCATGTTCCTTTTGTTAGGATCAACAAAACCTTTAGGTTTCTCAATATAGACTTCCTCTTCTAGAATTCCATTCAGGAATGTAGATTTTACATCCATTTGGTATACCTTGTATCCTTTATGTGTTGCATATGCCAGAAGAGTTCTGACTCCTTCAAGTCTTACAAGAGGAGAATAATTTTCTCCATAATCAATACCCTCTTCTTGAGCATATCCTTTACACACTAGTCTTTCTTTGTTTCTAGAAACTTCACCTTTTTCATTCATCTTGTTTCTGAAAAACCCACTTACAACCAATCGCATTCTTGTGTTTTGGTCTAGGTACAAGAGTCCAGGTTTTGTTCTTTTCTATCCACTCAATTTCTTCATTCATGGCTTCTATCCTACTTTCATCATTCAATGCGTCTTTAATAGATCTAGGTTCAATTTCACTAAGCAAACATGTACCTTTAATTTTGTTCCTTGTCATTACACCTTATGTCTGATCTCCAATTATTTGCTCAGGTGCATGATGCCTTCTGACATATTTTGCAAGTGTAGGTTCATTCCTCTTTGAATTTGGGCTTGATCCACTAGGTTCACCATGCTCAAATGTTATGTTATGTTCTTCCAACTAGTACTTGGGTTCCACAGTCTGAGACTTGGGTGCCTCTGTCTGAGACTTGGGTGCCTTTGTCTGTGACTTGATTCCTTCTATCTGTGACTCAGTTTCTTCAGTCTAGGACTCAGTTTCTTTAGTTAGCAGCCCAAGCTACACAGGTTGCAAAAATATTTGTGCTGATGAATTCAATGGTTGACAATGTTTTTGTCCAATTACCATTGCCTATGTCTTAGTTATAGTATCATGTTCATAATACACAAAATATTTGTAGTCCTCAGGCTCTTTACTGGTCTGTTCTTCACTTCTCTCTACAAACTCATCAATATTTACATGCACACTTTCTATGACTTTATGAGTAGTAAGATTCAAACATTTATATGCTTTTCTTTTGCAGGAGTAGCCTAGGAATATACCTTCATCACCTTTTACATTAAATTTTCCATTTCTTTCTTCCTTCAAGATGTAACATTTACTTCCAAATACTTTACAATAATTAACATTAGGTTTATAGCCATACCATAATTCAAAAGGTGTATTCTCAGTACCTTTCTTCAGTTGAAATCTATTCAAAGTGGGAATTTTAGTGTTGATGGCTTCCTTCCAGCATTTGGTTGCAACATTCTTTTCAATCATCAAAGTTCTTACATAATCCATAATAGATCTATTTCTTTTTTCTTCTATCCCATTTTGTTGTGGTATACCTGGGGCAGATACTTGTCTCTTGATTCCTCTTTCATTGTAGAATTCATTGAACTCGTTAGAAATGAAATCACCTCCTCTATCTGATCTTAAGAATATAAGTTTCTTTCCTATTTCCTTCTCAACTCTGGGAAGGTACCACTTAAACTCTTGAAAAAATTCTAATTTTTCTTTGACAAACATAACAGTCATCATTCTAGAATGGTCATCAATAAATAGAATGAAATACTTCTCACTTGTGTAACTTGTTGTTCCAATTGTTCCACACAAATCTGTATGCACTAACTCCAAGACTTCTTCTATATTGTAATTTTTTCTCTTGAAACTAGTCTTTCCCATCTTCCCAATTTGACATTGTTTGCATATTGCTAATTCAGGTTTCTTCAAAATAGGAATGCCTCTTACTCTTTTGTTCTTGCTTATGTTGAATAGGCTATCAAAATTCACATGACATAACCTTTTATGCTGTAAAAAAATTTCTTCTACTTGTGTAATAAAACATGAACTTTCAGTGAGATCAAGAGAGAATATATTACCTTTTGTTTGCCTTCCAGGTCCAACTAGCTTTCCCTTACCATCTAGGAGCTTGGCCTTACCATTCATGAATGATACCTTGAAACCAATCTTATTCAGTTGTGCCACACTTAGTATATTATTCCTTAGTCCTTCAACCCAATAAGAATTATAACATTTGATTCCTTCAGTTAGAGAAATACAACCTTTACCTTTCACATAGAAAGGTTCGTCATTCCCAAAACTAACACTCCCACCATCATAGTACTCAAGCTGTTCAAATTTAGTTTTCTCACCAGTCATGTGGTGAGAACAACCACTATCAATTATCCAAGTGTCATTCTTGCTAATATGAGAGTAAAGTGTGGTCTTTTCATTATCTTCATTGTCCGACTCATCCATAATAGCAATGTAAACCATTTCATCTTCATCTTCATCACTATCAAAATCTTTTGCAATATAACAAGGTTTCTTAACTTTGTCCTTGTAGATTTTGTACTTGCTGAAATCTTTCCTTCCTTTGTACTTGTTGAACTTTTTCTCATCTTTGTCTTCTTTGTTTGGACACTTAGCAGCAATGTGACCAACCTCATTACATGTAAAGAAAATCAATGGTATTCTTCCTTTGTACTCTCCTTTGAAATCTCTCTTCACAAGTAATGCTTCAATGATTTCTACATCTTCATCATCAAACTCATCATCACTATCACTGTCAATCTATTTTCCTTTTGAGTTTCTATCCATCTTACCAAGGTTTAATTTGTCTTTGAATGAAGACTCAAAATTACTAGGATTAGGAGAATAACTGCCAAAATTTTCCAACTCAAAATATGTAAGCCTTCCAACCAATGCTTCCAAAGTTATATTATTACTGCACCTCATTTCTTAAATAGTTGAAACTTTAATTGCATAGATATGAAGTAAAGTTCTCAATATCTTACTAACCATTTTTTTGTCTTCAATTGTTCTGCTGATAGCTCTAATGGCACTAACACTTTTCTTGATTCTTTCACTATATTTTTTAATGTCTTCTCCTTCTTTCATTTTAATCTGATCAAACTGACCTCTGAGAATTTCTGATTTGGCTCTCTTTACATTGTCATCTCCTCCATGCATATCATGTAGTTTCTTCTACATATCATAGCCAGTAAGGAAGTCCATAACTTCATCAAATTCAGTATAGTTGAGTGAAGAAGAAATATCAATCATCATTATGTTATGATTCTTCATGTCCATCAGCTGTTCCATAGATATAGGTCTCGGTGGTTCCACATACTTGTGATCTAAGAATTGCAAACCAGTGTCTCCAATAGCAGATAGATTTAGCTTCATCAAATCTTTCCATGCAGCGAAGTTGTCTTTGTTAAACTTGGGGATATCCCTTCTCTATGACTTCTTTGATCTTTAGCTTAGGCCTTGAAACCTTCCCTGAAAGAACCAAACAAATCTGATACCAATTGTTGGAAATGAGTTGAGTAACTGAGAGGGGAGGGTGAATCAGTTACCACAAAATCAAATCCAAGTCCCTTAGATGTCTTAAACAAACTTATCACCATTTCTCGGTTAACACAGATATTCTACTGTCACTCGGTTAACATAGAAAATCTTAAGATATTAATTGTGATTATCCTTTAGCGGTTAATTGCAGAAACATAAAGCATAAAGAAAATAACATGTACACAGATAACACCAAGATTTAACGTGGAAACCCTATATTGGAAAACCCACCAATTGCAACTAGTTACTATTTTTCACTCTTCTATAATGAGCCTTGTTAGGAGCTAACCTTGTTAAAGGTTACAATGCACACTATTAGGTGTGACCCTGTTAGAGGATTTAATCACCCTCTAAGGAGTGGCCTTGTTAGAGGTCTTCAAACACTTCAATGTATAAATGTCATCTTGTGAGAGGATTTACAAAAGACTATTAAGTCTACTCTGTAAGGATATTTTGGATCACTTCTACAATGTTAGAGAGTAACAATGGATTGATTTGTTTGACGAAGCAACTATCTTTGTTAATTTAGATCTCTATTCTGGCTTTATAACTAGATCCTTATTGATCAAATATTGTATTGCATCTATGTCTGGATGTTCTTTCCTTAATCAAAATCCCATCTGATTTCACCTTTACTCTTCATATCAAAACACACACTTCTCTGCTTATTACTTCACTCACATTCAATCCAAACTTGACCTTGTATATATATGATAGGCCTTGTCAAGTCGGCTTGAATAACCTTCCAAATAAATAATAAATCTTAAGTATGTCGGGTACATATAACCAATTATACATAAAATGTAAGTTGTTGTGAGTCGGCTGACACTAAAAGCATAACTCGGTCAACACTGTAAACCTTCAATGCTAGACCGTCACTTAAATGCCCGAGTGATATCAGTTAGAACTGAAAATCACTTTGGTCTTCTTCAATGCCTGAGAGAGCTTGGCATACATTTTCTGTGCTCGAATAGGATTAGACATATGTGTAAACATCAATACATTTTGTAAACATCAATGACAATACACAATTGAATAATTGTCATCAATAGGTAAGATATAATGTTACATACAAACCTTAGCTCAGGATCTCTCACAATTGATATCCTCATGGCTCTGCCATCCCATTGTGCTTTAATGAGCTCAGTGATCTTTCCCTTGTCAATATTCTTAATTGCCTTTAGTTTGTCTCTGATTGGGAATCCACTGATGATGTGCAATACATCCTCAGTGATTTTAATCGGTTCATCCAACCACATGAATTGGTCATGCACTCGGCTGAGTACCATTCTAACCCTCTCGGGCTTGAATACCCTTGGTAGATGTATATCATGAACCAAACCTTTGGTTTCAATATGGGTGTGCTCATCTTGACCTTTCCATCCATGCACAACTTGCTAAATGAAACATCTATCTCATTTCCACAAAGATCATCAATTTTACAATGAATGAATGTGCGGACATCTTCTATTAACATAACTCATAGGGGCAATTTATATTTTAGATTCACTGGTTCAACATTCTTTACTAAAACTAGAATCTGTGTCTTCGGTGCCATGATCACCTGGAAATGTATGCAAAAATAAAATAGGGCTAGTCGCTCTACAAATGTGTGAGATAATTCAGAAATGTATCTTAAATATCTTGCAAAGATTTAGAATTACCTCAAAATTGCTTGAATTCACATGGGATAGTCACTCTGCAAATGCGCTCAATTCTCTTATGAAAACCTTAGGTTCAAATGATATGCAAAATTATATATTTATACCTTTTCCATGATTAGGGCTTCCAAGGACTATATTAATGTGCAATAAATGCTCTTTTCAAGTCCCTTTTTAACTTTATACTGACTACATAGTTACTTTCTTGACCGCGTTATAAAAAATAACCATATATAACAATTTCCATCCAAAAAGCTATCACAACTTATCCAAATGCATCTAAATATGTTGATATGGATCTCAATTCTAATTCTAGGAATTGAAGTAGGATTTATTATAAGCATGCAATTCCTACATACCTCTCACCAATTAGGTGGAGCTCGGTGCAACCAACTCGGTAGAGATGGTGCAGTATGTGTATCCAGATGATGTCCCTTCATATTATGTCTTTCTCCTCTAGATTCTATTCATTTTTCTCATATCTCATCAACAATAGTAGGGGCTTTCTCTTTAGATTCATCTTTGGTCAGTGCATCACCTCAGTATCTACAATTCCTCGCAAGTTGTCCTACCTTATGACAATGAAAACATGTCATGCTAGGGTTTCTCCATGCTCTTTTGTTGTTTCTTCCATGCATCAACATGTAATTTGCAGCAATGTGTCCATACCTTCTGTTGGCACTCTAAAAAATTTGTGAGGAATGGGACACATTAGCATGCATTTGGACTATTTTGCTTTCAAGATGCATGTGGGAACCAGGTGTTTTCTCGGTGGTTTTGTAAAATGAATTTGTCCATTGCCTTTCATATGCTTCACTGATTTATTCCGATTCCTAAAGTTTCATGCTCAAATGGGTTTTCATCAGTTCGTTCCGAGGGGGTCTCAAAATCAGAAAATTGCCAACTTTAGAAATTGCCGAGAAGGGCTACTTCGGGATTGAATATCTTGAAATTGGATAAGTTTTATGAAAATATGAGCCTAACATCTTGTTGCACACATTGCATACTCTCTATGTGTCAGGTTTTAGGTCCCTGTGATGAGTTTCGACCTTGTTTATTCATCCCCTTCCAGAGGTGTTTTCTCAGTTTTGCACTTGTGCACTGGTTCATTTGTTTGTCGGGAGCCCTGTTTGTGAAGCTATATTTGATACCCGTTGATTGGTCAAGAAGAATTAATGATGGATTTGTATTGTAGGCATGTCCCTCTTCTGGCCTATCCATTGTTAGCCCCTGGTGAATCCTTTTTAGTACTTTTCAAAGCCAAATCCGTTTGTAGTTTTTACTATTTTGCTGAAACCCAGAAGTCCAGAAGTTTTATGGGCTATTTTGACAGTGTGAAAAAGACACCTATGTGATCCGATGAGAAATCTAATGATTGAGTCATGTTGTAGTCATGTTTTACTCCAGCTATGCCAAATTCAGAACCATGGCCAATCCGTTTGACCAAGTTTCCAGGCTCATTCCATTTGCAATTTTCACAAAATGTATTCAGTTCTACAAAGTGTGTTCTCCTGAATATCCAAATGCCCTACTTTGCCAATGAATAACTTTTGGCCGGTTGATCCTTTTGACAAAATTATTTTTGCATTGTCTTGCAAAGCTGACATACTACTTCCAGTTCATATTTGAGCCCCCTATTAATCCATTTGTCAGCCTTTTAAAATCAATTACGGCGATCAAAAATCATTTTCTGACAGTGTGTTCGCAGGAATAGAATAAAAATGGCAATTTCAAAGGTTAATATCTTTTGACTCGGGTACAGTCATGAGATGCCATTTTGGGGAATGATAGTTAATAGATCAGAGAATGTGCCTGTCAGAGGGCAAGGTCTGATCGAATCATTATATCAGTTTTTTAAGGCAGCCCCGAAGGTCAGTTGCCATTAATGTGTTAAGTTTGCGGAAATGTGAAAAGTTGTTAAATCACCGCCAGTTCAATGCTTCATTGCCCTTGTGTGGTAGATCATTTTAAGTGACCAGGGTTACAAGTAATGGTTACGGACAAGGGGCTCTATGTGCAACCTCAATTGTTGATGATCTTATTGCAATTGTCAATCTCGGATCTAGTTCAATTCATGGGTCTCCCTTTTTGGGATATTTGCTATTAAAGAACGTCAATATATCTAGAGATCAATAATGAATCAAAGTGCAAATTGGCATTAATCAGTGCTCATCCCGACTTGAATGTCTTTCTTTTTGAAGCCAAGTGACCGCTGTTCCTACATAGTAATCAAAGCACATACGGGGAGTTGATTGACGGTAAAGTTTTGAGTCAATTCTAAATGCAAAAGGCACATGTTAAGGCGTTAATAAGAGAGAAATTATGTTTGCATTAATGAACTATGAAAAGAAGCCAGCACAAGCATGAATGGAAGAGGGGAAGTCTTTCTTTTGCAAGTAATTGGAGTCTCACACCAAGTAAACCAGCACAGGGGAGTTTTTATGTTTTAAAACTATGCAAATTGAGCTCTTACCAAACCTTGCGCTGACTTTTATGGGAAGTATTTTATGTTTCAGAATATATAAATGCAATAACAGTTACAATGTGAAGTTAGCACCATGATCTAGAAGGAGGCTGCGCTGATGTGTACACTGTAAAGTCTAAAAGAAACTTACCAAATCCTTTCTTTCCCAGGAATCCACACTGCCAGTGGAGGGCATTTTAAACTTAATAAGCTTGCGTTGTTTTCAGAGGAAGGCAGTAGCAATATAGGGAGGATGTTAAGGAACCCGCACTGATCCTAGAGGAGGGTTTATTTCCTGCGCTAGGTATTTGATTGGGCATTTCAAACACAATTGTCTGCGCAGACAATTGACAGATTTCCAAGGAGGTTTTAAAGTCAAGTCCAAATATGCTTGCGCATTTTCTTGTAAATGAACACACAGTACAATGGTGAGCTATGTTTTGGATGGTTTTAGATTATAAATAGGGAAAATCCATTCCATAGTATGCTGCCTTTTCAAGCTGCGATGATTTCAGAGGGGGGCATATGGAATGTTTGAACAGGATTTATTAGAGGATGTGCTTTGAATGATTGTTTAAGAAACTTGCAAAATACATTCACAGAGAGTATGCGATAGGCACCTGGAGGAGATATTTGAAGTGTGTGGGGATTTTGAACATAAATCTGCGGATATTCCTCCACAGGAAGTGGCGCCCTGGGTTTTAAAAAATGATAGTGGTTTCCATTTGCAAGATCACATTGTTATAGATGAGCAGTTCTCTTCATACTCCCAGCAAACATGAAAAACAATGTATTTGAGATGTCCCACATTGTCCCTGTGGTGGCATTTTTTGATGTGTATATGCAAAAATGCAAACATCCAAGGTAAGTATAAGAGCCCAGAGGCTCTTGGCAGGCCTTTGAGGGCTGGGGGTCGAATTCCATAGGCTCTACATAGTATTTTAAAGAAAATTTCAAAAATGCTTCTAAAACCATGAAAGGATATATCCCACATTCATCCCACAGAGGCAAAATGAAGTCTTTATATGCAAAAACACAAACAATGTAATTTGAATAAGAAAGAGGAAGCTCTCCACGCGCAGCCAGATGGTGCACGCGGCTAGATGGTGCCTCGGGAAGTGTGCCCAGATGAATGATGCCCAAATTTTCTAGACGAGCTGGAGGACACATGGCAGACGTGTGGCGCCCAATCGCACACCCGCGAAGGAGAAAGAAAATGATAGAATTAGCTCACGACTACGTGACTCAGCTCATCACGCAGTCGCATTGGTTCAAGGAGTTGCTTGAAATGATGTGCGAGCTCGCGACTGAGCCAGTCACGCAATCGCGTAACCTTTAGTCGCTCAGTCGCACAGCATAAAATTGCTCATCACGCACTCGTAGATGAAAATGAAGATGTTGAAAAGGTCATGCAAGTGGGCGACTCAGCTCGTCGCGCACTCGCGCAAGGTTTGCAAGGTGATAAAAGGGTGTTGCGACTGAGCGGTAATGGCCTAGTCGCGCACTCGCACAAGGTAAATTTGGAGCCAATCAAGGATGCAGAGATGGATTTTCAGAACAAATCAGCGATTGCCACTTGTCCAATTCTGGTGCACATTTGAGAAAAAGGGATTAAAATACACAGAGTTTTAAATTTGATTTCAATTCAATAGTTTGACTATTGAAAAATATTCAAATATTTTAGAATTGTTCAGAAAGTGTGCATGGAAAGGCCAAGTATTTTTGATGATTCCAGGGGGAAATTAAATCAGAAGTATCAGCTATTATATACCGTTGGAAAGGTATTGAAGAGAGGAATCTGATTTTACAGACCATTCGAGGGCATAACAAATCAGATTTTGGCAGTAACAGAAGGAAGTGGTTGCAGATATTTTATGGGAGAAGGATAGGTGTCGGTAACTAAATTTTTTTTTTCTTTTCTCCTATATCTCATTTTCTTCTCAATTGTAAAGAGGTGTTGAAATTTATGCTGTTGGGCAGCTTCCAGGCTTTTGGGGTCTTAATTTTGGTGTTCATAATCTTGCAATGTACAGTTTTAGATGATTTTTAATGAAAATCAAAGGAAATCCCTGTTCAGAACTTGTATGATGTCTTTGTATGTTTGTTTTGATTCTTGTATATTAACTTGTAAGGCATGTTAATATACTAGTTACAAGGTATCTGTGCGTTTGAATCTAAGTTTCTCTCAAGGAGAGCAAGTCTTGTATTCAAATTCTGAGAATTTTAAGTTTGCATATGAATATGATGTCCAGGAATTTAAATGAGAAGAATGGCTTGCAAGGCATTTCATTCGGATTTTTGAGTTTGGAGTTAGAAGTTTTCTGGGATTGCACATCTGTTTGACTCTGTTGCCCAATAGATAAGGCACTGGTCTCTGGTTTGTCTTGTAGTTTCTTCATCAATCAATTATTCAAATCATTTTCCCTTTCTGTTTAAAGAGCTGTGAATAATTATTATATCAAGTGTGATGGGCAGGAATCCATCCCCTAATTTACTGAAAGAAGTGAATCCAATAGGTACACCCGCCTGAGCCTTTGAGCTCAAAGTGTAGGAGGGTTTGTTTGATCCTCGTTAATTAGCCTTTTCTTTGACAAGGTCAGGGAAAAATAGCTAACACCTTCCACAGGATAAACATTAAATTATTGTATTATAGTCCCATGGTATAGAAATTCCTTCTTGGTTAGTATTAGCAGTCACTCGGTTAGGCTTCCATTTGTCATTTATCTTCTTTATTCTGCACTCTTCAGCTTTGTGTCCAAACTTATTACAATTATAGCAATAACCATCACTTGGGTTTCCTTGTATTGTTAGCAAGATTAGTTTTGCATTCAAATGGTTTATGTCCATGTCTTTCATCTAAAATAATAACCATCAAACTGAGATGTACTTGGTGATTTACCTGTAATGCCCCGCCAGGGAACCCAAGAGAAACTAACCTAAACATGAAACTAAGATAACATGATAGCTTTTTTTAATGTTTACATATAATAATGATAACAACATGGAAGGAAAACAATGAAACACATAACATACTCATAACTCAAACAAAGATTACAAATCTCCAGGGTTCCTTGACCTAGAATTACTTAAGCAAACTAATCTACGAAGATCAACTATAAAGAACTAATATAAAAGATACATCAAATGAATCGAATACCCATCTCATATAATAAGATCACATATACAACGTATACCCAAGGTATACATAAATGAATCAGTATCCACTGCACAAGTTGCAATGTATGCAATAATAAATAAAAATACAACACATCCTCTGAAAGGATGCCAACCAAAATACATATAAGATATAGTTACACAACTCATGAAGCTTAACAAGTCTTCACAAGAATCAAAGGTAGAAAAACTGCAATAAGGATCATCCAAGAAAGAGCAAGAGAATCGGATCTCAAATGATATAATAATCACTACCACCCGACCTCGTGGAACCAAAGGTCCACTCCCACTGTGCTGAGGAGATAATATCAGACTCACACACACGAGTACACAACAAGAAAGACTAAAGTAGAAGTACAAGGATAGGAAAGATCAAGACACACTAGAGACCAAAGGTCAATACAAGGGTATGCCATCCAAAGATAAAGCAAATACATAAATTAACCAAAAGACCAACTACTAAAACCAAAAACCAAATGTCAAAAAAACTCATCCATAAAAGGTAAAGAAGGACCTATGGAGGAGACTTAGGCTACATTCTATGGGATTGTCATCACATGGTCATATACCCGAGTTACCCTAGAATGGTCTCTTTGTACCCTAGACCCTCAAGCATCATCTAGTTAAGTTACCCTAGACTGGTCACTTTGGACCCTGGACCCTCAACATGCTAACTAATCTTGTAGTTAATGTTAAGCCCAATTTTTATTATTAAATTATCACTTACTAACAACTTATGATAGGTTACCCTAGAACTGGCCTCTTTGGGCCCCATACCCCTATTGTAAGTCGCTCCCCTAAGATGCACCTAATTAACCTCCCCTAAGCTAAAGGTCGTAAAAACACACATAAATCTCATAAAATGGTTCCTTCCCATACAAGAACTTTTGATTCTCCATTAACCATAATAATATAAAGTACTCTTAAAATGTCACATAATAGGAGTTCAAACAGACTAGGTTAGATAAAAAGATTGAATAAGTAATCTCAATCACCACAAAATAATCATATAAAAGTAACTACCAAAAATTCCTAACAAGTCCTGGTACAACTTCCTAAGGGTCAACTAGTCCCAATAGATACCCAAAAAATATTACAGATCCATAACAGAGAGAAACACACAATCTAGTTAATAGTCATCTAGAAAACGTCATTGCATGATAATTTCAATTTCTAAAAGCATTAATAAAACATAATGATAAACCAATTTATAATAAGCATTATACAAATTAGTTTATCCAATAAAATTACTAACAACATTATAATTAAATCTCCAAAAAAGTGTAATTTAATTCACCTATAGACTTATTTATAAGACTACCACGTATAAATTAATCTATTTAATAATTATTAAAACTTAATATAACTACAACAAGCAAAAATCTAAAAGTAAAATTATTAAATAAATATTAATATTAATCTCTTAATATTAATACTTATTAATAAAATAATTAATAAAGCCACATTAAAAAAACTATAAAAGAAAAGCATATTAATACTAATAATATTAATATTAATTAAAATGCTTAAAAAAACTAAATTACTTTAATAAGTAAAACTTTACTTTAGAAAAAAAAACTTTAATTAAAAAATTAAAAAATTAAAAAACATATTTAAATTAATTTAAAACAACTTTAAAAAAAAAACTTTAATTCATTTTGAAAAAAAATACTATTATTATTATTATTTTTAAAACTAGAAAATATTTTTTTAAAAAAACAACTTAATTATAATTATTTTTAAATAAAAATATTGTATTTCCAACGTGTGTGTGTGTGTGTATATATATATATGACAAGGAACATAAACCATGCATCTAGACAGTATATTTTTAAGCAATATATTAATTATTATTATTATACAAAAACAATGAATTTTCAAAGGGAAAGATAATGAAATCTTTAAGGGACATGCAAGTTACTAAATATAGGGAAATATTAATATTCAATTAATTTATTATTCTAGCATGCAAAAGCTGACCCCACTATTCTTTTATTTCCCATGTAGATATGAAATTAAGGTTTTTGACAAGAGTCTGGTAGAAGATTGACTTTCTTTTCAAGGTAAGGTATTTTTATAGGTCTGAAGACAATTACCCATTTTAGCAACAATATTAAAATTTCTCACAAGGAAAATGTCATTCACAAATATGAAACCCTAACGGTAATTTGAAAACCAATACATATCAAATGAAACCCTAATGCCCATTTTACAACCGAGATAATTTAATGAAAACCTTAAGCCCAAAATTACTAGTTTGATAGCAAGACAGGAAAGAAAATATACACAGAAAGATCCAATAAACTATTACTCAATTTAAACAATTTTAAACACACAATATCAAACAAGGAAGTTTCAGACACAGGATCCTAGCAATCCAGATGCATAGAAGATAGGGATTTGGAAGGCTAGAATTATCAAGTTTCAAAATCCTACCTTAGTAACTGATGAGAAGATTCAACACAAATCCCAAAGCAAGCACGATTCCAAAATACTCCTAAGCTTTCAACAAATTCTTTAACCACCTGAATTCTCCTTCCACTTAATTGAACTTGCCTCCAAATGACTTTCAATTCAGATATATAGAAAACCAGGTAATTAGGTTTACCAAAGTGCAACCCTAATAAGGAATATTAATTATTAATTAAAATAAATATTTTAATTTCAATTTCACTTAAAATAATGCACAACTTAACTTTAAAATAAAAAAAATTAAAGTCATAAATCAAAAAGCATGAGAATATTTTAATTAAATTAAAACAATTAATCATTGAGCTTAAAGCAATATTTAATAATTCAATTTGCACAATTAATTACAATATTTGGATTTAATATTTATTAAATCTCAATTATTAACTTAAGACTTAATAATTAAATCAATTATTTAAATATGGGCATTTAATTAATATTTAATTATTAAATAGCTATATATTTAATATATTAATGTTTTAACCTTATCAAAGGTGTAATTATTAACATTAGTAATTACTATATATTAATAATTAAACACACCAGGCAAAAGTATCATAAATCCAATTGAAAACCATCTAAATGGAAAGACAACTAAAACATAAACAACAAGCACACACATATAGGCTCACGAATCCATGTCACCTTGATGGATTCAAATAGGATAGTCAGTCATAATATTGTCCATTTCTAAGACAAAGTAAGGTTTAGGGTAGGGATTTAAGCTTGAATATTATCTCCCCTCTTTTACCATTGAGATATTGCAATAGGGCACGCTCACTCCTGCCAATTCAGGGAAGACATTGCCCGGTAACTACAAACATGTCATCACAAAGATGAATGTACATACATATAATATAACAAACAATTTGGTTGAGACCAATTTATCTTGTGGATCTCGTCGAAGTAAGTAATTGCGACTCTGTCCCATACCATATCAAACACACCAAGAAAAAATGTAAGACATACAAATGATCCATGAGCATACAGTATAATGTCAGTATTATCAATATTTTCATAATCAAAATAACATCATAACACATCTATAACCATCATGAAGTAACCATAAATCTACTGGAAAAACATGATATAACACAACTATCTAAAGGATCAATAATATAATGAAATTAATACATGAATATCCTCAAAACCAACTCAAATAACCAACACACACCCCCAAAGGCCTAAAAGAGTTCAGAAAATGAAACTAAAAAGTAAACTAAGGGGTGGGTATTACATCCTCCCCCCTAAACCTAGGCTTACTCTTGGAAGCCTACAACAAAGATAGAGAGATGAATCTCTCAACACAAAGCAATCGTCTGAAATACAAAAGAGTTTTATGTCTACGTTTGTTTCAATTTTAAACCAAAAGACACCTAATGGGCGTACAAATTCCCAGAGTTCCCAGTGTAGAAACTCGGGCTCTGATACCAAGTGTAATGCTCCGCTAGGGAACCCAGGAGAAACTAACCTAAACATGCAACTAAGTTAACATGATAACTTTTTTAATGTTTACATATAATAATGATAACAACGTGGAAGCAAAAAAATGAAACACATAACATACTCATAACTCAAACAAAGATTACAAAACTTGAGGGTTCCTTGACTTAGAGTTACTTAAGCAAACTAATCTACGAAGAACAACTATAAAGAACTAACATAAAAGATACATCAAATGAATCGAATACCCATCTCATATAATAAGATCACATATACAACGTATACCCAAGGTATACATAAATGAATCAGCATCCACTACACAAGTTGCAGGGTATGCAATAATAAATAAAAATACAACACATCCTCTGAAAGGATGCCAACCAAAATACATATAAGATATAGTTACACAACTCATGAAACTAAACAAGTCTTAGAAAGAATAAAAGGTAGAACAATTGCAATAAGGATCATCCAAGCAAGAACAAGAGCATCGGCTCTCAAATGGTATAAGAGTCACTACCACATGACCTCGTGGAACCAAAGGTCCACTCCCGTCGTACTGAGGAGATAACATCAGGCCAACACACATGGGTACACAACAAGAAAGATTAAAGTAGAAGTACAAGGATAGGAAAGATTAAGACACACTAGAGACCAAAGGTCAATATAAGGGTATGCCATCCAAAGATAAAGAGAATACATAGAATAACCAAAAAGACCAACAAGAACCAACTACTGAAACCAAAAATCAAATGTCAAAAAAACACAACCATAAAAGGTAAATAAGGACCTGTGGAGGATACTTAGGCTACATTCTATGGGAGTGTCATCACATGTTCATATACTTGAGTTACCCTGGACTGATCTCTCTGGACCCTGGACCCTCAAGCATCATCTAGTTGAGTTACCCTAGACTGGTCACTCTGGACCTCGGACCCTCAACATGCTAACTAATCTTGTATTTAATGTTAACCTCAAGTTTTATTATTAAATTATCACTTATTAACAACTTACGATAGGTTACCCTGGAAGTGGCCTCTTTGGGCCCCATACCCCTATTGTAAGCCACTCCCCTAAGATGCACCTAATTAACCTCCCCTAAGCTCAAGGTCATAAAAAGACACATAAATCACATAAAATAGTTCTTGCCCATACAAGAACTATTGATTCTCCATTAACCATAATAATATAAAGTACTCTTAAAATATCACATAACATGAATTCAAATAGACTAGGTTTGGTAAAAATATTAAATAACTAATCTCAATCACCACAAAATAATCATACATAAGCAACTACCAAAAATTTCTAACAAGTCCTGGTACAACATCCTAAGGGTCAACTAGTCCCAACAAATACCCAAAGAAATAATACAGATCCATAAAAGAGAGAAACACACAGTCTAGTTAAGAGTCATCTAGAAACTATCATTGCATGATAATTTCAATTTCTAAAAGCATTAATAAAACTTAATGATAAACCAATTTAGATAAGCATTATACAATAAAATTACTAGCAACATTATAATTAAATCTCCAAAAAAGTGTTATTTTGTAAAGTAGAAGATATGCAATTCACTGAGAACTATAATTACTGCATTTGTAGATGCACACTTATCAATTCATTTTTGTATAATCATCTATTTTGTATTAGGGTAGAGATCCAAATTAGTAGTGAGCCACCCTATGTATTAAATAACCGGTTACTTAATACTTGAGAGTTAACCATCTCCATGGTTTTTTCCATCTTGGGTTTCCACAAAACAAATCTAGTGTTATGTGTTGTTGTGTTGTTTATTTTATGTTATTTTATTTCCAACAAGTTTAAAGTATGTTATGTGGATAGTTACTCAAATGTTTTAAATTGTTTAAGGGTATACTGGCTCACCTCTCCCCTCCTAGTATACCAAATGTTCAACACAAGTATGATAGGTGGAAAAAAAATATCTTTCCAAAATTTGTTTATTTATTAAAAATTTGTTTTTAAAAACTTATAAAAAGGTTTTTAAAACATTTTTTAATTATTAATTTTTAAATGATAAAGATTATTTTTATTTTTATTTTTAAATTTTTTTCTTGGACTTTCCATTCCAGTAATTATAATGATGACATGTAACTGATTGAATGTTTGAAGATGTTAAGTTGATAACCAAAATACAGAAGGATAATGCAAGACATTAAATCAGTTAATGGATTGTATTGTCATTGATGTCAACTTCATATAATCTAATCAGTTATAATCAAAGTGCCAAAGAATTCACAGGATCAGAGAGATAAAGATTATGCTTTCTATAATGCATAAAAGACAAGCATTCACATTGTGACTACAAACACCGACAGTCAGTGGAACCCGAAGGATAGAGATCACCAACAGTCAAGTTATAGTGATGCCCGAGCAAGAAAACTGACGAGCATTACCAACAAGTAGAATCACAAGCAAACCCGACGGCCATAAACATAGTGTAAACCGACGGAGAAGCCCGAGGAAAACTGAAGTGTTGACCGACGCTATCAGAGAGTTAAACTGAAATCAACTTGAGTTTAGAAATGACAAAATCTCTAGCTGGCAGAGCTAAATATAGAGTTAACTGGTAGTTATCATTGTTTTCATCAACAAGATAAGCCAGAGATAAGTAATTGATTTAAAGCTGATTTGTCCAGTTGGCAAGAAGATCTCAGCAAGATAAAATAGGAGTTTTTCTTTAAATCTGATTGGCGAGAATTATGGATCATGCCAAGATCAAGAAAATCAAGAACCTAACAATAGTGATATCATGTCTATTTAAGAGACAACTCAATTCATTATGAATTGGTGTGGGTGAAGGAATGAACAAGAGGATGCTAAAGAGAAGCTAATGAAGAGAAACTTCATACAATGCTGATCAAAAAGCTAAGGAAAGAGCTAACAAATTCTGTAGACACCAAGCAATAGAGCATAGCATCACCGAGCAAAATCAAAGTGGAGCAAAGGTATAAAAAGAGTTATATTGATCAAAATAGTTTGTGAGTAACAGTAGATCTAAAAATCTGTAAGTATATTTTTATATTTGAACAGATCATACTATTTCAGTTTAACCATTGATTCTGAAAGTCTCTTAACCGAGCGAGATTTAAATATCCTTTTTATATTGAGATACATCGAATGGAGTATCAAAAATTTTGATCATGAAGATAACATGAGATGCCAGATACCTATTGATAGGCCAAGTGAGTGTTTGATCAAGGATGGTAGCATAGAGATGCCCAATATCAAGTGACAGACTAAACTTTCAAATCCTCTAACAAGGTCACACCTAACAGTGTGTTTGTAACCTTTAACAGGGTTGGCTCTTCACCGAGCTCACTTTAGAAAAGTGAAAATTTTGGGTTACCAGTCCCAAGTAGTTTTTCCCTTAACAGGGTTTCCACGTTAAAAATACATGTGTCAATTTGTTTACGAGTCATTACTTTAGTGTTTTTCATTACACTTAACTTAATTGAATTGATCGGTATACTCTAGATAATTTACTGTCTTTCAGTAAATTGACAGACTTCTAATCGGTAAATCTATAGTAGAAGGTTTTACAAAGAATTCCAAGGAGTAGTAAATTGTTATAAGTATTTGGAGGCATTCATCTTATAGGACTGAAGATAACTAGAGGTATAATTCCGTGGTACTGAGTTTTAAGGGTTGATTATTGGAATATTTTTGAGGCTACTAATTCACCACCCCCCCTCTTAGTTATTACTAACAATTGGTATCAGCTCATGTGTGCTTACAAAGGGAGTTTAACAACTCAAGCAAAAGATCACAAGATGAACAGATGAGATGTGCCCAAGTTGAATAAAGACAACTTTGCATCATGGAAAAGAATAATAAGACTCCACCTATCAAGTATTGGAAATGATATTGTTCAATACTTAGATACTAAATATGTGTTGCCTATAGGACCTCATACTCTTGAGCAATTAAGAGTCAAGTATGAGTATCACTGCATGATGATAGAACTTCCATCATCACTCTCCAATGTTGAGTTTGAAGATGTCAAAACTTGCACCTCTGCAAATAAAATGTGGGATAAGTTGAAGCTTGTACATGGAGGAGATGTCAATGTACTCATAGCAAAGGCATAAAGCCTAAGAGGGAGGTTTGATGATCTAAGGATGAAAGAAGGAGAAAACATTACTCAGTATAGCAGCAGAATAAAAGAGGTAGTCAATGCTATCCGAGGAGTTGGAGGTACACTTGAAGAGGAGACAATGGCAAGAAAAATCTTAAGAACCTTATGTTGGAAAGCTGCAATGTAAACAATTATTGTTTTGTCATTGATGTCAAACCTTAACTGGTGAGAGTATTGTTATCCATTTGAGTACCATATCTATTGATTACTAAAGAATATTTGAAGGTGAGGATAACAAGAAGACCGAGTGACATGGTTGAGCTATGGGAAACAAAAAGGGTACTTGATCAGTTGGCACATTGGCAAGGTAATGTGTTGTTTATCTATAACACTAAGATGAAGATGTCAGACAGTATATGCCAAGCGAAGTTTGTGTCAATCGAGAAACAGTACATGCCAAGCATAATTTCTAATGTCGACCGAGCGCCAGTAAATTACCAGAGAAAATAGTGATGACCGAGTGGAAGAGCACAGTGTTGGCTGAGCACTAGTATTTTGGTAAATGTTGAGATTTGAGATCTCTAGCTGACATAATTAAATTTATTGGGATATGTAGATTTAATTAAGGATAAGTATGAATGATCCACATTAATTAATGCATGGGTAACCATAATTAACACATGAATTCAAGATTTAATTAGTGATTGCTTTGGAGAAGTAAATTAAATGTAAATGATGGAAAGATCCGTTCGATCCAACCTAACCTAAGATCTATGATCCTGATTAAGCGAAAAAGATTTATTTTACCTAGATAAAGAGGTATAAGATAACCTCGAGGGGTTATTCAAGCTGTGAGATGTATGTGCTAAGTGTATGCAAGAGGATTGCATGGTTAATTGGATGATTGGCATGATCTAGCAGAGAAGGCTAAGTAGAGAAGCACGTGATTGCGATAGTGATTGCTTGACAGACTTCCAAGTAGATCTAAAGATTGAAATGAGAATGGAGGCCACTCAGTGAATTAGAATTAGAGTTGAACTAGATCTAGATTTGTAAAGTAAGTTGTATGTATCAGACCACACATGCTGATTACTTTCTAACTATTGCATCAGTCAAAATCCTTTTACCAGGTGGACCTAACAGTCATTGTAGAAATCCTTTGAGCAAGGTGACATTCAGGTGAAATGTTCCAAGTCCTCTAACAAGGCCACTCCTGACAGGGTGATTAAATCCTTTAACCAGGTCACATTTAGCAGTGTGTTTTGTAACCTTTAACAGGGTTGGCTCCTAGTAGAGCCCACTTCAGAAGAGTGAAAATTTGGTATCATGTTACTGGTGGTTTTTTCCAAATTGGGTTTCCACGTTAAATCTTGATGTCAACTTGTGCGAATGTTTATGTTTTGTTTTACTGATAAGTTTCCGCAAGATGATTACATTTGAACAATAAACTGCATATTTATGTTGTTGCTACCGAGCAGTTCTGAGTTGTTTAAAGTGCTATAAATTTTCAATTGGTACATGTAGACCTGTGGATAATTGATTCACCCCCCCTCTCAGTTATTCTAAATTCATTCTAACACCTTATTGCCTATTTATGCTATTAGAGTTTCTGTTATTCAAGAAATGAGAGCAGTTGCAAACAATACAATTACTCTAGATAGTCTGATTGGTAGACTAATATCATTTGAGATGAATAACTTTGACAATAGTGTCTTACCATCTATAGAATCTTCATTCAAATCTTCTCTAAAAATAAGTAACTCAAGTCATAGACATGTGGTTAGAAATGATAGTGACAGTGATAATGAGGATCAAGGACTTGATGAAATTGAAGCACTTATGGCTAGAAGATTGAAAAGAGGCAAAGGCAGATACAAAGGTAAATTACCACTTGTATGTTTCAATTGTAAAGAGGTTGGACACTTTTCTGCAAGATGTCCAAACCGATAAAAATATGACAAAGGAAATGACAGACCTTATGAGAAGAAGTTTGACAAAGGTGATAATAGAGAATATCGGAGCAACCAAAAATATGATAAGAGAGATACCCGAGACTACAAGGACAAAGGGAAGAATGCTTGTTACCTATCCGAGAGAAGAGCTGATAACACTGAAACTGAATCAGAAGAAGACATCGAGATGGTATTTGTAGCCATGAAGGATGATTCAGATGAAGATGAAGAAAGGTATGTAGAAACTGCATTCATATCTAAAGTTAGTAAAAATGATGTCTGGATCATAGATAGTGGTTGCACTCACCATATGATCGGTGATAAACAAAAGTTTGAGACTTTTGAATACTATAATGGTGGTTTAGTAAGAATGGGTAATGATACACCTTGTCCAGTTGAAGGTAAAGGAACTATAATGTTGATCCCAAGTGGGTTTTCCCTTAATAGGATTTCCACGTTAAAAATGCATGTGATCCCAAGTATTGTGATCCCAACCTCTGATTTATACCTACAAGCTCCTATTTTTGAGCTACAATAGAAAGCCACAAACATAAAACCCCAAATTGCAGCAAGATCCCTCCAAAAGATAATCCAATGACACTCTATGGGCTTTATTACTATTTAAGGTTTTTATATGGAGATAGCCACCCAAGGTCTAGAGGCAATTGGAAAGCACAATAGCAAGAGAAAATGAATATGACAAGAATAAATTGTATTGTTACCAAGAATACAATAAAATAATTGGATTGAATCAAATGAAATCAACTTGAATGAATATTACATAGGAGACCCCTTGGTTATATAGAAAATGTGAGTACAAAGGAGTGTATGAGACAATGATAAGTGTTGTTCTCTCATTACATGATAATCAAGAGACAACTTATCACCCACCCAAGGTGGAATCACATGTCCAACAGAGGTGGATAATCCCCCAATGTGTAATATAATATGGGCAACAAAGGTCGAGAGTGATAAAGAGATAAGTGCACTAAAGGTGGACTCAACACATAAAGTGGAATGCGATAAAATGATAACACCACATAAAGTGGAAATGCTCCTAAAAGCTTCTATGTGTTCCCTAAGTAATCTTAAGTAAAGTGTAATTAGTGCCTAAGTGTGAATTAACCAAGGTAAAATTCCTTAATTACACCAACAATATGCTTACAATATGCAAGACTATATACATACATGTGATGTGAATAAAATCATAAATATTTCTACCTTATGATCTATACTTTCTATTTCTTATATATTATCTACCACACTAATTTTGACGCCCTTATTATATCATCATAGTGTAAACTTTCTCATATAATTAATCTAGACCTCGAGTCTATATTTTATTGTCAAAACATTAGGAGGACCTTGATTTTTACATGTTCATACCCACTCAATTTGAAGTTTTTCGGTGCTCAGGTCAAAAAAGATAACGACTAGTTTTTGCTATGATTGACTTTAGAGCATATAATTTAGTACTTGGAAGAGGTGGACTATGATGCATTGTGCGGTCTAGTCTATGGAGTGGGTTACAACATGCAACCTAGTCTAAGTTGTCATACAACCTAGGGATACGGACTACTATAAATTGAATGGTCTATAAAAAACAATTTATTGGTGAGTTCTAAGAGAATTCAATATATGTATTGCATAAATCAAATCAAATATCATGACTATATTTTAAACACACACACACAAAATAACATAACATAAAAATATAAAATCACACAATATACACTTTCCTACATTAGAGTCTAAGTACATTCATGATTTTTAGTCAATAATAAAATGGGGAACTGATTATAAATATTTGAATGGAGAAGTAATTATACCAAACAAGTAAAAATAATAATACCACGCAAACACATGGTATACGACTTTCCATGTATCATCATTTCCACTCCTTGAAAATAATCATAATTACAAAGAACTATCCAAAAATAAATAAAATATGATATAAAATATAGATACAACTATTCTTAAATATGAAATAATCCATCAATTTAAAATAAAATTTAAGTAGCAAAGATAAAACAACTATTTATGTTGAAACATAAAATTACCATTAATTATTTGATCTTAAACCCACGAGGTACAAAATCAATGCAAACTACATATCATAAAAAGAAAATGGAAGCAACATAATAATTTTGTCTCCATTATGCAATTTGGTGGGCCATAAGACTACCTAGTTAGTCAACAAAAACGGAAAATGGAAGGACAATAATCGAATCCAAACCCCCCTTATTCAAAGGAAGACTCTTTCTCTTTCAATATTATAACAATATGAAAAAAATAAAGAACTCAATTGAGTTTACGTGTTTAGATTGAGTTATTGGTTTTGGGCAAACCAATGGATGAGTAGTCAATTCACTTTAATATATGCAAATTTTTAACGTTAATACACTGCAATTTGTTATCCAAAATCACCTAATTTTAAGTCAAATATTGAAAAATTGTAAATGGTACTAATTTGCATTACCAAACATTGAATTTGTAAAGCCACCCTAGCTCTCCATCATAACTCCCTATAAAATAGACCCTCTTTTAATGATGTTGTTATCTGTCATATTTTCCATTTATTTTCAATTCTTTCAATTTAGAAAACTTCTCATTCATTTAAGTTATTATAATTATTTGAATACATAAGATTCGTTATAGGACCACATTTTTATATAAAAGAATAGAATTTAAAATGTTATCGTTTACAAAGTATATAAATAAAATATGATTACATAGTTCTGTAATCATAGTTCAAAAGCTAATCAATACTCTCAGTATGAATATCAATATTGTAAATGTGAGCAATCATTGATATTATTTTTTTCTTTGTGTTTCTTTTGTAGTAACCTTCCTTAACAAAAAAGGGGATGATACTTACAAAATTTCTCTCCCATTTCGCAAACAGATGCACAAGTCTTCTCTTAGTTTCCCAATATTGTTTTGAATTCCTTTAGTCTAGCCATTAATAAACTCACACTTCCTTCTACAAAAAGTTTCAAAAGATTGTATGAAAGAGCCATCATATGTTCACAGTGCCAATATCAGTGTTATGTCCTTTAAATGTCTCTTCTAACTTTCACTCAAGAATGCATATCTCATGAACACGGAAATCAACAATGATTCAGTCCATACCATCTTCCTTAATAAAGCACACAATGATTGAAAGGTGGACTCCTCCAACAGTTTAGGACCAATCAATTTACATGCAATGCTCTCCATCGGAAGTGAGTCTATTATGAAAGTGTCTCTTAGCCTTTTTAAATTATAACTTGCAAAATTTGGGGTCTCTCATTCTCAAAGTAGAAAATAAACACTTCAATTCATTTTGCTAATGTAACCCACAAATGCCAACTCTTTTTTTTTTATTAGTTTGGGCTTAGATTATATCGTTCATGCTTCGCTTGATGTCTTTTTTATTATTCTCCAATTTTTTTTTGTAAACTTCTCTACTTTCATTATTATATCTTCTATCTAATTATATTCTCTAAAGATTTCTCATATTTATTGCAAATCTTTAACACACCATCTTATTAGCATATTCATGATTATATATGCTTCTCCCCTTGAGTCATTATTTCCTGAAGTGTTTTTTTGTTCTCCCCATGAGTGTAAATAATATGTGATTTCCATCAATTATATCTCTCTTAGCGATGCTTTTAATTTGTCACTAATAGGCCTATATTCTCTTAAAAAGTAGAATCTCGCATATGATGTCCCTATATCAATGTTGTATTGTGAAAGAGTTGAGATGCACGATTTTGTTAAATTTGTTGTAGAATATTGCTAATTTTCCAACTTGTTGAGCGATTCTTCTCAATAAAGTTAATTATCATCATAAAATCTCCCTATACTGTTATTTCCTATATGTTCTTCCTAATACATTTATGTAGGTCAAACAATAGTGTTTGAGCTTCAACTTCATCATAACTATTGCCTACAAGTTTTTTGGAGGTAGCAACAATTACTTCTTCTTTTCAATCTCTTATGACTCAATAAACCCCTAATATATTAGAATTATCTTAGATTCAACCTAAATTATATGTTAGAGATCTATTTCATGTTTACTTTCTATTGATTTTAACTTAATGAACAATATCCATAAACAATATTTTTCTTATATTTAACTCATTATTTTCATTTCCATTTAACTCTTCATTTTTTTCATTTTCTTCTCCATCTTTCATTTTTTTATGCTTTCAATTATTTAATATTTTGCTCTTTCTTTTTTATCAATTGTTTACCTTATCAACACTCTTTTTTCTTTACTTCATACCCTACATTTATAATTTATTTTTCTTTCCTCTCTTATTCATCTTTAATTTATATTAATTATCAATTACACCCATCATCCTCATTTTCCTATATGAAAATATTCCTTTTTATATTATTTAATCTAACTTTATCCACTTTCAAATTATATTTAAACAATATCATATGTAATCTTCACATACATGATCCATTTTCACATAATATTTAAATAATATTATATGCAATCTTCACATTTATCCATTTCCACATTATATTTAACTATTTCGACATTATATTTAACTAATATTATAAATAGGTCTCGTAATCTTCACATTCTTCTTAGTTAACAATATTGTGATACAAAAAAACATTGAAAAAGATGAAACATTAAAAAATCCTTATGAAGGGAATGTGAATGCTAATTCAAAATAATAAAATACATTATAATAATGTGGTGGGACCGAGGGATGAGTGGTAGACGCTGCAGTCTTTTCGCCACGTTGTACTCTCGAAACAAAAGACAATGAATCGAGCCGCCAATCTGCTATGTCCCTTTTATTCATTTTCATTCTATGCCTGCAAAGAATTGCTTTTTATTTTATTTTTTATTTTTTATTTTTTATTTTTTATTGTACCTTTGCCCTTTTTTCTTTCTTAAATTTGGATTTTATTGGTGCCTTCCACATGTAATTTTGACTATCAATTTTTTAACTTTGTTTTTTTTATCATGTCTTTGAGTGATCTTTAAGGATGTTAGTTGTTACATCTTGTTGGGAATTTGCATGTAAACGAGAGTCCTAAGTTGTTTTAAATAATGTATATAAACAAAGAGACAAAGCATTAGGTGAGGAGAATATGGACAGATTATTCAGTGTTTCATTTTAGCACCAAACATCTTTGTATGATTATTGGGCATGTTTTTTTTTTTGGTCTTGTCAAACAATATTTGATTGTCTAATATGATCTAAGTGTAATCATGATGAAATCTTTTGTCTTTTTTAGTATCACCAAATTTAAATATGTTTTAAGTGTATAGGCTATTAAAGAATAATTTAATAGGATCTAAGGTCGTGATTTCAAGATTAGGATCAAATTTATACAATTTAGGATTAGACCTATAGTCGTGATTTGCACATTCTTTCATTAGTTCTATAGAAGCTATATCGACACTACATATATAGAGGATCAAAGCCCCACATTTCTAGGACATACATGTGACCATGAACTAAACATTAATTCAATCAAATTTCATATTAATCACAATATTAGACCCTATATCTAATATTCAATTTTATTATAAATATACTATTAATCAATTGTAAGAATATGTCAATTATTAGAATACAGATACAAAAATATATTATCCCCTTTTTGTTATTTTCGTATAAATTTTTTAATGAGTAATTCATTCTTGTAATCTTATGTAACACCCTGCTAGGGAAACCAACAAGACAACATAATTTAACTAAAGAACATGACAATTTTTTTTAAACATAACGATTACATTAACATAATTATTCAACATGTTAGAAAATCACAATCATAATACCATGTCATCTTAGGTTCTTCGATGTTTCTACTAAGTAACCTATAAACATATAATTAAATCAACTAAACCATCCAGTAAGCCGTGAACCAACCAACGAACCTCGATGGAAAAATATTTACCATCCAACCACGTGGAACCCTGAGGCCCGCCCCTCTGAGCTAGGAGATAGACACAAGGCCCCACACCACACAAGAAAATGTAACAATGATATACCCATGATACAGAAGACCAAAGCAAAACATTAAAAAAAAACAAGGGATACAGAGGAAATAACATAAGAACATACAAGGGATACCACAAAGATACCACACTATACTAGAGGCAAACCACTAGGTAAACTGAGGGAATCCTAAGACAAATGTCAGAGTGTCATTGCATAGTTTGCACTCCTCAGTTACTTTGGCAGTCACTCTTGACCACATCCCCCAAGTAGAACTCATGTGGAACCAAAAACCTTTCATGAGGACAAGGATGTCAATTTACCAGATCAACACCCCACGAACAACTAGGTCGTTTCCAGCCCATCCTTAGTCTATGCAAGCCCTCAAGGCTATGGGTGAGGTGTCTCATTTATCTTGATTAATGTGTAACCTAACCCAATTTATTTTATTTTATTTTCACTTGGTTACAACTCCACAATGGGTTACCCTGGCAACCACTTAGGGTCCAAACCCCAATTGTGACCCACTCTCCTAGAAATAATCCTAGAAAACCCTTTCCCCACATCACTGAAATAAAAGACAATCTAATGAATGATTTTCTACATCCATTGATTAAACCACACCCAACAATTACTCAAACCAACATGTGACATATATTTTACAAGATACATATGCAATTTACAAGACTATGAAAGAAATCACCAAATTACATTCAACCTTACTTAATGATTAATTTAAGCAATTCCATATACAACTCAAACTAACAATATACACAACTCAAGCATCTTTACCAACTACATAACATTTAAGATACATACTCAAATAAAAAATATATATAAACATTTGCAAGTACATCTTATTTTATTATTATCTTCAAATACATTTGAAGCTACATCTAAATTAACCCAAAGACCAATTAAACAATTTAAGAAACATTACCAAGAACGTTACTGTTAGAACATGATGTTGATGCTATCATTATTGTTGTCATTAATGTTTATTATTTCTGTTAACATATCTTATGCTTTGATGTGGATTAGATATTTTGGTGATACGCTAGACCGTGTTGTGGATGATGTGTCGTAGTCCACATTTTATTCCTTACCACCACAGGTGTTGGTGTTTGAAACTGTTATACTATAAAAAGAAACCAATATACCTTGAGACTGATATCAGGAATGGTTAGTTCCAAGTGTGAGAGCTTTGCAAGGTAACTGGACCAACTATAGGGACAAGACTTCCCTCTACACTTCTTGCTCTGCAAAACCAAGGTGGGTACACCTAATCCAGATAAAACTCAACTCTTTTCAATACCTTATACTTCCGGATTCAAACAATAAATAATAGTAAGAAACTGCTAAATGGTAACCAAACACTCATTGACTCTCCACTACTAGTTGGGACATACAACCAACAACCAAAAATGAATAGGAAACTTGGATATGGTTTTGATGTAAATTTGCATAATATAACCAAACCACATCAGACATATATCAACCAACAGATATACCAGCTCTTGAGCAGTTCCTTATCCATTGGGCAATACATCAATGCAAATATTGAAAATAGAAGCACACCTATTGGCAAAGACTCATAGCCATAAATATAAATACCTTAGACCATACATTTCTTATAGAACCCTTCAGTAGATACACCTAATGAATTTATGCTATATCCAAAACACATTCAATTTGATCCTAGATCAAAACTATGGAATATAATATATACACAGGTAACTCTATGTAATGAACCAAAAGATCAAAAATTCATAAAATGGACACCAAGGAGAGACTTGAAACAGAGATAATTATATTATGTATGATGAGTAAAATTTATGAATCAATATGATTGAAATAAAACACCCTTAAAGAATGTGCAAAAGGTTACAAGAACTTTCTATCTATCTTCAATATATTCTAACATGAATCTGCTATATCCCTGGAACTAAAATTATTGAGCCAACACTTAGGGTCAAAAATTCTGGAACCCTCAATATTGAAAGAGGAAAAAGACTTATAGGAAAAGGAAACCCTAGAAGAGGGTTACTAACAACTGTCCTTCTTAGAAATTCATACAGTCCTTCTTCTTTGGTTGATCTTTCTCCAAAAGATTAAGAAAAGATCTGATCTAAGGCATCACCCAAAAAGATGCAAGGAATGATCAATCAAATAATGCATAACAGTCACAGCATGGGCAGAGAAACCCCAAAATAGCAAGTAGACCAGGAACCATACAAGATTGTAAGGAAACTCAGGTGCGGAAACAGCTTCCTACGCTAATCTCTAAAGGAAAGTATTGTGCAAATTCTTTTAAATCCTTACAATTTCAGATTCGTTAACTACTTTAACAAAGATATTGCAACCA
>MU224570.1:96965-112057 GCA_018584345.1 Thuja plicata | reverse complement strand
GGGGAAAACCTTTCGGTAAAAAACCCCAGCACTCCAAAACCTGCACAATGTATTGATCAAAACTATTACAGCTTACAATACACTTGCAATGCAAGTTCTTTCAGAAGATTTCAAAACCCTTGAAGACTAATCTTGGCAGCATAAAATTTTCTAGCAATACACTCGCATCACTATCCTTCGCAACCCTAAAAAATGATTATATCATGCGCTTCACTTTTTAGGGCTACTCCCAAAGATAACCGTATTAGGGTTTTACCATTCCCCGAACCCCACGATTGGGGAAGAGTGTACAGTACTCAAATTTATCAGTTGCCACATGTCTTCACCTGTCATTGAATCTTCCTGACATAGCTCTTACGTGTCATAGGAATCCATCATAACCATTTTAGCCATGATCTCCTTACACACAATTCAAGATGCAGACACATCAACATTATTTCCTAGAAATACATTTTACAAAACAAATAATAAGAATAGGAATTATCCAAGGTTGAGACACCTTATTCCTAACAAAAACCACCATGCAACATTAAAAGCTACTAGGACCATAGAGAATATCCTCGGCCACTCAAACGATGCCATTAAAGTCAATCCAAGGACAAGAAAGACCTCGAGGCACTCCCAGGCAAGTCTGCAACACGCAAGCATGGCTGGAAACCCTCAGAAAGCATTTAAAATTTTGAAAATTAGTTACAAAAGCTACCTCCCTAGCGTGAAAACCTCATGAACGACTGAGATCAAGAATTTATCCAAATTTAAAATGCACTAGTGGATCAAATTTAAGTTACTTGGGCCTCCGATCAGATTCTGCCAGGTGTCGTACAGGCGCAATGACTCTATCATTAGATATCAATCACTTATCCCTTAAGGCTTAACGCCCGCCACATGATCTTCTCAAACTTAACTATCCTTTATCTGTCTTAGAAACCTCCGGGACCATGAAGTCAGAAGTATCACACATCAACCAAGCACAATGCCTTGAATAGTAACCATCTAACATGTTTTCCTTAAGGTTTTACGCCCACCGTGAAATTAAAATCAACTTACAATGCCTTTACCTTTCTTTGCCTCTAGCTGGGTCCCATCTTTATCCACGTGTCCAACAAGCGCAATGCCTCAGACACTATCTGATGATCATCTGTGCTTTAAGGCTTTGCGCTAGCTGTTGAATGAAAACTAACTTGACTCCGTATTACCTTTACTTAAACTTCAAATCTGGCCCACCACTTTTCACATGTCCATCAAGTGCAATGCTTTGAAGGTTAGATTAGACACATCTTTCATTTGAGGCTTTGCGCTAGCCATAAGATCCTCTTAAACTTGTCCACTCATTAATCTAACTTAATGGGCCCTCAGATCTGAAAACCACCACGTGTCGAGATGATCCAATGCCTTGAACAATAACATCATCGCATCTTGAGTTTAAGGCTTTACGTCGATCGTCAGATGAAATATAACCTGATCGAACCTTACCTTGTCTTAAGCCTCAATACCTTTACATGTGGTGATCAGGCGCGATGCCTTGATTAGTATATGTCACTCATCTTCTCTTCAAGGAATAGCATTGACCATACGATCAAATCTAACTTGATCACTCAATAACTTTGCTTGATCTCCGGCCACATCACACAAGCCGCCACTTGTAACATAGGTATGATGCCTTAAAGGTTAACTACCTTCATCTTTACCTTTGAGGTAATCTGCCAGCCATAGGATTGACTTCATGATGCAGGAGCATCTTGGGTCCTTAGAAATCCTGCTCAACCAAAAATATGTTTGTTTTATTCTTTAGTTTGTTTGGAGGCTTCTCGGGAAGTACTATGTTGCTCGAGTTCTATCGGTCGGGTTTGTCTTCTATTTCTCGATTATGCTTTTTCCGAGTTGGTCTCTATTGCTCGGGTTTCTGTCACTCGGGCATGCTTGTTACCGAGTTCTTTTCTGCGCTCGGGTTTGTCTTCTGTTGCTCAGGTATGCTTGGCCCAAGTCATGTTTTTGTTGCTCATATTATTCTTTTCCCAAGTCACTTTGTTGCTCGGTCATCCTTTGCCCGAGTTGTTTATTTTGGATTTTGATTTGGTGGATGACTTCTGCATTTAATTTTCATGGCTTAATTAATATGGGGTCTCTCTTTAGGATCTGTGTGGACCTAAATCTGGGTCTCACTTATGGATTTGAGCGCCGACCTCTTTGGTGGACTCTTGTATATATTTGTTTCTATGTTCTTACTTTAGGAGGGAGTTCTATCAGTTTTAGAGGTTAGAAGATTAAAATTTGAATTATCTGGAAGGTAGGCCTGTGACCTCGCATGTATGAAGATCAAATTGTAATTCAATGAATGTATATGGATAAAATTGAGAAGGTCTTACATCCCAACATGTAACGAGTTTGATCAATTAATGAAAAGGATCTCTATTGTTTCTTCTCTCACTGTGTTATTGTTGCTTCCACATTGTTTCTACAAGTTGGTTTGGTAGTTGGGAGATCCTTCAACCCCTTCTGTCATCCCCTCCTTGCGTCGGGTGGTATCAGAGCATTGGTGAGATCTAAATTCCTTCTTGTAAACCCTAACCCTAGTTGGTGATATTGTTGTGGGGTAGTAGATTAGGATCTGACCTAAAATTGAAGAGGTATTCAAGATGGTTCATGGGAGAGGAAATGCAGATTCGGTTCTAGCTGATATGCTTAGACAGATGGATACAAGATTGGAAGTTGTTGAGACAACCCAGCAAAGAGGAAGACATCTTGAGGATGTTAGTGACGATGAATTGGAAGAGGTTCAAGGTGAAGCTGCACCTACACCTGTGATGGATCACGAAGAAGAGAGATTCCTGCGAGCATTGACAAGTTTGAAGTCCACACCTCAGTTTAATCCTCCTAAGTATAGTGGAATGTTGGATTCTGATGAACTAATTGACTGGATAGCTAAGATGGAAAATTATTTTGAATATGAGAATGTATCAGAGGAAAAGAAGGTGAATATTGCAATAACAAAGTTGAAAGGTCATGCATCCTTATGGTGGGAACATCTGCAATTGGATCAAAAAAAGAAAGCTAAAGACAATATCAAGGTATTGGATAAGATGGTAAACAAATTGAAAGCCAAGTTTCTACCATGTGATTATCAGATTAACCTGATTAGGAGAATGCAGAGTGTTAGCACTGTTCTCTAAAAGATTTTCATTTTTCAAATTTGGTCTTTTCTCACTTATTTGTGCTCAAAGCCTTGTCATTTCATGAAAAAGGGTTCATTTTATGTTAAGTCCACAAGTTTTCACTTTTAAGGCTTAATCGCACAGTCGTGCTGATTCTTTTAAGTGATCTTTTAGCCCGCGAGTGAGAGATTCTTTGGTTTGTCTATGGTCGCGCAGTCACGATGTTTTTTTGATGAGTTCTCTTAGCTATGAGAATGAGTGATCAAGTTGTCAAAAGTTTTTTTCGCGCAGTCGTGGTATGTCTTTAACTTCAAGTTTTCAAAATGTGAGTGTGCGAGTTAAGAAGATTTAATTCATCGCTCACTCGTCGAGGTCTTTGGTTGTCAGTTTCTAGCTATGTGAGTAAGCGAGCATTTTGGAAGATGTTGATCGTGCAATCGTAATCTATTTTTGTTAATAGCTTTTTAGCCCGCGAGTGTGTGAGCGAGTAAAGTTTTAGGTTAATCACTCACTCACTGAAAACTTTCATTCTATGTCTTTTATTGTGCGAGTGCGTGAGTCAAGTTCTGTCTGTAAGTAATCACTCACTCGCTGAGGTTTTTTTCTAGTGTCTTTTTGTTGTGTGAGATTGCGACGCATTCTTTACAAATGCTTATATGTTGTTATCACACAGTCACGCTGAAGTTTCAGTCAGAGCATTTGGTATTGCGAGTGAGAAATGGAGGAAATGTTTGAGTTCTCGCATACTCATGAGTAATAACAGTCAAGATAGATTTGCATGGCGAATGCACGCCTAAAGAAATTTCAATGAAGAAAATGGTGTAATCGCTCACTCACTGATGGTTTTCTCACTTAAGATATGTATAGCGAGTATGCGACTAGGTGTGTTTTGACTCATCACTAAATCACAGATGGTTAGCGGTTCAATATTTTTGACATGTGATTATGCGACCATGAAGAAAAAAGAAGTCATCGCTCAGTCGTGATGGATAATTTGCTAAACATTTTTCATCAGCAAGTGCATGATCAAGGAAGATTTTCATGCTAGCGCTCAGTCACAGTGTATCGGTGGTTATTATTTTTCAAGTCACAAGTATGCGAGTAAAGGATTTTATGACCATCGCTCACTCGCTAAGGCAAAGAGGTTATAAAAAAATGGACACCGATTGAGCGACTCGGTTAGTGATATATTCTCAAGAGGGCTATCACTTACTCGTGAGGGAAAGAAGATCAGTTGAAAAGGATGCAATGAATATTCGATAAGGTGAAATATCAAGCAGTTGTTTAGTCCTCACTCACTCATGAAGTTTCAAGCATGATGAAATAAAGAAATGTGAGTGCATGACTGAGAAAAATAAAAGATATAAAAGGCTATCGCTCACTCGCTGGATGATCAAGGTCAAGTCATAAAGTTGTTACGAATGTGCGATAGGGTAAGAGAAATATATTTTGTCGCTCACTCGCACAAAAGGTTTTGAACATTGGAATTGTATCATCTATCCTGTTCATAGTTTCAATTTCAAAAGGGAAAAATATACAGTTGTTCCAGTGAGGATACGCAAGTTTCAATTTATGGCATCACTAGTTGCAAAAGTTAATGACTGGTTTTTGCAAGCATGAGAAGTTGCAGTAAAGAAGAAGAGATATCGATGTGATGGGATAAAGTATAACTTATTTGCTTGAATTCTGTACAATTCTCATTTTTTTCTTTCATAATTTTCTAAGCAAATTGTAGACTGCGTTGCCTGAGATCAATTTTTAGAGGGCAATATGAGTTAGGCCACTATGAGTGCAACTTCTAAGGGAACTGTGAAGAAAATAATGGATGGGAAGAAATACTCAAAATAATTTATAGACCTCTTGTCAGGGACCTCTAATGAAAATAGTATGGATTTGGAAGAATGGAAGAATAAATGGTGCCAATGCATGAACCCTGTCACACTTAATTATTCTGGTAATGCTTTGTTTCATTACTTTTGGAACAATAGGGTTAAGTCAGTCCCTATTTATAACCTATGGACTTTAAATATGGAAAAATTGATTGTTCTAGATGTTTATGTTGATGTGGATTTGATAAAAGAGTTAGCTAAAAGTTAGTGCCCAGTAGCCAAAGTAATTAGAAAGAAAACCAAAGAAGCCCTAGTGGATATAAATAGAAGGACAATGTCTGAGGTTTTCAAAAGTCACGGTGCAATCTGTACAGAAATTTATTTAGACAAGATACATGTTGATTATGAAAAAAGGGACAAACGGATAATGAAACATGAGATGCCTAGATTCATGCCCAGAGTAGAAAGAAATTTGGTGTTAGTCCCAGACAACGTGAAGCCTCCCTTTGATTTATCTTTGTTCCACAACTATGTCAAATGCACAGTTTATGGCTTAAGAAAATTCCTAGGTTTTGATGCAGATTCAACCACCCCTACTTACTTATATATGATGGCCATGCATATTTAGCACCCAGAGGTCAATACTGATTTTGATTATGTAGGGTATATTGGTGAGGCCATACATAAAACAAAGGTGGAGATACAAAAGGATGTTCCTGTACCTATATTCAAGTATTACTCACATTTGATGTTCCAAATTTTATACTACAACAGGGATAAGATGGAAAAGGAGCTAGAATTGTTTGATTTAGAGTATGGGGTCGAGATTCCAATTTAGAGATGGACCCTTGTATGGGATATTGCTTCTAAGGACTCTTCCTTTGTTTTTTTTCACAATTGGATTGTTGATCCAATCTTAGATAAGTTGGGGGTAAAAAGAGAAAGAATGTCAACTAATGTTAAGAGATTGTTGAGACCATGGGCTATCATTCAGGGCTGGTCTGTTGCCCATAATTGGGGTGATTTATTTTTCTTTGACCTATTCACTATAATTAGGGTTTATGGCTTTTCACAACTACCCTTTTTTCTCCCTCTATTTGTTCCTCTTGGAATTGCCTTTTTAGAATTTATTTGGAAAATTACATGGGTAAATGAAGAATACCTAGAAGGGCATAATAAGGGTACTTTTACCCCAAGGTTATTGGTGGGATATGATTTTTCTATAGGGAATAAAACCTTTGAAGATATCAATGGGTTTTTAAAGCAATACAAAATATCCACCATAGTGTCAAGGTTCTGTGATCCAGAACAATTCATTAAGATAGCCTTAAAGGGTATGACTCCTTGAAAACATGTGAGAGATCATGAAGCCTTGGATGATGAAGATGTTGTGAGGAATAGAGTTAAAAAAGTTGAAGTTAAGGAGATAAATCTTTCTCTAGATTTTTCCCTAACACCCCATACTTACAAAGAATTGAGAAGATGCTTGAATCGTATGATAGCTTAATGGCACAAGTGCCAAATTTCAATGCTGGAGAGGAACAATCTCAGGGATATCCACATATGGTAGCTTTGCATGATGAGGAACATGTGGAACATCATGAAGAAGAGGAAGAAGAGGTTGGTGAAGAAGCCACTTCTGGTAGGGAACCACCTAGCAAGAAACAAAAAATAGAGCATAAAATGGTGCAAGCCAAAAAATGCATTGCTAAGGAAGTGGTAAAAGAGCATGGAAAGTATTTCAGGAAAATCAGGAAACAATTGCATAAAGTGCCAGAGGATGAAGGCCAAGGAGATAATGAAATGATCTTAAATACAAAAATTGATGAAAGAGTAATGATGGCTAGTGAATTCATTAAGGATGATGACATTATCAAATCAGAAGAATTCAAAAGTTTCCTGATTAAGTTGAAGCGACAGGATTTAAGATAGAACTTAATAACAAAGGAAGGACAAGAGGAAAAGAATGAGGAGATTGTAAAGATAGTTCAGGAATATGACCCTAAAAGTGAGTTAATAAATGTGGAGCAGGAAAGACTTTTGGTACAAAATAGTGGAGTGCTATTGATGGCTGACTGGGATTTACAATCTACTTTCATCATTGATCAAATTAGAAGATGGGAAAATCCTATGTTCAAGATAGAATTTGAGATAGATGATGTGTTAAGAGGACTAGGTTTTGATACTAAGTCCAAAAATATGGCTATCTGGTCCCTTGCTCCTACTATACACAAGCCTCTGGTTCTGAGTATTAGAGAAGAGAAAAAGGTAGATAGTATGATTTGGAACTTGTAGAATACTAGTGACACTGAGATTGCCCAAATTATGACCCAATTTTCATTTATGAACTTTGCAAAAATAGAGGACTTATCTAAAAGATATGAACAAACATTTGGTTAGATGATGGCTCTGGATAAGAAGCATGAAGAAGTTATGGTTCATAACCATACATTGGAAGAGGAAATGGAGAAATTTAAAAAAGAATTGGATGAAAAGAGGACAGATTAAATTCCTCAAGTGGTTGAAAAGGAAAAGATAGATGTTGCAACAGAAACAGAGGGTGACCTGGCATCAGGAGAAGTCCATACAAAGGAGTTGTCAAAAGATTAAAATGACAGTGTTGTGCCTATCATTCTTTCCACCTTATAATACCGGGTTAATGTTTTAAAATAGAAAATTGAGATGGTGCACACTCTATATGGATCATTATAGGAAGCTTCTAGGATAGTTGTAGAAGCCATGACATTTTTTGAGCCAACTTTCAAAACTTGGTCAGGAAGAAATAGACTAATTGATAAGTTAAAGACAACAATGATGTATAGCAATGATTTCCCTGATAAAGTAATAGAAACCATTGAGATGGTAAATGATCTGAATGTTACTTATGCTTTCTTTAATTGTAAAAGTGAACTGATAAATAATAAGTTGTAACTATTTGGTGATCAGTGCCTTGCACTTATTCCCTAGATATATAATGATGTTGATGTTGTGACACCACAGCGAGGGTGGGAGAAGTAATTTGATAGAATATTGAAAGCTAATTATGTTAAGCACAACTTGGAAAAGGACTCAGGTGCAATTTTTTGCAATGATCTGATTGACAATTTGTTCAAAGTGGAGGTGGATATGACAAAATTTGTTGTTGAGGTGAAGACAACTATAGATGCTAGATGGATAGAAGCCTTGGCTAAGCTGGAGTAGGAGAATACTTTTAATTGGCCTACCGCCAAAGAAGTGAACAGGTGGGAAGTGAGGTTGAAAGGATAGAAATATATTTTTAAAGCAGGAACCAATTCTGTTCAAACTTCGTAGATCTTATGCCACCTGTGGTCAGTTTCAAAGTTGTTATTTTGTCAGTTTTAAAGTTGTTGTAATATTTTGTAATTATTCCTAGGTAGTCCGAAGCTTATTGCATACTTAGTTATATAAGGATTCCAAGACTAATGGAAAAGGGATAGTCATTTTTTACACTGTGGAAATATGATTATATTGTACAAAATTTGGTTTGAGACCAATTTTGATAAGGGTTTTTGAAAGCTTAATGTCGAATGTAATTAACTCTTTTGATATGAATACAAATGAAATCCATCAACAGTTTCTAAACTTATGATGAGTATTTGTCTTCATTATTATGTTCTGAGTTTTGTTTAAATTGAATAGTTAAGGATTGTTCAATTTATATCTCTGTTAGGCAGATTTTCAAATTGTCTTAGGGGTTCTTTCAAGGAAAGATTAAATTTCCTTAGGGTTATTTCAGTGAAACTTGGGGTACATAATGAATATAATGATTATTTTATCATATGTGTGAGGGTTGATATACAAGATATATCTATTTTTTGTTTAGATCTGTAGTTGTTTTTATGTTTATGTTTGTGGAAAATAGTTATAAATATTCAGAGTGACTCTGATGCCCTAGGATAAAACATTGGTCTTCTATTCATTTGGAGTGGATGGCTATCACCATAAAATTGATCTTTATTGATATGTTTTAGTTTGTCAAATAAATATTACAGAAGTTAAAATCTATAATTCCACTATGCACTTGATGGAATAAACTATCATAATTTGAATATCCCAAGTGAAAAAGGGTAAACCCACCTCAATTTTTTGGAACTCAAAGTGTAGAGGGTTTGAAAATAGTATTTCTGTAATTTTGTTTCTTGCTTGATCAGTGTTGGGATAATAGAGAAAACTTACTACAAGTATTTTATGTGTTAGCAAGAAGAGGAACTAACAGAAAATGGTGACTCTACTGGGTAATTTCAAGGAATACATCTAAAGGTTAGTTTGAAGCTCTCGTTTTAATGAAATTCAAAATCCTTGAAATCTACTTTATTAAATTATAAGTGTATGCTATATCTCGTTGTTATATGTTGTACTGTCATTTTCAAAGTGAAATCTCATTATTTTATTCCAATAAGATTTGGGTGGCAACTCCAGGTAATTAGTTATAGTGTTTCTAAGGAGAACATTAACAGATCAAGTGTTAGGAGATTTCATTTTGGTTAGCATGAAGAATAAAAATGCATACATAAAAGACCACCCTCAAGCTTTATCAGATAGTGATGTTCTTAAAAATCCTAGAAATTATTCTAGGAAGGGAGATTCTCATAATAAAACTTCTTGGAAACCTAGGTTTGTAGGTTCAAGTAAGCCTTTAGGTACAATTCCTGAGAAAGACATAAATGTACCTCTAAATCCCGAGTCTGAAACTATGGGTTATTATGATGATTTTTTTGATACCCCTACACCAAAGAGTGTATTACAACAAAAAGGGGGAATATCAGACCAAAACATGCGGTATTTTTCTCCAAATTCATCAAATATCCCTTATGAAAGAGTGGAAAATCAGGGGGAGGACAATTTGATGAATATATATGATTCTTCTAGTTCTGACATAGAAGAAGTCCTTAGAGATAATGACATTTTGAAAAAGGAACTAAAAGAACTAATGCTTATCAAGCAGAGAAATGATAAGGCTAGAGAAGAGCAAATTGTAAATGCTATTACTGAAAGAGGAAATTTGAAAAAATAGATTGCCCAATTAAAATTGGTAGAACAGGGTGCAAAAGAAGGATTCCATGGTTTGAATAAAGAAATTTTTGGAGATGTAGATACCCTGAGAAAAGAGTGCTAAGAGAGAGAACACATGTTGAAGAAAAGTGATTCTGAGAATAAGGAACCTGTATTGAGACAGATTCTTACTTATCCGACTAAAAAAACTCCTAAGGGTCAAACTTCTTCACAAGATACACTAGAAACTAATTATAGAGAGACAACCTCTGATAGAGGAAAACAAAAGGTCACTAGTGTATAATTTTCCAAACCTAAGATTGAAGGAGGATTGTCTCAAAATCTTTTTTCACTTGATATGGAATTGGAAAGGGCTAGAAAGGCCAAAGATGATATTTCCAAACAACTGGAAAAGGCAGAACTAGAAGATACCTCTATAGAAATGAAAAGAAAAATTAGTTTCTTAAATGCCACCACTCACACTAATATGAAAAGTAATACTACCTCAGCTGGTCAAACCATGCTTGGATCTACTGCTAGGACTCAAAATATTAATGCAAATGCCCAAATGTTGGGTGCAACTCAAGGAGTTGCATTACAGTCAAGATTTGCATCACAGTCAGGAGGAAGTGGAATGGTTGGAACTAATGGTCATTAAAATATAGTCACTGGTAGTAGTGGCCCCAATCTTGCCACAAATTTTCAAAGAAGGCCTATTCATTTAGAAAGATATAGGAAACTATTTTTTGATGGTATCCCAATTCAACCTAATTCTATCCCTAATGAAATTAGAGATAAGATTCCCAAATTTTTTCAGAACAATGCTATAATAGGTGAAGAGCATCTGAAAGTATTCACTGATACAATGAATGATTATGAAATTGAAGATGAGCATGCTGTGATGAAGCTATTTGTGCAATCATTGATTGAGGATGCAAGAGACTGGTACTGAGGATTGCCTAATAATAGTATTTTTTCATGGGATGATCTTGTTAGATGTTTCAAAGAGCAGTATGGTGATAAGATAAATTCTAGTTTCATGTTGAACAAGTTCAACAATATGAATAAGTTTCAAAATGAGAGCATATCTGAGTTCAATATAAGATTTCAAAAGGCTATGTATAAATTGTTTCAAGTATTGAGATTGGATGAGAATGTGTACCTCACCACATATTGTAATGCTTTGGATGGAAAGACAACATACTTTCTGAGAGATAAAGATCCTCATACCATGAGAAATGCCTATAAAATGGCCATAAACATAGAAAGTAACAGAAGAGCTTCTATAAATCTTGGCAAAAGAGATGATACCAGACTTTGGAAAGAGCCAAAAGGACAATACACTTAAAATCCCAAAGAAGAAGATAAAATGGATGCATTAGTGAGTGTGGTAAAAGATCTTGCTGCAAAGGTTGATAAAAATGAAAAGGGTTTTCAAAACAACAAACAACAATATCAAAGGCAAGAGAAATCTTATAGGCTGCATGATTTTCCTTACAAGACTAACTGGAAAGATGGTAAGCATGTACCAGAAGAATCAACTGATGCAAAAAATAGGGATGTTCCTGATCCATTGAAAAACAACAATACACACAATGTTGAGAAAAATCCATGGTGTATGGCTTGTAATATGCCTCATTCCCTTTTTCAGTGTGTAGTGGATCAAGTGTTGACAAAATCACATGGAAATATTGGAACACAAGAAAGCCAGAATGATATGAAAACTTCAACCACTATGCCTCCTTTTACTATTGAGGATGATAATGGTGAATCAGAAGATGAATCAAAAGGAAATGTGTCATTCATAGTTAAATGATAAAATACCAAATTGGAACGTGTTCATCTTTGGACACCCAATGATGAGGGAGTAAGATCTCTCACCATTGTTGCAGTAACTCAGGCAAGGAGTTCATATCACCTTTGAAATAAACAAGTTGATAGAGATGAGAGAAAGCTTGGTTCAATATTTATTAGAGAAGTTACTGATGAAGAACCTATACAAGATGTGGGTAAAATGGAAGAAAAGAAAACAAACAAAAGGAACCTAAAGATACTTCTGTCAAAGGAAGTAAAGTTGCTCCTACAAATGAACAAAAAACCAGACAATTCAAGGAAAGTAGAGGTAAATTTTCTTCTGAGACTGTGTTAAATTTTCCAAGTTTGGATATGAAATAAGGATTATCTCAAATGAAGGTGTATGTTCCCTTGGTTGAGATGTTGAAGATAAAAGAACACTGAAAAGCTACTTTCTCATTGCTTTCATCTTTTCCTGACATCCCTGATATAGGTGTTTTAAATTGTGAGAGTTAAAAAGAACAAGATGAACCCCAAATCTATGTTGGGAGTGTAATCACCCAAGAACCTTTTCAGTTTGATCCTTTTAATGTGACACTCCTTGAAAATAATATGTTTTTGATTACGGTAAAAGCAGGTTTTGAAGGGACCCCGAAACCCTTTAACAAAGCTGAGAAGAGAAAGACATTAAAGCCCAGAGAACAACAGGATTCCCCAAGGAAGGAAGCAAGCTACAAAGGGATAGATCTCAGATTTAACAATAAGTAGAGACAAAAGCCAAAAAAACAAAAGAAAATGCTGGAAGGAAAATAGAGAGAAGAACCACCAGCACTGAGATCAGGACAGATTCTTCAAGAAACTCTTAGAATCCTCCAGCTGAGTCTTCATAGTCGTCACATTGTCTCTTAGCTTCTGGAGATCTGGATCCACAACCTTTTGCTTCTTGGACCTAGTGTGAGTGCCAGGTCCCATCTGCTGGGGAGGATCAGAATGTTCAATGGTGTCTTTATTTCCTTCTAGCCAGTTGCTCAGAGACATCAAATTCTCCATAGTAGCCCTCATACCTGTGTTCACCAGCGTAAGCAAATGTTTTAGCATCTCCTCATTCCCGCTTATTTTCTTCTAGATAGGTATCATGGCTAACTCAACAACTTTATTAAATTTTTCATCAATTTCAGATCCGTAATCATGTGTAGGGACATTGACATTTTGAGAGAAGTCATTTCTGAGAATAGTCATTGTTTCCTCAATAATAGAACTCTTATTTTCCAGCTTGATGCATCTATTCTTAAGTTCAACCAGGTCACTCTGCACCCATTTATCCAATTTGTAGCTATAGATAGATTTATTTTTTGCAATCTCAAGGGGAGACATAATAATGGTCCTTCTAACCTGTGAGTCCATCCTTCTAATATCTCTTTGAAGAGACTGAGGTTTTCTACCCCGATGGATTCTATCACTATCTTCTTCCATATTCTCCTTTTCAGAGCTAGGAGACTCATGGGACTCCAAGTTTTCCTCTTCCAGAACCTTAAAACTATTGTCCCCCAAATTTTCAGCATTACTATCCATAAGATTAATAACAGTTTCTTTATTTTTGTTGACAATCTTCTCAAGCTCACTCTCTTTATTCTCATTTCCTTCAATATTAACATTCTCCAGAACAGAGTCAAATTTTTCCCCTGTTTTAAGGTTATCATGACTTTCCTTGGGGTTTTCCTTGGCATTTTTAATTTCAGGGTCCTCCGAATCCTTAACCATAGGGGTTTGGGTAGTGGGGTTATTCTCAGCATTAGGATCCTTCTAATGATTTTGGACATCTTCAATTTCTATTTCCTGAGGGATATGCTTCTCACCATCAGACTCTTGGGGAGTAGGACTAGCAGGGGTGTCTAGGACATTCTTTTCAGACCCAGAGGCAACACTAAGGTGCCCATCATTCTTCGGCTCAACTAGAGGCTTAGAAGGAGATGACTCAGAGGGCAGAGAGGCTTTCTTAGATTTAGGAGTCTTAGACAAAGTCCCCACAAACTTCCTCTTTTTAATCTGGGCAGGGATAGGGTCAGGAATATGATCTCTGGCATAATCAGCTATAAGGAGGATAAGCCCGACATGGAGGATAGGGGCATTCTTCACTCTGTAGTCAGTGATACTCTAGTTAAGTGACTAGAGGAGAAAGTAGGGGAAAGAAATGTGTATCTCATGTCTAAAATGATTAACTAGGGGAAAATGATAGTTATAGACCCTAGAGAATCTACCCTCGAGAGTAAAGTATTCCATAATAGCTTTAATTACACAACCCCAAATTTTATCAATATTCTCCATGTCAACATAATCTTTCTTACCTTTCACCAAAAGAGCCCTCTCCTCATCAGTGACAGGAAATTTCTTGTAAGCTCTGGTTCCCACTTTCACCTCTTTAGAGTACTTCAGACCATCCAGCAGGAGACCAGTGATAACAGATAGGACCTCGAGACTGAGGCTAAAAGACTTTCCCGCAATATTAACCGTGCCCTTGTCCCAGCCATCAGCGAAGGCTTTGGAAACCTATGAATCAAAACCATGAAGTCTCTTAAGAAAGCGGTGAACATGACCTTTCTTCAAAATTCTCCACACTTCCTTTTCCTTCTTCCACTTGCATTCTGCTGGCTCTTCCCTTCTGAGATCACCACCCATGACAACAATCTTCACCTGCTATTTTTTCAGAGGCTAGAAAACATTGCTATTTTGATTAGTCTTAATCAGGTGTGAGATTTTAATCTGAGTCGCAATCCTCTTCACATGCTTGACCTGGCCACAGATACAAATAATAATAGCCACATGCATTAAAGTTTGTGCTTTCATGATTAGGGTAAAAAACCCAATCTTGGATATGTACTTCATCTCATTTTGGCCGTCATTCCAAATCCCCCCAATCTGAGATGAATTAATTAGTATCATTAAAATCCCTTTTAATGACTCCTTCTGTTTTCCTGATATTATCATAATTGATAATTGATTTGACCGCATCATTACACATAGGTATGCCTTTCCATTTTTGAATTCTGGCACTTTTGGCTCCAATATTGGCCAGACAATCAGCAACCTGATTAGTCTCCTGATAATTATGAGATATATGGAACATTTCAAAGGATTTAACAATAGATTTAATTTTGAGGATAATGTGCTCTATAGTCAAGGAAGGGGGGTTGATATCTTTAATATTGTTAATAATATTTAAAGAATCACCTTCGAGCCAGACTCTTTTGAATCCCATTTCTTCCACCAGCAGGATAGTGTTGAGGGCCGCCAAAGCCTCAGCTCT
>MU224570.1:53574-93018 GCA_018584345.1 Thuja plicata | reverse complement strand
ATGGATTGGGGAGCAGATCTCAGGGATAGTAGATTGTTTACCATCCGCAATACTCTGTTTTGCTTCTAGCTCTCTCATAGCTTTATGAGAAGGTCTACCTCTTCCTCCCTGGGGTGACCCTACATCTGCTTTTTTCCTTCTGGTCTGGACTCCCCCTAGAGGGGTTATTTCTACCTTCTTCCCTGATTCTTGAGATTTTAGATTCAGCCCTCCTTTCTTAGAGGATTTTTTGTCTTTCTTATTATTTGTCACCTCAGACCAAAGGGATTCCTGCTTTTCCAAGATAGGAGACGAATCATCAAAACTTTCTTTTTGATTGTCCTCCTCACTGACTTCAGACAAGATCTTGCTACTATTTCCATTAGTAATAGATATCACCTTCTCTTTCACTAAAGGTGAAGGTCCCAAATTGTCAACAGCTATTACTCCCTGTCCACTTGTTTCAGGGAGCAACCATTCTCTTTTTGTTGTTCTATACTTGAGACTTGTGGCTTCTTTTCAAAACAGGCTTCCAGAGAATCATTTTGGGGCTGGAGATCCTTCTCCCTATTCCTGACCAGAGGGCTTTGATAATTAGATAAGGAGTCATCCACTTTTCTCCCTTGTTCTGTTATAAATGGGTCCTCCTACTCCAGGATCTTAGGTAAATCTTCTTGCTCCAGGATCTGAGGTAAATCTTTATCAACTGGTAACTGATAAATATTTTTCTCTGTCTGATTTGTTAGATCAACATTTGGGTCTTCTATTGATTTTTTCTCTTCTAATAAATTTGAAAGGATTGGAAGAGAGGGAGGGGAGCCTTTTTTCTCTTTCAATACAACTCTTGAATCTTTCTTTATAGGTTTAACAGAAGGTTTGAGAGGACAATGCTTTGCCCAATGACCAGATTTTTTGAAAATAATATGTTGTTGAATAATTGTATGATAGATTCTGGGGCTGCTGCTAATGTGATTATTTATAGTGTGATGAAGCAATTGGGTTTGAAGGTGGACATTTCTTTTGGTAAGTGTTATGCTATGGACAACAGGGAAGTTCCTATGATAGGAACCCTAACAGGAATAGAAGTAAAGCTTGCTGCATGCCCTGAGGTTATTTTTAAAATAGATGTTGACTCTCCACCTCACTATGAGGTTCTTTTATCAAGGCAATGTGTTGCAGCCATTGGAGGACATGTACATGTGGATCTTTCCTTTGCTACTATTTCTGTGAATGGAAGAGAAGCTAAGTTATTTTAAGAGCCTAGAGCTCCTGTATATGTTTAAAAGGTTGAACCTAGTATGTTGAATTATTTTGTCGATGTAGATAGGCAGAATTTCAGAGTTGAAAAAATTCAACCTCAGTTAAGAAATATTGACCCCATAATAGAGGAATTAGAATTGCAACAGCATGGATTATGGAAAATGTATTTTGATGGAGCTTGTTGAAAAGAAGGGTCAGGAGCTGGTGTATTATTTGTGTCTCCATCAGGTATGACTTTCAAGTATTATTTTCTACTAGCTTTCCAATGTACAAATAAAATAGTTGAATATGAGGCATTATTATTGGGATTAGAGATAGCAGCCAAGCATGCTATTAAGTTATTAAGGGTATTTGGGGATTTAGAATTAGCCATATCTCAAGTCAGATTGAAGTATGCTACCAAAAATGATAGGTTGAAACAATATAAGCATGTTGTTTGGGATAGCATTGAATTTTTTGATGCATTTTCCACTAAATGGATAGAGAGATCTAAAAATATCATGGAAGATTTCTTGGCTAATGTTGCTCTGAAAATGATGACTTGACATTGACAAGAATTTCTATTATAGAGACTAAGACTACACCTGTTATCCCAGATAATGTATATAATTAGCAGGTTTTTGACAATGATGATGATATCCTTACATTTATTCAGTATGTAGACAATTATGAAAGCTAGATCATTGATTGTAATAATTTGGTAGAGATGATTGATGGAAAGGAAACAATATTTGGCAATGAAATTGTGCAATTGCAAAAAAATGAGATTCCTAAGGGATTGACTCAATTAGAAGGAATTTTTTTTGATAATGACAGTCACATGTGCCAAAATTCTACAGCCAAAATGGATGAATTTGAGGAGATAAATTTAGGATCAGACTTTGATCCCAAACTTGTATATATTGGAAAAAAGTTGGCTCCTCAAGTAAGAAAAAATTTGATCAATTTGCTGAAAAGGTATAAACATGTTTTTGCTTGGTGTTATGAAGACCTTAAGGCTTATAGGGATGATCTCTTCCAGCATGAAGTTCCATTGAAAAGTGACGTAAAGCCTTTTAGGAAGAAGAAAAAGTCAATAAATCCATTATTGGCCACCAAAATGCAGCAAGAATTAACAAAACTCAGAGATGCTGGGATAATAAAGCCATTCAAATATTCCTCTTGGGTATCTAATCTAGTGCCGATCAGAAAGAAGAATGGTGATATTAGGTTATGTGTAGATTTCAGAAATCTGAATGTAGCCTCTTTGAAAGATAATTATTCTCTACCTAATATGAAGGCAATGCTACAGAGATTTACTGATTGTGAACTCTTATCCATGATGGATGACTTTTCTGGTTATAACCAGGTGTTAGTTCAGGAGTCTAAATAGTTTAAAACAACATTCACTACCCCATGGGGTACATATGTTTATGTGAGGATACCATTTGGCCTGATGAATGCAGGATCTACTTTCCAAAGAGCCATGGATGTGGATTTTAGAGAGTTTGTAAATATAATTATGGTTGTGTACCAAGATGATCTAACTGCATATTCCAAAAAAGCTGAGGATCACTATAAACATTTGGAAAAGATTTTTGCTAAAGATTTGGAGTATGGGATTTCATTAAACCCAAAGAAGTGTCAATTTGCTGTGATAGAAGGTAAATTATTAGGACATATAGTCTCAAAAGAAGGAGTCAGAATTGACCCTGAGAGGGTAGAGGCTATTAAAAAAGTTTTACCTCCCAAGAACATCAAAGGTGTACAGTATTTTCTAGGGAAGGTGAACTTTGTAAGAAGTGTCATTGCCAAATTTGCAGAAATAGTGGAACCCATAGTAAAATTGTTTTAGAAGAATGCTAAATTTGATTGGGATAAAGAGGCCCAGTTGGATTTTGATGAAATAAAAGTGGAAATTTAGCAAGCACCGATTTTGAAATCTCTTGACTATGAGAAACCTTTCTCCTTGTTTTCTTTTGCTTCATTTCACACTATTGCTGCAGTTTTGTTGCAAAAGGATAATGAAGGGTTTGAACATCCAATTGCATTTTTCAATAAGTCTCTACAGGAAACATAAATAAATTATGAGATAATGGAAAATAAATCTTGTGCTTTGGTCAAAGCAGTCAAGGTTTCTAGGGCTTACCTAGTTTGTGCAAAAGTGATTGTTTATGTCCCACATGCAACAGTGAAAGACATATTATCTCAATCTGAAGTCACTGGAAAAAGGTGCACATGGATCAACAAGATTTAGGAATTCAACATGGAAATTCAAGTTACCAAATTGGTAAGGGGTCTGGGCTTGGCTAAACTCATGACTAACATAAACATGGAGTTGGCTTAGATAAATAATGTACATAGAGTAAGTATGAAACACACTAGCATAGAGTTGCAACCATGGTATATTGATATTGTTTTCTTTCTAAAAAATGCTAAATGTCCAGAGCACATGTCAGACACTCAAAAAAGGACTCTTAGGCTGCAAGCTCAAAGATATGTATTAGTGCAGGGTGATTTGTTTTGGAAAAATAGAGACGGAATCCTGTTATTTTGTTTGGATGAATCACAATCCAAGAGAGTTTTGGGTGAAATGCACAATGGTGTTTGTGGAGGGAATTACTCTGGAAAAACCACAACTCATAAAATAATAAGGGTTGGTTTTTACTGGCCCTCTCTTTTCAAGGACACTAAAAAATTTGTACAAAGATGTGAACCTTGCCAGAGGTTCTCTTCCAAAATGAAATTTTCAAAAGCATTGTTGTTAAATCCAATGACCGTGGAAGCACCTTTTGCCCAATCGAGCATTGATTTTATTGGAGAGTTTACAAAAAAATGTCTAGTGGAGGCCACCATTGGATTCTGTTGGCTACATATTATTTTACCAAATGGATAGAAGCAATACCATACAAGAAGACAACCAACAAGGTGATAATGGACTTCTTAATGGATAATATTTTGACCAAATTTGGTGTGCCTACTAGAGTAAACATGGATAATGCCATGTGTTTTATATCTAAGGAGTTTAAGGACTTCTGTGAAGATTATGACATTATTGTATCTTACTCCTTGCCATATCATCCTCAAGCAAATGGGCAGGCTGAGTCTAGAAATAAGAGCATAATGAAGATTATTAAGAGGATTTTAGAAAAAAAAAGAATTATTGGCATTCAAAGTTGAAGTTAGCCCTTTGGGCTGATATGGTAACAATAAAGAGAGAAATAGGGGTTTCCCCTTTTGAAATGGTCTATGGAATTTAGGCAAGATTTCCTTTGAATAATTTTCTACCTGTCAATAAGTTTCTGCAAGAAGAGGAATTTGAGATGCAAGAGCCTATGATGGATAGGATGGTCCAATTGGTGGAATTAGAAGAAATAAGGGCCGAAGAACATAAAAGAAATATGAAAATCCAACAGAAATCTAAGTACCTATTTGAAAAAAGAACAACTGAAAGAAGGTTTTGGATAAATGACATGGTACTCCAATGGAATGCAAGAAAAGAACAAAATGGAAAACATGGTAAATTTGAATCATTATGGATGGGCCCCTTTGTAATTCAAGATTTTCAAGGTCAAGACTCAATTTTTTTGAGGATTCTAATGGTAAGATACATGAATTACTAGTGCATGGACAATTCCAGAAGTATTATTTCTCATAAATCTACTTTTCCATGCACACTAGTTTAGGTTTCCCTGATTTATGTTTTTGTTGTGTTGTGTGTGTATATACAATTTTTTTTTAGGGTTTTGGTTTGCGTCCCAAATTTTTGGTTTCTAATGTTAATCTTGCAATTAACTTTCCCCAGTCGGAGTCATTGTTAGCATTGTTCTCTGAAAGTTTTTCATTTTTCAAATTTGATCTTTTCCCGTGTATTTTTGCTCAAAGCCTTGTCATTTCATGAAAAAAGGGTTCATTTTATGTTAATTCCTCGAGTTGTCACTTTTTAGGCTTAATCACGCAGTCACACTAATTCTTTTAAGTGATCTTTTAGCCCACGAGTGAGTGATTCTTTGGTTTTTCTATGGTCATGTAGTCGCGACATTTTTGTGATGAGTTGGCTTAGCTGTGCGAATGAGTGACTGAGTTGTCAAAAGTGTTTATCACGCAGTCACAATGTGTCTTTAACCTCAAGTTTTTAGACTGTGAGTGTGCGAGTTGAGAAGATTTAAGTCATCACTCACTCGTCAAGGTCTTTGGTTGTCAGTTTATAGCTGTGTGAGTAAGTGAGTGTTTTGGAAGATGTCAATCTCATAATCTTGATCTATTTTTGTTAATAGCTTTTTAGCCCGTGAGTGTGTGACCGAGGAAAGTTTTAGGATAATCGCTCACTCGCTGAAATCTTTTGTTCTATGTATTTTATTGCATGAGTGCACGAATAAAGTTTTGTCTATAAGTAATCTCTCACTAGTTGAGGTTTTTTTCTAGTGTCTTTTTTCTGTGCGAGCTGGCGACGCATTCTTTACAAATGCTTATATGTTGTTATTGCGTAGTCGCGTTGAGGTTTCAGTCAGAGTATTTGTTATTGCGAGTGAGAAATGGAGGAAATGTTAGAGCTCTCGCATAATCACGAGTAATAATGGTCAAGACAGATTTGCATGGTGAATGTGCAACTGAAGAAATTTTAATGAATAAAATGTTGTAATCGCTCGCTCGTAGATTGTTTGCTCACTTAAGATATGTATAGCAACTATGTGACTAGGTGTGTTTTGACTCATTGCTAAATCGCGGATGGTTGGCGATTCAATATTTATAGCATGTGATTATGTGACCAAGAAGAAAAAAGAAGTCATTGCTCAGTCGTGATGGATGATTCGCTTAACATTTTTCATCAGCGAGTGCGCGGCCAATGAAGATTTTTATGCGAGTGCTCTATTCATTGTGTATCGACAGTTTTTTTTTTAAGTCACGAGTATGCGATTAAAGGATTTTATGACCGTCGCTCACTCGCTAAGGAAAAGCGGTTATAAAAAATGGATAGTGAGTAAGCGACACGGTTAGTGATATGTTCTCAAAAGGGCTATCACTTACTCATGAGGGAAAGAAGATCAATTCAAAAGGATGCATGGAATATGCGATAAGGTAAAATATCAAGCAGTTGTTTAGTCCTTGTCCACTCTCAAAGTTTCAAGCATAATGAAATAAAGCAATGCGAGTGCATGACTGATAAGAATAAAATACATCAAAGGCTATCGATCACGCACTGGATGATCAAGGTCAAGTCATAAAGGTGTTGTGAATGCGCGATAGGGTAAGAGAAAGAGATTTTGTCGCTCACTCGCACAAAAGGTTTTGAATGTTTGAATTGTACAGTGAGTATGTGATCTTCTTCCATCTATCTTGTTCCCAGTTTTTATGGCAAAAGTGAAAAATATACAATTGTTCCAGCGAGGACATGCAAGTTTGAATTTATGTCAGCACTAGTTGCAGAAGTTAACGGCTAGTTTTTTCAAGAATGAGAATTTGCAGTAAAGAAGACAAGATGTCAATGTGATGAGCTATAAGTATAACTTATTTGCTTGAATTCTGCACAATTCTCATTTTCTTCTTTCATAATTTTCTGAGAAAATTGTAGAGTGTGTTTCCTGAGATCAATTTTCAGAGGGAAAGATGAGTCAGGCCACTACGAGCACAACTTCTAAGGGAACTATGAAGAAAATAGAAGCTAGGAAGAAATACTCAGAAGAAATTATAGACCTCTTACCAAGGACCTCTAATGCACATAGTTTGGATTGGAAATAATGGATGGATAAATAGCGCCAATGCAAGAACCCTGTCACACTAAATTATTCTGGTAATGCTCTATTTCATTACTTGTGTAACAATAGGGTTAAGTTAGTCCCTATTTGTAACCCGTGGAATTTAAATATGGAAAAATTGATTGTTCTGGATGTTTATGATGATGTAGATTTGATAAAAGAGTTAGCTAAAAGTTACTGCCCAGTAGGCAAAGTAATAAGAAAGAAAGAAAAAGAATCCATGGTGGCTATAAATAGAAGGACAGTGTCTGAGGTATTCAAAATTGACAGTGCAATCTGTACAGAAATTGATTTAGACAAGATACAGGTTGATTATGAAAAAAGGGAGAAATAGATAATGAAACATGAGATGCCTAGATTCATGCCTAGAGTAGAAACAAATTTGGTGTTAGTCCCAGACAACGTGAAGCCTCCCTCTAATTTATCTTTTTTCCACAACTATGTAAAATGCACAGTTTATAGCTTGAGCAAAGTCCTAGGTTTTGATGTAGATTCAACCACCCTTACTTACTTACTGATGATGGCCATGGATATTTAGCACCCAGAGGTCAATATTGATTTTGATTATGTAAGGTATATTGTTGATGCCATATATACAACACTGATAAAGATACAATAGGATGTGTATATACCTACATTCAAGCATTACTCACATTTGATGTTCTTAATTTTATACTATGACATGTATAATATGGAAAAGGAGCTAGAATTGTTTGATTTAGAGTATGGGGTCAAGAAGCCAATTCAGTGATGGACCCATGCATGGAATAGTGCTTCTAAGGACTCTTCCTTTGTTTTTTTTCATAATTGGATTGTACATCCAATCTTAGATATGTTGAGGGTAAAAAGAGAAAGATTTTGAAATGATGTTAAGAGATTACTGAGACCATGGGCTATCATTCAGGGCTGGTCTGTTGCCCATAATTGGGGTGATTTAGTTCTCTTTTACCAATTTACTATAATTAGGGTTTATGGATGTTCACAGCCACCCTATTTTCTCCATCTATTTATTCCTCTAAGAATTGCCTTTTTAGAATTTATTTGGAAAATTACATAGGTAGATAAAGAATACCTAGAAGGGCATAAGAAGGGTAATTTTACCCCAAGGTTATGGGTGGGATATGATTTTTCTATAGGGAAGAAAAACTTTGAATAGATCAATGGATTTTTAAAGAAATACATATTATCCACCACAGTGTCAAGGTTCTATGATCCAGAACAATTCATTAAGATAGCCTTAAAAGGTATGACTCCTTGGCAATAGGTGAGAGATCATGAAGCCTTGGATGATGAAGACGTTGTGAGGAATAGAGTGAACAAAGTTGAAGTTCAGGAGAGAAGAAGAAATTGGAAATATCTCTTAAGAGTTGAAGATGAGTGGAAAGAATTAGATAAATCTTTCTCCAGATTTTTCCCTGACACCCCATATTTTCAGAGAATTGAGAAGATGCTTAAATCGTATGATAGCTTAATGGCACAAGTGCCAAATTTCAATGATGAAGAGGAAAAATCTCAGGGATCTCCACATATGGTGGCTTTTCATGATAAGAAACATGTGGAACATCATGAAGAAGAGGAAGAAGAGGCTAGTGAAGAAGCCACTTCTACTAGGGAACCACCTAGTAAGAAACAAAAAATAGAGCATAAAATCTTGCAAGCCAAAAAAAGCATGGAAAGTATTTCAGGAAACTCACGAAACAATTGCGGAAAGTGCCGGAGGATGAAGGCCAAGTAGATAATGAAATGATCTTAAATGTAGAAATTGATGAAGGGTAATGATGGCCAATGAATTCATTAAGGATGATGACTTTATCAAATTAGAAGAATTAAAAATTCCCTGATTAAGTTGAAGCAACATGATTTAAGATAGAACTTAATAGCAGAGGGAGGACAAGAGGAAAAGAATGAGGAGATTGTAAAGACAATTCAAGAGTATGACCCTGAAAGTGAGTTAATAACTGTGGAGCAGGCAACACTTTTGGTACAGAATAATGGAGTGCTATTGATGCTTGACTGGGATTTACATTCTACTTTCATCATTGATCAGATTAGAAGATAGGAAAATACTATGTTTAAGATATAATTTGAGATAGATGACGTGTTAAGAGGATCAATTTTTGATCCTAAGTCCAAAAATTTGGCTATCTGGTCCCTTTCTCCTACTAGACACAAGCATATGGTTCTAAGTATTAGAGAAGAGAAAAAGGTATACTAGATGATCTAGAACTTGGAGAATACCAGTGACACCGTGATTGCCCAACTTATGACCCAAGTTTCATTTACAAACTTGGCAAAAATAGAGGACTTATCTAAAAGATATGAACAAACATTTGGTTAAATGATGGCTTTGGCTAAGAAGCATGAAGAGGTTATGGTTCATAACCATACTTTGGAACAGGAAATAGAGAAATTAAAAAAATAATTGGATGAAAAGAGGACAGATGAAATTCCTCAAGTGGTTGAAAAGGAAAAGATAGATGTTGCAATAGCAACAGAGGTTGACCTACCATCAGGAGAAGGCCATATAGAGGAGTTGTCAAAAGAGAAAAATGATATTGTTGTGGCTGTCATTCATTCCATCTTACAACACTGGGTTAATGTTTTAAAATAGAAAACTGAGATGGTGCACACTCTATATGGATCATTATAGGAAGCTTCTAGGACAGTTGTAGTAGCCATGAGATTTCTTGAGCCAACTTTCAAAACTTGATCAGGAAGAAATAGACTGATGGATAAGTTAAAGACAACAATGTTGTATAGTGATGATTCCCTTGATAAACTAATAGAAACTATTGAGATGGTAAATGATCTGAATGTTACTTATGCTTTCTTTAATGGTAAAAGTGAACTAATAAATAATAAGTTGTAGTTGTTTGGTGATCAATGCCCCGCACTTATTCCCAAGATCTATAATGATACTGATGCTATGAAACCATAGCCAAAGTGGGAGAAGGAATTTGATAGAATATGGGAAGCTTATGATGTCAAGAACAACTTGGAAAAGGACACAGATGTAAGTTTTTGCAATGATCTGATTGAAAATTTGTTCAAAGTGGAGGTGTACATGACAAAATTTGTTGCTGAGGTGAAGACAACTATAGATTCTAGATGTACAAAAGCATCGTCTAAGCTAGAGTAGGAGAATAATTTTGATTGGCCCAATGTCAAAGAAGTGAATAGGTGGGAAGCGAAGCTGAAAGGATAGAAAGATATTTTTAAAGCAGCAACCAATTCTGTTCAAACTTAACAGATCTTATGCCACTCGTGGTCAGTTTCAAATTTGTTATTTTGTCAGTTTTAAAGTTGTTGCAAGATTTTGTAATTCTTCCCAAGTAATCTAAAGCTTGTTGCATCCTTAGTTATAAAAGGATTCCAAGACTACTGTGAAAGGTAGAATCATTTTTTACATTTTGGAAATAAAATTATATTGTACAAAATTGGGTTTGAGACCAATTTTGATAAGGGTTTTTGAAAGCTTACTATTGAATGTAATTAACTCTTTTGTTATGAATACAAATGAAATCCATCAAAAAATTTTGAGCTTATCATGAGTATTTGTCTTCATTATTGTGTTCTGGGTTTTGTTTAAATTGAATAGTTAAGGATTGTTCAATTTATACCTCTGTTAGGTAGATTTTGAAATTTTCTTAGGGGTTCTTTCAAGGAAAGATTAAGTTTCCTTAGGGTTATTTCAGTGAAAATTGGGGTATATAATGAATCTGATGATTATTTTATCATATGTGTGAGGGTTGATATACAAGGTATATCTATTTTTTGTTTAGATCTATAGTTGTTTTTAAGTTTATGTTTATGGAAAATGGTTATAAATATTCAGAGTGAATCTAATGCCCTAGGATAAAACATTGGTCTTCTATTCATTTGGAGTTGATGGCTACCACCATAAAGTTGATCTTTATTATTCTATTTTAGTTTGTCAAATAAATATTATAGAAGTTAAAATCTGTAATTCCACTATGTACTTGATGGAATAAACTGTCATAATTTGAATATACCAAGTGAAAAAGGGTAAACCCACCCAAGTTTTTTGGAACTCTATGTGTAGAGGGTTTGAAAACCCTATTTCTATCATTTTGTTTCTTGCTTGATCACTGTTGGGATAATAGAGAAAAATTACTGCAAGTATTTTATGTGTTAGCAAGAAAAGGAACTAACACAAAGTTTGAATTAGAAAGATAAATCAATAAAAGACTATACTGAGGAATTCTATAGATTGGACATCAGATCTAGATATGTTGAAGATGAAGTTTAAAGAGTAGCAAGATACCTGAATGGATTGAGAAGTTCCATCAAGATGAGATCAGTTTGGTCAAAATGGAAAGCATTGAGGAAGCATATCAATTTGCCCTAAAAGCTGAGGAAAAGTTGAACATAAGATATGAACAAAGACAAAGAGGTAGAGGTGGTAGATTCCCCAGAGGAAGAGGTAGATCTCATGGTGAAAATAGTATACCTGAACCAAACAAGTTAGTTTTAGACACATCACAAGACAAAGGAAAAACTTAATAGAAAGGTGAAAGTTCATACCGAGGAAGAGGAAATTACTCTCGAGGTGGTTATAGCAGAAGAGGGTTCCAAGTAACTTGTTACAATTGTGGAGAGGAAGGACATAAATCCTTTGAGTGTACACATGCAAGCAAGAAATTTGGTAGTAGAAGAAATGCTTTGGTGCAAGAAGAGTCACCAAATAAAGATGAGAAGGAAATCTCATGATTTGAAGGATACTATGGAGTAAGAAGGATATGCAAGATCATGTCAGGAAAAATTTTCTCAAGACCAGATGTAGAGTTGCAGACAAAGTTTGGAAGTTAATTGTTGATAGTAGAAGCTCATAGAATTTGGCATCTGAGGAAATGGTTACAAAGTTGCAGTTGGAGAGAATGAAGAATCTGAATCCCTCTCAAATCTCATGGATCAAGGATGAGCACACATTAATGGTGGGTGAACAATGTTTTGGGAATCTAAAAATTACAAAGTATTATAACACGAAGTTGTGTGATATTATGCCAATGGATTTTTGTCACATCTTGTTGGGTAGGCCTTGGCAATATGATAGAAATTCTACACATGATGGAAGATTGAATAGATATTCTATTTGGATTGAGGGTAAGAAGCAAGTTTTTCTACCTTTGGTTGAAGAATCTATTTGTGAGATATGTACATCTGTGAAAGTTTGTTTGATGGAAGGTAGATAGTTTGTTAAGGATTTGAAAATAAATTACATTTGTTATGCTTTGATTCCTAACAAACTGAGTAAGAATATAGAAGATGAAATTCTTGAAAAACTTGAGAAGTTACTCATTCAGTACAAGTAGATCATTTTAGATAATATACCTGATTCTTAGCCACCAATGAGAGATATCAGTCATTATATGGATCTAATTCCTAGAGCTAGTTTAACAAACAAAGAACCACTTAGGTTAAGATTGACCGAGAATGACGAGCTTAACTGACAAGTTCATGAATTGTTGAACAAAGGTTTGATCCAAAGAAATTTTGAGTCCATGTGTAGTAACTATTGTGTTGGAACCTAAGAAGACTAGAGAATGGCAAATGTGCACTGATTCTAGAGAAATCAATAAGATCACAGTGAAGTATAGGTTTCCAATACCAAGAATGGATGACATAATGGATTGTTTGAGTGGAGCAAGATATTTTACCAAAATTGATTTGAAGAGTGGATACCACCAGATCAAAATTAGAGAAGGTGATGGATGGAAGACTGCTTTCAAGACAAAGGAAGATTTTTATGAGTGGTTGGTTATGCCTTTCATTTTAACTAATGCACCAAGTACATTTATGAGGTTAATGAATGAAGTTTTGAAGAAATTCTTGAATAAATGTGTGATTGTATACTTGGATGATATTCTAATATTCAGTAAGAATAGAGAAGAGCATTTGATGCATATAAGGTAAGTGTTGCAGAGATTGAAAGAGGAAAATTTTCTGATAAATCTGAAGAAGTGTTCCTTCATGAAAGAAGAACTTGTGTATTTGGGTTTTGTAATTTTAGCTGATGGTTTGAAGATGGATCCTGAGAAGGTTGAAGCTATACGTAGTTGGCCTATAGCTGAGAATGTTAGTGAGGTAAGATCATTTCATGGATTTCCAAGTTTTTATAGGAAGTTTATCAAAAATTTCAGTTCTATTTGTAATGCTATGACTGAGACAATGAGAGAAGACAAAAGAGAATTCAAATGGACACATGGAGATGATAAAAGTTTTGAGTCTTTGAAGCTCAAGGTTGTTGAATTACCTATGTTAGCATTACCTGATTTCAATAAGGTATTTCAAGTTGAATGTGATGCAAGTGGAAATGCAATTGGAGTTGTGTTGACTCAAGAAGGTAAACTTGTTGCTTTCTTTAGTGAAAAATTGAATGATACTAAAAGGAAATATTCTATCTATGATCAAGATTTCTATGCTATTGTTCAAGCTATGAAGAAATGGAGACATTAGTTGATTCCAAATGAAATTGTGTTGTATACTAATCATAAGGCTTTACAATATTTCGATAGTCAAAATAAGTTGAATCATAGACATATGAAATGGGTGGAGTATTTGCAGAGTTTCACATTTGTGATTAAACATAAGAGTGGAGTTTCTAATCGAGTTGATGATGCATTGAGTAGAAGAAGATCTTTATTGACTGAAATGAGAATTGAAGTTCTTGGTTTTGATGACATGAAGAATTTGTATGAAAGTGATCCTGATTTTTCTAAGTAGTGGGGAGTGTGCAGAGCACCTAATTCAAATTAATCAAGCAAGTATGAAGACTATTTCATTCAGGAAGATATGTTGTTCAAAGGTATTCAGTTGTGTATACCGAGAGGTTCAATGAGAACTAATTTGATTAAGGAGAAACATAGTAGTGGATTGGATGGACATTTTGGTATTGATTAAACATTGAGTTTGCTTAAGGAAAGGTTTCTTTGGCATCAGTTGTATAAGGATGTTCAAATTTTTTTGAAAAGCTATGGATTTTGTCAAGTTGCAAAAGGAATGAGTCAGAATACTAGTTTGTATACACCAATTACTGTTCCTAAGAAACCTTGGAGTGATATCAGCATGGATTTTTTTCTTGGCTTACCTAGGAAAGAAAGAGGTAATGATTCCATATTTGTTGTTGTGGATAGATTTTCTAAGATGACACATTTCCTACCATGTAATAAAATATCATATGTAGTACATATAGTAGATATTTTCTCTAAGGAGATCATCAGATTGTATGGATTACCGAGTATCATCTCTGAATGAGACAATAAATTTGTTAGCTATTTTTGGAGAAATCTGGAGAAGAAGTTGGATATTGAGTTGAAGTTTAGTTCTACACTTCATCCATAGACTGATGGAAAAACAAAGGCTTTAAACTGAAGTTTGGGTAATTTTTTGAGATGCTTAGTTGGAGACACACCAATAAATTGGGATTTGATGTTGGCACAAGCAGAGTTTGCATACAACAGTTCAATAAATAGAACTACTGGTAAGACACCTTTTGATATTGTTCATGGCACACAATCGAGAGGTATATCAAACCAAAGATATATTGTTGGAGAAGAGAAAAGAAGTGTTGAAGTAGAGGAATTTGTTGAGTTCATGAAGACATTGCATGAATATGTAAAATAGAAGCTAGAGAAAAATAATCAGAAATACAAAAATAGTGTAGACAGATGAAGAAGACATAAAAAATTTGAAGTTGATGATGTTGCAATGGTTCATTTAATGAAAGGCTAATTTCCTGTTGGAACATATAGAAAATTCAAGATGAAGAAATTTGGTCCTTGCAGAATACTGAGAAGATTTGACAATGGAAATGCTTATGAAGTTGAAATACCTGATGACATGGATATATCACCTATATTTAATATTTCAGACTTGTATGAATATCATGAACCAGATGAAGAAGTGATAATACCAAGTGATTATCCTAACAAGTAGATAGAGGAAGTTGAATAGATTTTGAAACAGAGAATTGGCAGAAGTAAAAGAGGAAATGAATACATGGAGTATTTGGTAAAGTGGAAGAACATACCGATTGAGGACTCATCCTAGATTTCTCAATCTAACACTAATACATTTGGTACCAAATTGCAACGGCAGTGCCGTTGCAGTTTTTTTGTCACAACCTTGTCTACCGTCGCAATTGCGACGACGACAAGGTTGTGACGGAAAAATTGCAACGGCACTGCCATTGCAATTTGGTACCAAATGTATTAGTGTAAGTTGGATTCATTTCAGGTTGGACTTGATATATGATTCAGGGAATCATTTCTTGTAACCCTAGGTATCTAATGCAGAAGCATCTTGGGTCCTTGGAAATCCTGCTCAACCAAAAAGATGTTTGTTTTATTCTTTAGTTTGTTTGGAGGCTTCTCAGGAAGTATTCTGTTGCTCGGGTTCTATCGATAAAATTTGTCTTATGTTGCCCAGTTATGCTTGTTCCAACTTGGTCTCTGTTGCTTAGGTTTATGTCACTCAAGCATGCTTGTTTCCAATTTCTTTTCTGTCGCTTGGGTTTTTCTTTTGTTGCTCAGGTTTTCTTGGCCCGAGTCATGTTTCTGTTGCTTAGGTTGTTCTTTTCTCGAGTCACTCTATTACTCTGTCATCCTTTGCTCGAGTTGTTTATTCTGGAGTTGGATCTGGTGGCTGACTTTTGCATTTAATTTTGTTGCTTAATTAAGATGGGTTCTCTCTTTGGGATCTCTGCAGAACTAAATTAGGGTCTCACTTATGGATTTGAGCGTCGACCTCTTTGGTGGACTCTTGTATATATTTGTTTCTATATTCTTTGTTTAGGAGGTATTTCTATCAATTTTAGAGGTTAGAAGATTAAGATTTGAATTATCTGGAAGATAGGTCTGTGACCTCACATGTATGAATATCAAATTGTAATTCACTGAATCTATATGGCCAAAACTGGGAAGGCCTTATAGCTTGACTTGTAATGAGTTTGTTCAATTAATGAAAAGGATCTTTGGTTTTTCTTCTCTCACTACGTTTTTGTTTCTTCCGCATTGTTTCTGCAAGTTGGTTTGGTAATTGGGAGAGCCTTTAGCTCCTTCTCCCATCTCCTCCTTGTGTCACTTCAACTTGCTTGAAAGATGCAAAGGGTAATAAAGGAATATGCAGGCAATAAACTTAGGACTTAGGGGAAACATTAAAACCCCACCAGGATATAAAACACATGGAACCTAAAGACTTAAGTGATAAAGTGGTTCCGCTCGACAATGTCAATTAAAAAACATGGGCTTATAAAACTTAAGTGACTCATAAAAGTAACGTGAAAACATAAAAAGTCTATAAAGGTTTAGGGTTTAAGACCTAATTTCATGATGGAGAAAAAACCCTAAGGGCCAGAGACCTAAAACAATTTGCAGAGACCGAAGGGAAAGGCACAAAACTAGGAAAAGTTTTGAAAAAGGCCTAACAGTGGCTCTGACTGGTGAGGTATGCCTCTTGCAGGCATGACAAGAATTCAAAAATTGTGGGATAATAAGACCACCAACCAAAAATAAACTAACCTAAAAAAACACACCCTAAACTACACAAAACCTATTTACAACCTATTGTTCATGGATTTGAGACTTCAAGAGAAGAAGAACTTCAAAAAATGTCCATCAACTGGTAGTTCCAGAGTATTTCTAGCCAAATATTTGAGAGTGTGAGAGTCTGAACCCCATTTTATATCAATTATATATGGTCCCAACCAGATAGGATCAAACTTACCGTGTTTTCCTTTATCTTCAATTCTAACATTCCACATCAGGACCAAATCGTCAGCTTCAATACTTATAACAATAATTCTCTTGTCAAAAAAATTCTTACATTGCAACTGCAACTCTACATTTTTGTCATGTGCATCCTTCCTTGTTTCATCTAACTGTATCAAATCATCCATTTTGATTCTCATCTCATCATATAATTCATCATCATATTCCTCAACAAATTTTTACATCTACAACAAGTTGTTTTGGGGAAGCCTAGCATGAATTACATATACTAAATCAAAAGGTGAAAAACCAATGGCATTCTTCACCATCACTCTATCATACCATAGTGAATGTTGCAACTTTGAATCCTGGACTTTCTTATTCTTATCCAACATTCTCTTCATAATTTTAATCAGACTCTTATTACTTGATTCAGCATGACCATTCCCTTGTGGATGATAATGGGATGAGTAAGAGACTTGGATCCCATATTGCTATTAGAAAACATTAAATTATTCTGATCTGAAACACATTGCATTATCTACCGCAATAGTCTCTGGACAACCAAATCTAGTTAAGATATTCTACAACATGAAATCAATCACAACCTTACTAGTAGCTCTTTTAATGGGTATTGCATCAACCCACTTGGTAAAGTAATCAATTGCTACTAAGATCCATGAATGACCCCCACTAGACTTGTTTTGTATCTCTCCAATGAAATCCATTCCCCACTTCTAAAAAGGTGCATCAACTGCAACGGGGCTTAGAGGAAAATTTCCACTAAATTTAAGCTTACCTGCAAATATTTGGCAAGCATCACATCTTTTAACATAGTTGTGGGCATCCTTGAAGATAGTAGGCCACCAAAAACTAGATCTTATAATTTTGTGTGCAGTATCATAGCCATGTAATGAACCCCACATGCACCATTATGCATCTGCTCCAATAGGCTTCTAGATCTATCATAATCTATACATTTGAGAAGTTTTCCTTCTTTACTCCTCCACCACAATTGACCTTGAATTATATCATACTTTACAACATGCAACTTGACTATTCTTCTTCTATTTTCATCCATGTCAGGGGGTAGTATCATCTTCTACAGGTATCCAACAATATCTTTATACCATTCACAGCAGTCCATATCACAGATATAAGGCCTCTGATTTTCTTCTAGCACATCTTTATGATTTGCATCTAGATTTCTCTGAGCCATAAGTTTTGAAAGTCCCAAGCCTATAACCAATTTTGTAATATGAATATCAATATTGAACTCTTGGATCCTATTTATCCATCTAAACCTCTTCCCTGAAACTTCATGCTGGACTAAATTGTCTTTAACAATAGCACTAGGAACATAAACAACCACAGTTGCTCCTACCAAATAGCACCTAAAATCTTTGACCAAAGCATATGCTTGCTTCTCCATGATATCATATTTCATCTCTGCTAATTGTAAAGACTTACTAAAAAAAGAAATGGGCTTCTCAAAGCCCTCTAAATTCTTTGTAACAATAATGCAACAACAGTATATATTGGTGTTCTTAAAACAGGAGCGTCTTTGATAGCCTTCTTGATATATAAAAAAATCCTTGTATTACTCTTGATTCCACTCTACTTTTTCTCCTTTATTCATCATCCTTGAGATTGGAACACTAGCTTCTACAAAGATAGTAATAAATATTCTCAAGATATTTACCTACCCAAAGAAGGTCTGAACACCTTTAACATTCTTGGGTTGAGGGATCTTTTCAATTGCATCTACCCTTTCAAGGTCAATTATAACTCCATCCTTAGATACAATATTCCCTAAAAGCTTCCCCTCTATCACTCCAAACACACACTTCTTTGGGTTTAACGAAACCCCATACTCCAAATCTCTCACAAAGATCTTGTCAAGATGAAGACAATGTTGATCTTATTTTGTTGAATAAGCAGTAAGATCATCTTGATAAACTTCTAGGAACTTATTTATGAAATCTTAAAATTCCAGATCCATGGCTCTCTGACAATTTTCCACAACATTTTTCACGCCAAAAGGCATTCTTACATACACATAATTTCTCCGGGGTGTGGTGAATGCAGTCTTGAGCTGCTTTGATTCCTTGACCATGACTTGATTGTACCTTGAAAATCCATCCAACATAGACACCAACTATGATCAATTGACCCTTTGTAGCATAGCTTCCATGTTAGCCAAAACATAGTTTTCCTTTAATGAATTAATGTTCTGTTGGTACTCTCAAATTTTGCACAAATTTGGAGTGACCAATTCAAAATTTCTCTAAGGCAAGATGAGTACCCCTGAAAACTTTTCAAAGATGCCTAATTGGAATGCAAGTAAAATGTGACCTGATGATTTTTATGACATACTGGTGGGGAACATGTGAAAAAACAATCATGGGGTAGATTTAATGGGTCACAAATTTTAGATATCATTTTTGATGAGTTTTGGAGACAGTTGTTTAAAGGTGTTTAACTCAAACCTACATTCTGCACATTTCTGATTATAGTAAAAGACCTACTTTGCATGCTTGCATCTTTGGCTGATTAAATTTTCATGATATAAGAATGGGCCTGAGGTGTTGTACGTATGAGAGGGAAGCTCCATTTCCATTTTCAGATTCCTAGGAGTTCATATGATAAGTTTTCCCAAACTATTTTGTTTGTGATTAATGTTGATTCTCAGAATGTGTAAGTGCAGAATTATAAAGTTGTTGACTTTGAGGTTTCACAACATGCACCCGGTTGAATGGAATGGAAAATTGAATGTTACCCTATATTTTAATAATGGATATGTGATAGCATGAATATTTTCAGTCCATGATGAATCCGTTTGGGCAGTTTGCCAATTTGATTTCGTTTGCAGTTTCTAACAGTTTAATGCATATCAGTTGCACAGTTTAGTCGGAGGCCCTGTTCGTGATGTTATATCTCGAATATCATGATTATTCATATCAATAAAATGGGACCCCTATATTTTAGATAAAATTTACTCCAAGTTTGCAAGTTTTTATATCCTAAGGGTTTCATATGCATGCTTATCCAGATTCCTTTCATTTGCAGAAATCAATATTTCTCATCTTCTTGTTTTGTATTTCCCAGTGGCTACTTTCAAGGGGCTCCCAAATGTGTCCTATTGATTTTCATGAGCCACCTTTCTAGATTCATGCTCTCCATATCACATACTTATAATATCCATAAGATTGGGTCTTTAGGAGGTTGCTTGACTTGGTTTCAAAGTTGGAACCAGATGCATTTCATTGTTTTTGACAGGGTAATTTGCAGAATTGTTCTGAAGAGGCAACTTGGATATTTAAAATCTTTTGACCTATTTATTTTTGTCAGGTTTCACTTTGCAATATAGAATAATGTTAACCATGGAACGTGTGTGCCCAGTGCCATATTCCAGTTACTTGAATTAGTCATTTTTCAAGGCCAGTTCCAGAGGCCAGTTGCCATTAATGATACCAGTTTCTAGAGTTGTAATAAGTTGTTTTTAAATGTCACAGGTTCGATACTTCATCTTTCGAATGCATGGTGGTTTATGTTTAGGTATTTTGAAGGGAATTAATCGAAGCAAACTATGAAGTTGAATTGAATCAAAGTATGAAGTATGAACCGGTGCATAGCTAAGAGGAGACTAGCAAGAAATCAAAGGGTCGCGCAAACTTTAAAAGGAAATAGTATTTTAAAACATTAAAACATACATTGCACAAATCCAAGTGAAAAATAAAACCAATCATACACCAATGGAGGGGATCCAACACAGGAAATGTATAAGCCAATGTAATAGAGATTGAAAAGAGCATGAGGTGTAAACAAAAACTAGCGCAATGAATATGCAAACATTCCAAAGTCTGTGCAGTACATTTGGGGGTTCTCTAAATGTTTTGAAAATCTCCAGAGGCCTACTTAGACCACATGAAAGGCTGCATAGATTTTGGACTAGAGGCAATTGCAAATGGAAGGAAATGGAGGAGGAGTTTTAAAAGGTAAGTGAAAACAAATTAAAACATTACAAGAAGCATGAGCTAGGAGGATTCTGCGCAAGCAAGCATGAAAGCTTTTGAAACATATAAAACCAAAATGCCAAGGGAAATTTTGAGAAACTTACGCAGAAAATGGGGAGTTTATGAGATGATTATGCAAAGGAAAGATAAAATAAATATTTTGCAAACACAAATTTGAAGGAGACAGAAAAACAGTCATATTACAGGGGGCATAACATCCAATTCCACTGTTGGATCACGGTCAATGTTGGATATGTTGTTGCAAATATAATTTTCCAGGTTCTCATCAGAGAAATCTTCCAAATTATTCTTGGCTGGCGAGATATAGTCGATTGTGTACAGAACTATCTAAACTACATATAATAGTCACAAAGCTTTGAAAATGCATAGGGCATTATCCCACATTCACTGGGATTGGGATTTTTAAAATATTTATATACTCCAACACTTCATTATTGAAATAAGTAAAGAATCTGAGAGGCTCATGGTGGGCCCCTTGCCTTGAGGTCTCAATGCGTAGGTGGGCCCCATAAATTTGAGGAAAAATGCAAGAAGAGCTTTAAAAAACTCAGAAGTTTAGTTCCACATTGCTGGTGGGAGGGGAGATATAAGGATTTATAAGGTAAAAGCCACAGTAAGTAATATGAAGAAGTAGCCCGGAGGCTCTCTAGGTGCAGGTGGTGGGTGCATTGGGAAGTATGCCAGGAGGATGAAAACCAAACTTTGATGGACCCCGTAGCCATGAGGTGGTAGATGATGTGGCACAAAGGCTTGCTGGATGGGGCACAAATCTCAAGGCAACAAGGATCAATGGTTGACTTAAAGGCTTAATGGGAAGATGCTTGAAATCTACCCATTAAGCCATTAAGTCTGAGTGACATGTGGCAGGGTAGACACATGGAGAAATTTGGTGCAGTGCAGAGGCAACCAATTAGAGATTGACACACAGTGCAAAGTGGTCACACAGAGCCAATCAGGAGGTGCCAAGTGGCAAGATCTGGTGCAGTGCTGAGGTAGCCAATCATAGATTAACACGTGGTAGGACAGGTTGCAGGGAAGGTGATGCAGGTGCCCAGGTGGACACAAAAATCTAGTAGGATATTGCCACGTGGCGCAATCTACACAGAAAAGGTATTAATATGCAAATTAAATTCAATTTATCTCAAAAAAGAAAGGGTTAAAAGACATGCAAGTTTAAAGAAATCCAATGGTGGACTTAATGGCTTAAAAGGAAGATGCTCAACATCTAACCTAAAAGCCATTAAGTCTGATTGACACTTGGCAGAATGAGATGAAATCATGACAAATATACAAATATTAAAATTAAATTTCATCTCATTTCAATAGTCCAACTATTGAAAAAGCATATAAATTCAAATATTTCAAACTCTTCAAAATATGCATGGGAAGAAGATTTATTTGAATGATTTAGGGGGGAAAATTTTATCAGAAGTATCAAGTATCATATACCGCCGGAAAGGTATCAAAATGAGGATTGTGTTTTTGCAGTCTACTTTGATGCAGTATCAAAGTCTTTTCCCATAAAACATAAAATAAAATCAGATCATTAGTGAAAGGGAGAAGGTATTTTTTATTTCAAAGGAGATATTTTTGCAAATAAAATCATATTTTAAGCAGAGTAGGTAGGGAGGTTTTCAGATATTTTGTTAAGAGGATAGGTCTTTGTGGGAGGAGAAATATGGTGATTTTCTTTTCCTACATATTCAGTTTTCTTGCCATTGTATAGGGTTCCAAATCCTGGTCTCCACAAAGAGTTGTAGAGTATTGGCTCCAGGAGTTTTCAGTTATTTCATGGTTCCACATTAGGGATATAGTGTTGATTGTACTAGTTTTGTTTAAGGTAGAATAGAATGTCATTGGTCTTTTGCATCCTTGTGAAACGGTATATTCCTGATTGCAAATTTGTGTACAGTAATGTGATTCTTCACACTTAATATGAGAATTCCAATTTCAAATCTCTCCTTGGTGTCAGTCTTGTGAAGTCTGAATTTTTTGATTCTTTGCATGGAGTTTATATATGTATGTGTTATCATTCTTCAGTTATGATCTAGGATCAGATTAAATGATGTTGTAGAGGTGACATAGTTTAATTCTATTGTCTAAAAGAGGATTTCTATAAGTAGTATTGATCTGGATTTATTGTGTTTATGGCTTGGAATTTCTGACAAAAATTAATTGTTGTAATTTTGAATTTGGTTAAAGGGGATTTCCCAATGGACAAAGCACTGATCATTGAGTAGTATCTTATGTATTGATGTATATATGGTTAAGTCTTGGCTATGTTCTTAATTTAAAGAAATAAACTCTGAATATCTGAAGGTTTTATGTGGTTTTTGGTTGTACTAATCTCATGCTCCACTTCAAGGTCGATGTTCAATGGGTGGTTAGCTAGTCACCTAGTATCTCCCAATCTTGTTGAAGCCTTTGTGAGATTTTGCTGATTGATGCCAAACATAGTATTGAAGGCATTGAAGGGTGTCCCCCCTTGGTTTTGCAGAACCTAAAGTATAGAAGGATGGATCTGCATCCTTATTAATTGGTTCTTTTTAGTCTTGGTTGAATATCGGGAGTTGGCTACTCTTTAAAATACATCAAAGGGTGGAAGGGTTGTTGTTCAGTAATCACTGTGCAAAAAAAAACCACAAAAATTTCAACTCTAATGGGGATTTGTATTAAATACATAGTTAATAAGGTTTCAATTGAGATTGGCTCCTTGCCTTCTTAATTTTCAGTTCAGTTAAGTCTATCCATATTTGCATAGAGTTGAAAATTTATTTTCATGTCATGGGGTTTGAAGGATATTGTTTTGTATCTGAGATGTTTGTGTCCAAGAGTTCATGTCTTGTGAGGAGTTGGTTTTATCTTGTAAAGGTATTTCACAAAGGGTTTATCCTTACAAACTGTCATAATATGTCCAAATTTTTATTGGGTGGCGACTCCAATCTCTACAGCAATGCTGAATGAAAGATTTATTTCAAAACATCTGCAAGATGGTAAAGACAATCACAATATCTTGAGGTGAAGCAACATCCCAAAGGAAAGTAGGTTGAGCTTCTAAGTCTTTCAAGGAAGGGATACTAACGAAGAAATCAATGAGCATGCAATGATCCCCCATCATGAGAATATGAAAGTTTAAATGCAAGTGTGAGAGAATTTGAGTTGGGATTATATCTCAGTGGTTTCAAGTTCTCTATCCTCCAAAAGGAGGTGGCGACTCTACAAAAGATATAGTGGAATGTGTGAAGGTGATTTCAAATCTAGCATCTTGCAGCCACTACAATATGTGCCAGGTATTTTTCTCTTCATGGTAAAAAATTTCCATGAGAATAATTATGAATAGTTTCTTTATTAGGTGAAGAAGTCACTGAAGAGAAATGAAAGTGATTTTAAAGGTTTCCTATGCTTCTTGGTACAAATTTCAATCATTAAAATCAGGAGTATGTTATGTTGTTATGTGAAACAAATTATTGCATAGAATCTTTGTGAATGAGAAGATGTGTCGTTGATAAATAGTGTAATGGGGATTCTAGATCCAATAGATTAGGATATGTTGTCCATATCTGAAATTTTTCCAGCAAATATGGAAGAAATCCAAAAGGTTATTGCATTATTTAATCAAAAAATACAAGACCAAGCCATCTTGTTTTTGAAAAGACATGTAGGAGAAATAAATGAAGAATCCATACATGTATTTTATGAAATTTTTTCCAATGCATATGATAAGTTGCCGGAAGGGATTGAACTTGAAGAGTCTGCATATTTTCATTTGTTCTTAGAACTTTGTATGCCTAATTCAGTAACTTGGTCTACATCATGTAGAGAGGAAGGCATTGAACTGTTTAATAAATGGATATATGAGTTTGAAGAATCTGAATTTGAAAGTATTGGTGATGTTGAATCTAGTTGTGCAGACAATGTTGACTATGATGCTGATAGTGAAGTAGATGAATATGAAGATGTCAAAGATGAAAATCTAGTTGCAGATGTTTCCGCTGTATTTGAAGATTTGTTTTAATATCAGCATGGAAGGACAGACTTCTGTTCTTAGTTTAGGGAAGAGTCTTGTGATCAGCAAGAGAATAAATATTATGCAGATGAGAGTGGCTATGATGAATCTTTTTCCCAAAATGATGTGAGTCAAGAGGTTGCATTCCTTGTGTTAAATAAGAAAGATATTTGCAGCAGTAAAGGAGAGGTTAAAAGAAATGAAAATGAAGTTCACTGTTCATTGAGCAGCAGAAAAAATTCAGAACTATTGGCCGCTGATTTTCAAAGGTATCCATCAAATATACACTCCACTTTGCAATACCTGGTTGATATATGATTTGATCTTGAAGACATGCAAATGGATGAGAAGTATGAGGCTTATGCTGACTTTCTTTTTCCTACTTCTGAGGCAAACAATGTGCAAGATGTAAATTCATATGATTGGGAGAAATCTAATTATGTCGAGTATGATGAATATGATGACTCATATGCTGGTATGGATTAAGATTTTGTTGATTTTTGCATGGATGATTCTTGTGTACATCAGAATATTGATTACTTCCTTGAGAAAAGTAAAAAATCTACATGTGTGTTTTCAGATTTGCAAATGGAAAATGAATTGTTATTTGATGATACATTTTCAGATTTAGAGGATGCTTGTAAAGCCTCTGATCAACAAGGTATATCTGCTCTAATGCAATCAGATGTTTGTGTGAAAGAGTTTAATCCTAGTTTGCATGAAATCACTATTTTGAATGAAGCTTATGTTTTGGTGCAAACTAGTGTTCGTGATGAGTTTGTTTCCAGCCATGAAAAGGAGTTGGAATATTTTCCTTTTAAGCTTGTCATTGATGGTAAAGAGTGTGACAATTTTGTGTTACATATTGATTAGTGTTCTCATTACTGTGGTGATTTCCAAGCACCTAATGACAATGAAGATGTTGATTATTTTTTATTTGATATGCTGAGGATATTGGGCAGCATGTTGGATCATGTTGAAAGCAATAATAAGTATTGCTTACCTCTAATCCATGGAAATGAGAATCAATTTTTTGATAGGGGTAAGTATTAATTTCATTTTTGTGGTTGTTGGCCATTTTTAAATATTGTAAATGTTGTATAGCTTCTTTGCTTTCAATTGTGTGTTAAGTGTTTGGTGTTTTCAATAAGGAACCAGTTTTTGGAAATTTAAAAAGAAGTCTGATTTTTGAGTGGTCTTCTCAACCAAGAGATTTTGAATTCTTTATATGCCTACAAGGGGCATGCATCCCCAGATAGAGCCACTATTGGTACTCTCAAATTTGCCACAAATTTGGAGTGACCAATTCAAAATTTCTCTAAGGAAAGGTGAGTACCCCTGAAAACTTTTCGAAGATGCCTAATTGGAATGCAAGTAAAATGTGACCTGATGATTTTTATGAGATACTGGGGGGGACCATGTGAAAAACCTATCATGGGGTAGGTGTAATGGGTCACAATTTTTAGATATCATTTTTGATGAGTTTTGGAGACAGTTGTTTAAAGGTGTTTACCTAAAATTTGCATTTTGCACATTGTCTGATTATAGTAAATGACCTACTTTGCATGCTTGCATCTTTGGCCGAATAAAGTTTCATGATATAAGGATTGTCCTGAGGTATTGCAGGCATGAGAGGGAAGCTCTGTTTCCTTTTTTATATTCCTAGGAGTTCATATCATAAGTTTGCCCAAACTATTATGTTTGTGATTAATGTTGATTCTCAGACTGTGTAAGTGCAGAATTATGAAGTTGCAGACTTTGAGGTTTCACAACTTGCACCCGGTTGAATAGAATGGACAATTGAATGTTCCTCTATATTTTAATCATGGAGATGTGCTACCATTAATATTTTCAGTCCATGATGAATCCATTTGGGCAGTTTGCCAATCTGATTTCATTTGCAATTTCTAACAGTTTAATGCAGATCAATTGTATAGTTTAGTCGGAGGCCGTGTTCATGATGTTATATCTCAAATACTGTGATAGTTCATATCAATAAATGGTTCCCCTGTATTTTAGATCAAATTTACTCCAAGGTTGTAATTTTTTAGCTCCTGAGGGTTTCATAGGCATGCTTATCCAGATTCATTTCATTTGCAGAAATCAATATTTCTCGTCTTCTTGTTTTGTATTTCCCAGTGGCTACTTTCAAGGGGCTCCCAAATGTGTCTGATTGATCGTCATGAGCCACCATTCTAGATTCATGCTCTCCATATCACATACTTCTAATATCCAGAAGCTTGGGTCTTTAGGAGGTTTCTTTCCTTGTTTTCAAAGTTGGAACCAGATACATTTCATTGTTTTTGACTGGGTAATTTGCAGAATTGTTCTGAAGAGGCAGCTTGGATTTTTAAAATCTTTTGACCTGTTTATTTTCGTCGGGTGTCACTTTTCAATATATAAGAATGTCAACGATGGAACGTGTGTGCCTAGTGCCACATTTTGGTTACTTGAATTAGTGAGTTTTCAAGGCCAGTTCTAGAGGCCAGTTGTCATTAATGATATCGATTTACAGAGTTGTAATAAGTTTTTTTTAAATGTCGCCAGTTCGATGCTTCATATTTTGAATGCATGGTGGTTAATGTTTAGTTATTTTGAAGGGAATTAATTGAAGCAAACTATGAAGTTGAATTAAATCAAAGTATGAAGTAAGAACCAGTGCATGGCTAAGAGGAGAGCAACAAGAAATCAAAGGGTCGTGCAAGCTTTAAAAGGAAACAATGTTTTAAAACATTAAAACATACATTGCATAAAGCCAAGTGAAAAATAAAGCCAATCATACACCAATGGTGGGGATCTTGCACATGAAGTGAATAAGCGAGCGTAATAGAGATTGACAAGAGCATGAGGTGTAAACAAAAACCAACGCAATGCATATGCAAACATTCCAAAGTCTGCTCAGTACATTGCGGGATTCTTTAAATGTTTTTAAACTTTCCAAAGGCCTACGTAGACCACATGGAAGGCTGCGTAGATTTTGGACTGGAGGCAATTGCAAATGGAAGGAAATGGAGGAGGAGTTTTAAAAGGTAAGTGAAAACAAATTAAAACATTCCAAGAAGCATGAGCTAGGAGGATTCTGCGCAAGCCAGCATGAGGGCATTTGAAACATATAAAACCAAAATGCCAAGGGAAATTTCCAGAAACTTACATAGCAAATGGGGAGTTTATGAGATGATTATGCAGAGGAAAGATTATATAAAGATTTTGCAAACATGAATTTGTAGGAGACAGAAAAACAATCATATTGAGGGGGGAATAACTTCCAATTTTACCAATTGATCATGCTCAATTTTGGATATGTTGTTGCAAATATAATTCTCCATATTCTCACTGGAGTGATCTTCTGAATTCTTCTTTGTTCGCGAGATACAGTCAACTGTGTGTAGCACTATCTAAACTGCCCATGACAATCACAAAACTTTCAAAATGCATAGGGCATTATCCCACATTCACTGGGATTGGGATTTTTTAAATATTTATATACTCCAGTGCTTCATTATTGAAATAAGTAAAGAAGTCAAGAGGCTTATGGTGAGCCCCTTGGCTGGAGGTCTCAACACCCAGGTGGGCACCATAAATTTGAGGCAAAATGCAAGAAGAGCTTTAAAAAACTCAGAAGTTTAGTCCCACATTGCTAGTGGGAGGGGAGACATAAGGATTTATAAGTTAAAAGCCACAGTAAGTAATATGAATAAGTAGCCGGAGGCTCTCCACGTGTAGGTGGTGGGTGCATTGGGAAGTGTGCCAGGAGGATGAAAACCAAATTTTGATGGACCCTACAGTGATGACATGGTAGATGACATAGCATAGAGGATTGCAAGATGGGGCACTAATCTCGAGGCAACAAGGATCAACAGTTGACTTAAAGGCTTAATGGGAAGATGCTCAAAATGTACCCATCAAGCCATTAAGTCTGAGTGACATGTGGCGGGGTAAACACATGGAAAAATCTAGTGTAGTGCGGAGGCAGCTAATTAGAGATTGACACATGGTTCCAAGTAGTCACACAGAGCCAATTAGGAGGTTCCAAGTGGCAAGATCCATTGCAGTGCTGAGGTAGCCAATCAAAGATTGATATGTGGCAGGACAGTTTGCAGGGTAGGTGATGGAGGCACCCATGTGGACACACAAAGGCAATAGGAGATTGCCACATGACACAATCTACACATAAAAGGTATTAATATGAAAATTAAATTGAATTTATCTAAAAAAAGAAAGGGTTAAGGGTAAAAGTACAAACCTGTGTCACACTTTTACAAAGGAAGAGGACCACAACATGCAAAACTGTTAAACTTGAATGACATAAAAGTGGCATTTATGTTTAGAATTTGAAAATGATGTAAACTAACAAAATGTGTAAATTGGATGTAGTTTATGCTTATAATTTTTTCAATTTTTTTTGAATAATAATTGACATAGTTTTTTAATTTTTGAAGTCCATTTTTTAATTGCTGAAAAGTGCTAAAAATCTAGGGTCTAGTTCACACCAACAAAATATATGTAAATAATCTTTTTTCCCTCTGATTTCAAAATATGTTTTAGATGACATGTTCAGCTAGTGCAAAAAAAAAAAAAAGATTGTTTTTCGGCATATATTTTTTCTGTTATAACTATTCAAAGTCGAAGTTACCCGAAATTAACAGTTTTTGTCTCTCGCCTAATTTTCCCTAGGAAATTTATACCAAATACAAAACAAATTATATATTCTTGAAGAGGACTCTCTCATCTTGTGTTAAATATAAGTTTTAAAAGTTTTTGACATGATTTGCTATTTTTTTTCTTTTTTTGAACGAGCGTGTTCTTCAATGTTAAAATACCTACTTAGAGTTTTTTCAACTTATAATATATTATATGTTATAAAAAACTATAAAAAATTATATGACCATAATTAAGACTTTGAGCTCTACAAAAGGGTATTTTTAGATTTTTAAAAAAGTTGAGTTTTGATGGAGAAATCAGATGTATAAGTGAGAAGTTCTCCATTTCTGAAATTTTTGCCTATTTGGCTGTCACACAAGATGCCACATAGGCATTTTTGGTCAGAACTGGTTCGACCAAAACTGGTTCGGCCGAACGAGTTCCGACCGAAACCCCCTATATAAATATGTGTCAATTCTTCATCGATAGAACATAGTTGGCTTATATTTACTCATGAATTTTCAGCTGCAACTAGTTAAGCCAAGCCTGTTTCGGCCGGAACTCATTTGCCACATCAATGCCACATGGCGCTACGTTTGTGCCACATATGTATGACCAAAAATATTTTGGCCGAAACTATTCTGGCCGAAACTATTTCGATTGAAACTACGAAAATAGTCCTCGAGTGCGACACAACTTTGTACTTTTACCCTTAAAATAAATGAGAGTTTAAAGAAATCCAATGGTGGACTTAATGGCTTAAAAGGAAGATGCTCAACATCTAACCTATAAGCTATTAATTCTGATTGACACTTGCCAAAATGAGATGAAATCTAAATATGCAAATATTAAAATTAAATTTCATCTCATTTCAATAGTCCAACTATTGAAAAAGCATATAAATTCAAATATTTTAAACTCTTGAAAATATGCATGGGAAGAAGAGTTTGTTGAATGATTTAGGGGGGCAAATTTCATCATAAGTATCAAGTATCATATACCGTCGAAAAGGTATCGAAATGAGAATTGTGTTTTTGCAGTCTATTTTGATGAACAATCAAAGTATTTTCCTAGAAAATAGAAAATAAAATCAGATCATTAGTGAAAGGGAGAAGATATTTTTTATTTCAAAGGAGATATTTCTGCAAATAAAATCAGATTTTAAGCAGTTGAGGCAGGATAGTTTTCAGATATTTTGGGAAGAGGACAGGTGTTTGTGGGAGGAGAAATCTAGTGATTTTCATTTCCTACATATTCAATTTTCTTTCCATTGTATAGGGTTCCAAATCCTAGTCTCCACAGAGAGTACAGTATTGGCTCTAGGAGTTTCCAGTTAATTCATGGTTCCACATTAGGGATATAGTGTTGATTGTACTAGTTTTGTTTTAGGTAGAATAGAATTTCAATGGTCTTTTGTAGCTTTTTGAAATGGTATATTCCTGATTGCAAATTTGAGTACAATAATGTGATTCTTCACACTTAATATGAGAATTCCAGTTTCAAATCTCTCCTTGGTGTCAGTCTTGTGAAGTTTGAATTTTTTGATTCTTTGCATGGAGTTTATCTATGTATGTGTTATCATTCTTCAGTTTTGATCTACGATCAGATTAAATGATGATGTAGATGTGGCATAGTTTCATTCGGGTGTCTACAAGAGGAGTTTTATAAGTATTATTGATCTGGATTTATTGTGTTTATGGCTTGGAATCTCTGACAGAAGTTAATTGTTGTATTTCTGAATTTGGTTAAAGGGGATTGCCTAATGGATAAAGCACTTATCATTAAGTAGTATCTTTTGTATTGATACATATCTAGTTAAGTCTTGGCTATGTTCTGCATTTAAAGAAATAAACTCTGAATATCTGAAGGTTTTATGTTGTTTTTGGTTTCACTAATCTCATGCTCCACTTCAAGGTCGATGTTCAATGGGTGATTAGTCGGTCACCTAGTATCTCCCAGTCCTGTTGAAGCCATTGTGAGATTGTTGTTGATTAATGCCACATAGAGTATTGAAGGCATTGAAGGGTGTCCCCCCTTGGTTTTGTAGAACCTAAAGCATAAAAGGATGGATCTACATCCTTGTTAATTGGTCCTTTTCAGTCTTGGTTGAATACAGGGAGTTGGATACTCTTTAAAATACATCAAAGGGTGAAAGGGTTGTTGTTCAGTAATCACAACGGAAAAAAGAACCAACAAAATGGTGACTCTACTGGGGAGTTATATTAAATGCATAGTTAATAAGGTTTCAATTGAGCTTGGCTCCTTGCCTTCTTAATTTTCAGTCCAGTTAAGTCTATCCAAATTTGCATAGAGTTGAAAATTTATTTTCATGTCATGGGGTTTGAAGGATATTTTTCTATGTCTAAGCTGTCTGTGTGCAAGAGTTCATGTCTTGTCAGGAGTTGGTTTTATCTTTTAAAGGTCTTTTTCAAAGGGTTTATCCTTGCAAACTATCATAATATGTCCTAATTTGTATTGGGTGGCGACTCCAATCTCTGCAGCAGTGCTAAATGAAAGATTTATTTCAAAATATCTGCAAGATGATAAAGATAATCACAAGATCATGAGGTGCAGTAGCATCCCAAAGGAAAGTAGCGTGAGCTTCTGAGTCTTTGAAGGAAGGGACACCAATGAAGAAATCAATGAGCATGCAATGCTCCCCTGTCATTAGAATATGAAAGTTTAAATGCAAGTGTGAGAGAATTTGAGTTGGGATTACATCTCAACGGTTTCAAGTTCTCTATCCTCCAAAAGGAGGTGGTGACTCTAAAAAAGATATAGTGGAAGGTGTGAAGGTGATTTCAGATCTAGCATCTTGCAGCCACTACAATATGTGCCAGGTATTTTTCTCTTCATGGTAAAATTTTTCCATGAGAATAATTATGAATAGTTTCCTTATTAGGTGAAGAAGTCATTGAAGGGAAAGGAAAGTGATTTTGAAGGTTTCCCATGCTTCTTGGTAAAAATTTCAATCATTAAAATCAGGAGTATGTTATGTTGTTATGTGAAATAAATGATTTCATAGTTGGATGAAATCTTTATGAATGAGAAGATGTGTTGTTGATAAATAGTGCAATGGAAATTCTAGATCCAATAGACCAGGATATGTTGTCTATATCTAAAATTTTTCCATCAAATCTTGAAGAAATCCAAAAGGATATTGCATTATTTAATCAAAAAATACAAGACCAAGCCATCTTGTTTTTGAAAAAAAATGTAGGAGAAATAAATGAAGAATCCATACATGTATTTTATGAAAAGTTTTCCAATGCATATGATAAGTTGTCAGAAGGGATTGAACTTCAAGAGTCTACATATTTTCATTTGGTCTTAGAACTTTATATGCCTAAGTCAGTAAATTGGTTTGCATCATGTAGAGAGGAAGGCATTGAACTGGTTAAGAAATGGATATATGAGTTTGAAGAATCTAAATTTGAAAGTAGTGGTGATGTTTAATCTAGTTGTGTAGACAATGTTGACTATGATGCTGATAGTGAAGTAGATGAATATCAAGATGTCAAAGATGAAAATCTAGTTGCGGATTTTTCTGTTGGATTTGAAGATTTGTTTTATTATCCGCATGGCAAGGCAGACTTTTATTCTTAGTTTAGGGAAGAGTCTTGTGATCAGCAAGAGAATAGTTATTATGAAGATGAGAGTGGCTATGATGACTCTTTTTCCCAAGATGATGTGATTCAAGAGGTTGCATTGCTTGTTTTAAATAAGAAATATATTTGCAGTAGTAAAGGAGAGGTTAAAAGAAATGAAAATGAAGTTCAATGTTCATTGAGCAGCGAAATTTTTTTAGAACTATTGGCTGCTGATTTTCAAAGGTGTGCATCAAATATACACTCCAGTTTGCAATACTCGGTTGATATATGCTTTGATATTGAAGACATGCAAATGGATGAGAAGTACGAGGCTTATGCTAACTTTCTTTTTCCTACTTCTGACCCAAACAATGTGCACGATGTAAATGCATATGATTGGGAGAAATCTGCTTATGTCGAGTATGATGAATATGATGACTCATTTGTTGGTATGGATTCATATTTTGATGAGTTTTGCATGGATGATTCTTGTGTACATTACAATACTGATTACTTCCTTGAGAAGAGAAAAAAATCTACATGTGTGTTTTCAGATTTGCAAATGGCAAATGAATTGTTATCTGATGATACATTTTCAGATTTAGAGGATGCTTGTAAAGCCTCTGATCAACAAGCTATATCCGGTCTAATGCAATCATATGTTTGTGTGAAAGAGTTTAATACTAGTTTACAAATCACTATTTTGAATGAAGCTTATGTTTTGGTGCAAACTAGTGTTCATAATGAGTTTGTTTCCAGCCATGAAAAGGAGTTGGAATTTTTTCCTTTTCATCTTGTCAGTGATAGTAATGAGTGTGACAATTTTGTGTTACATATTGATCAGTATTCTCAGTACTGTGGTGATTTCCAAGCACCTAATGAAAATGAAGATGATGATTATTTTTTATTTGATATGCTAAGGATGTTGGGCAGCATGTTGGATCATGTTGCAAGAAATAATAAGTATCACTTACCTCTAATCCATGGAAATGAGAATCAAGTTTTTGATAGGGGTAAGTAGAAATTTCAGTTTGGTGGTTGTTGGCCATTTGTAAATATTGTACATGTTGTATAGCCGCTTTGCTTCCAGTTGTGTGTTAGGTGTTTTCAATAAGGAACTCATTTTTGGAAAGTTAAAAAGAAATCTGATTTTTTAGTGGTTTGCTCAACCAAGAGATTTTGAATTTTCTACATACCCACAAGGGGCACATGTCCCCAGATAGAGCCATTGTTGGTACTCTCAAATTTGGCAGAAATTTGGAGTGACAAATTCAAAATTTCTCTAAGGCAAGGTGAGTACCCCTGAAAACTTTTCAAAGATGCCTAATTGGAATTCAAGTAAAATGTGACCTGATGATTTTTATGAGATACTGGTGGGGGAACATGTGAAAAACCTATCATGTGGTAGATATAATGGGTCACAAATTTCAGATATCAGTTTTGATGAGTTTTGGAGGCATTTGTTTAAAGGTGTTTACCTCAAATCTGCATTCTGCACATTAGTTGGTTATAGTAAATGACCTACTTTGAATTCTTGCATCTTTGGCTGAATAAAGTTTAATGATATAAGGATGGGTTTGAGGTGTTTTAGGCATGAGAGGGAAGCTCTGTTTCCATTTTTAGAGTCCTATGATTTCATATGATAAGTTTTCCCAAACTATTATGTTTGCAATTAATGCTGATCTCAGAATGTGTAAATGCAGAATTATGAAGTTGTTGACTTTGAGGTTTCACAACTTGCACCCGGTTGAATGGAATGGAAAATTGAATGTTCCCCTATATTTTAATCATGCAGATGTGCTACCATCAATATTTTCAATCCATGATGAATTCGTTTGGGGAGTTTTCCAATCTAATTTTGTTTGCAGTTTTAAAAAGTTTAAGGCAGATAAGTTGCATAGTTTAGTCAGAGGCCTTGTTCGTGATGTTATATCTCGAATACCATGATTGGTCATATGAATAAAATGGTTCCCTTTATTGTAGACCAAATTTACTCCAATTTTGCAATTTTTTAGCTCCTGAGGGTTTCGTATGCATGCTTATCCATATTCCTTTCATTTGCAGAAATCAATAATTCTCGTGTCTTCTTGTTCTGTATTGCCCAGTGGCTACATTTAAGGGGCTTCCAAATGTGTCTGATTGATCATCATGAGAAACCTTTTTGGAGTCAATTCTCTCCATATCACATACTTCTAATATATAGAAGCTCGAGTCTTTAGGAGGTTGCTTGACCTGTTTTCAAACTTGGAACCAGATGCATTTCATTATTTTTGACAGGGTAATTTGTAGAATTGTTCTGAAGAGGCAACTTGGATTTTTAAAATATTTTGACCTGTTTAGTTTCATTAGGTGTCACTTTGCAATATAGAATAATGTTAATCATGGAACGTGTGTGCCCAGTGCCATGTTTAGGTTACTTGAATTAGTCAGTTTTCAAGGCCAGTTCCAGAGGCCAGTTGCCATTAATGATACCAATTTGCATAGTTGTAATAAGTTGTTTTTAAATGTCATCGGTACGATGATTCATCTTTCGAATGCATGGTGGTTTATGTTTAGGTATTTTGAATAGAATTAATTGAAGAAAACTATGAAGTTGAATTGAATCAAAGTATGAAGTAAGAACCAGTGCATAGCTAAGAGGAGACCAGGAAGAAATCAAAGGGTCACGCAAGCTTTAAAAGGAAACAATGTCTTAAAACATTAAAACGTACATTGCATAAAGCCAAGTGAAAAATAAAACCAATCTTACACCAATGGAGGGGATCCAGTACATGAAGTGAATAAGCCAGTGTAATAGAGATTGATAAGAGCATGAGGTGTAAACAAAAATCAGCGCAATGCATATGCAAACATTCCAAAGACTGCGCAGTACATTGTGGGGTTCTTTAAATGTTTTTAAACTTTCCAAAGGCCTGCATAGACCACATGGAAGGCTGCATAGATTTTGGACTTGAGGCAATTGCAAATGGAAGGAAATGGAGGAGGAGTTTTAAAAGGTAAGTGAAAATAAATTAAAACATTCCAAGAAGCATGAGCTGGGAGGATTCTGCGCAAGCCAACATGAGGGCATTTGAAACATATAAAAAAAAAATCCAAGGGAAAATTCTAGAAACTTACGCAACAAATGGGGAGTTTATAAGATGATTATGCAGAGGAAAGATAAAATAAAGATTTTGCAAACATGAATTTGAAGGAGAGAAAAAATAGTCATATTTTGGTGGGCATAACTTCCAATTCTACCATTGGATCATGCTCCATTTTGGATATGTTGTTGCAAATATAATTCTCTAGATTCTCAGCGGAGTGATCTTCCAAATTGTTTTTGGTTCCCAAGATACAGTCCACTATGTGCAGTACTATCTAAACTGCCCATAACAGTCACAAAGCTTTAAGAATACATAGGGCATTATCCCACATTCACTTGGATTGGAATTTTTTAAATATTTATATACTCCAGCGCTTCATTATTGAAATAAGTAAAGAAGTCGAGAGGCTTATGGTGGGCCCCTTGGCTAGAGGTCTCAACACACAGGTGGGCCCCATAAATTTGAGGAAAAATGCAAGAAGAGCTTTAAAAAACTCAGAAGTTTAGTCTCACATTGCTAGTGGGAGGGGAGATATAAGGTTTTATAAGGTAAAATCCACAGTAAGTAATATGAAGAAGTAGCCCAAATGCACTCCATGCACAGGTAGACATATGTGGTAGGGTAGACACATGTCAAAATCTGGTGTAGTGCAGAGGCAGTCAATTAGAGACTGACACGTGGTTCCAAGTGGTCACATAGAGCCAATCAGGAGATGCCAAGTGGCAAGATCTGGTGCAGTGTTGAGGTAGCCAATCAGAGATTGACACGTGGTAGGATAGGTTGCAGGGCAGGTGATGGAGGCACCCAGGTGGACACAGAGCAAATAGGAGATTTCTACGTGGCACAGTCTACACAGAAAATGTATTATTATGCAAATTAAATTGAATTTATCTCAAAATAGAAAGGAATTTATCTCAAAAAAGAAAGTGTTAAAAGACGTGCAAGTTTAAAGAAATCCAATGGTGGACTTAATGGCTTAAAAGGAAGATGCTCAACATCTAACCTATAAGCCATTAAGTTTTATTGACACTTGCCAAAATGAGATGAAATCTGGGCAAATATGCAAATATTAAAATTAAATTTCATCTCATTTCAATATTCCAACTATTAAAAAAGCATATAAATTCAAATATTTTAAACTCTTGAAAATATGCATGGGAAGAAGAGTTTATTGAATGATTTAGGGGGGAAAATTTTATCAAAAGTATTAAGTATCATATACCGTCGGAAACATATTGAAATGAGGATTGTGTTTTTCAGTCTATTTTGATGCAAAATCAAAGTATTTTTACAGAAAACAGAAAATAAAATCAGATCATTAGTGAAAGGGAGAAGATATTTTTTATTTCAAAGGAGATATTTATGCAAATAAATTAGATTTTAAGCAGTTGAGGCAGGGCAGTTTTTAGATACTTTGGGAAGAGGACAAGTGTTTGTGGGAGGAGCAATCTGGTGATTTTCTTTTCCTACATATTCAGTTTTATTTCCATTGTACAGGGTTCCAAATCCTAGTCTCCACAGAGAGTTGTAGAGTATTGGCTCACAGAGTTTCCAGTTATTTCATGGTTCCACATTAGGGATATAGTGTTGATTGTACTAGTTTTGTTTCAGGTAGAATAGAATGCCACTGGTCTTTTGCAACTTTTTGAAGTGATATATTCCTGATTGCAAATTTTGTGTACAGTAATGTGATTCTTCACACTTAATATGAGAATTCCAGTTTCAAATCTCTCCTTCATGTCAATCTTGTGAAGTCTAAATTTTTTTATTCTTTGCATGGAGTTTATCTATGTATATGTTATCATACTTCAGTTCTAATCTAGGATCAGATTAAATGATGTTGTAGATGTGACATAGTTTCATTCAGTTGTCTAAAAGAGGATTTCTATAATTAGTATTGATCTGGATTTATTGTGTTTATGGCTTGGAATCTCTGACACACTACAACATTTGAGGTCAAATTTCGATGCCAATTTGTGACAATGCTACCATTTGTGTGTGATTTTTGTGTTTTTTTTTAAAGTGCCCCCGATGTTGTCATAATAGAAACAATACCAACATAATTGTGACACCCTCTTGATTATAAACAAAAAAGAAAAAGAAAAAGAAAGGCTCATTTGTGATCGAGATGTGCATGCGAGCGGAAGAGGACCCTAATGATGAGCTTGGTTTTTCCTGGTAACACAACCACTCAGCTACTTGCCAAGGATATGTCACCCAAGATTTAGAGGACACCATGTTTCTTACCTTCATTGCTTGTTTATGAGTTTGAGGACACATCCTGTTTTACAATTTTTGATTCCCAACTTTTACTATATCTGAGGTTTGTTAACCATTTTACCACTAAAATTGTTTGTGTACCCTTTATAGATTGACGGTTGTTCAAACTGTACTTTTCAATTTGAATAACCTCATATAGGTTTTCATTGATCTTGGTAACAAGTTTTTCAAATTTTTAAGGTGAGAAACCAGTTCTTGGCTTCATCGCAAGGTGAGTAAAAATCTCCAACCCCCATCTACTATGAATTCTAGTTCTTCTTTATTTGTTTTGTAATTTATCATTTTCTTTAGCTTGATCTGGAAAACCCCAAAATCTTAAATCTTTGCGGTTGCTGGACATTTTCATTTATCTGTTTTCCATAGGATTAAGAATCGAGATCTCTGTGGTTGTTGAATGTAACCTATGCAAGAACTTGAAGGGTCGAACATATATTCGATTACTATTCACTAGATTTGTGTATGTATGCATTTTAGAGGAGGTATTGTTAAATTTTAAAAAATAATCTCGCAAGTCTTTTATAATGCAATATATTAAATGGGCTTACCAAGTGAAAGTTGAGGTTTATAAATAAGTATAGAATCCCTAAAATTTTGCAAATCTGCAGTTATAAGTAACCATTTGATTTTCATCTATTGTTCTATATTAGGCATCTCTGTATGTATATTATTAATATCAAACCCGTTGTGTCTACATATATACATATATTTGGCTTCATAAAAGTCAGCGCATATATTCACAAGATATAGGCATGAGGACATCTATACATTGTATATATACAGACATGATTACTATACATCTATACATTTTATAGAATATAAATAAGGATAGGATTTTTAGCGTAAAAAGATATACATATAGAAATAAATAAAGGTGTTTGGTTTTGTGCTTCACAAACATGGCCTCTACTGGACTTAGAGTAGCAAATACAATGATTATCAATCATGTGAAGCATTGGAGAGTGGCAGAATCCCCTAACCACAAGTTTTCCTTTTCCTATTTGTGAATGGATTTGGACATGTAAAATAAAGGTTTATGATTGAGTACATTATCCCCAATGCTTTGCAAAGACATGGTTATAAGCAACCTGGATAGAGAGGATTT